>CM065636.1:6686667-7068240 GCA_033220585.1 Dipteronia sinensis
CTGCGAAAGAAGGAGGAAATGAGGCTTATAATAGGCTGTTGAAATCTGAGCTTTTCGGGGCTGATTTTGGTTCTTTTTCTTCTCCTGCAGGTGGTGGTGCTCAAGGATCGCCTATGAGTCCTAACAAGAACATTTTGAGGTTCAAGACTGACCATTCTCCGGGCCCTAATTCACCGTACTCACCTTCAATCTTGGGGCATGATAATGGGTTCTCTAACGAGTCCTCTACGCCTCCTAAGATGCCACGAAAAGTGCCTAAAACCCCACATAAGGTATATAATAGATTGGTCTGTGTTGTTTTAACGTGATTTTTTGAACAAGCTTGATTTTGGGTATATGAAAATTTTTAATTGGTTGCAGGTTCTTGATGCCCCATCACTTCAAGATGATTTCTATTGAATCTGGTGGATTGGTCCTCCCAAATGTACTTGCAGTTGGATTGGGCACTTGTGTTTATCTATGGACTGCATCAAATAGCAAAGTGAGTTTGATGTTGTTGCCTAGTTCTAGAACAAATTATAAACAGTTCAATTATTGCAAAATCTAATAGAGTTGTTTATCAGGTAACAAAGTTGTGCGATTTGGGACCTAATGACAGTGTCAGCTCTGTCCAATGGACTCGCGAGGGTTCGTTTATATCTGTTGGTACAAATCTTGGCCAAGTTCAGGTAGCTATTATCAATTTATTTCTATATGATGTTGTTGACACAGTTTATGCGGTTGAAATCTTTACTCGAGCACTTTTTTGGTGTTACAGGTGTGGGATGGGATGCAATGTAAAAAGGTGAGGACTTTTGGGGGACATCAAACAAGAACTGGCGTCTTGGCGTGGAATTCGCGCATACTTTCATCAGGAGGTAGAGACCGGAACATACTTCAACATGATCTTCGCGTTTCAAGTGATTACATAAGCAAGCTTGTTGGTGGACACAAATCTGAGGTAAAGCTTGTAGTTAGTAGTCATGCTATAGCATTATTATTGCACTTCACAACCAATAAAGTAGACTTATAATATACACACCTTGTGTATATATGATCTCACAGGTATGTGGCCTGAAATGGTCCCATGATGACAGAGAACTTGCATCCGGTGGAAATGATAATCAGGTAATCGTCAATTCGTTTTCATATCAATCGATATTTGTAGACCAACGACTGATAGTAAAGTACTAATTTAATGTATTTTCGGTGAATCATCAGCTCTTGGTCTGGAACCAGCATTCTCAACAACCAATTCTGAGATTGACAGAACACACAGCTGCTGTTAAAGCCATTACTTGGTCACCCCACCAGAGCAATCTTCTTGCTTCTGGAGGTGGAACAGCTGATCGATGTATTCGATTCTGGAACACTGCCAACGGTCATCAGTTAAACAGTATCGACACAGGAAGCCAGGTATGCAATCTAGCATATACATATCAATGAAAATGTTTTCGATAAGGACACACCAAACCAGCCAACCAAGCTCTCATCTCTGCAAACTTCTTTGCAGGTATGCAATCTAGCATGGAGCAAGAATGTTAATGAGCTAGTAAGCACTCATGGATATTCACAAAATCAAATTATGGTGTGGAAGTATCCAGCAATGGCAAAGGTATTATCATCACTCATCATCCCATGCTAGTTTCTTCATTATCTTCTCTATATGTGTAAGCAGTCTAATACAAATGACCTAATCTCTCTATGATTCTGGATTGTGATGATATAGGTTGCAACTCTAACCGGCCATAGTTTGCGAGTACTCTATCTCGCCATGTCTCCCGATGGTCAGGTATACACTCTGACATTCCATCTCGCCAACTCTAATGCTTTTTAAGCTTAGGATGTATGAGTAAATATCAAGACAAACTTGTTCTATTGCAGACGATAGTAACTGGAGCAGGAGATGAGACTTTGCGGTTTTGGAATGTCTTCCCGTCTATGAGAGCACCGGTGAGTATGGAAGAAACTTTGATGAGATAGATGAAGATATTCAGTCTTTTTATCTTTGGTGTTGCTCTTCTAATTAGGCTTTCTTTTCAACCTTTTCAGGCACCAGTAAAAGATTCAAGTCTCTGGTCCCTCGGACGAACCCACATTCGATGATGACAACTATTGATCAACAACATATATGTAAATCATGCCGTTGCTTGTGGAGATACTAACTTATAAAAGCAACTTGAAAAGTGTTTCATATAATTTTTTTTTTTTTTTTTTTTGGTTTCATTGTTTTGCGATTGCTTTGTTTTCAATTTCATAGCTCAACCAGCTTGAGAGAGAGGCTTTGTAAAGTGGTTACCAAGAAATATACAAAATGTAAAACTGATTTCAATCGAAGAATGTACAATAGAATTTGCAAAGATATAATCTTCTCAACAATGCAACTTGCAGAAATTTCAATAATTCATAGGATGATGATTCATCAAAAATTCAGTACAAGAACGGTATATTTTCGGCTTCACAGACAAGCAGTTTATCTGTTGAAGCTACCTAGAATACTTCAAGCCTTGACAAATTAAATAAATCTCTCTAGATGATGATCTTGTAGCTTTAGGTCTCAACCATGATGCCTTCCTGAAGAGTGGTTTGCAAATTTTGCTGAACTCTGCGAATGGCACAATGAAGATAATGAACACATTTTCTAACTAGTAACAGGTTATATCTACCCTGATGAAGTAAATTTCACACCTTGGACATCCTCACTCTCTAGAAGCTTAATGACGAGGTGGCCTCCTTGTTGCAATAAACCGCCATCAGTGGACCAGAGTCCGAACCATCTAGCTGTCCTTCCCTGTGAATATCCTCAGCCGGTGCTGAGGAAGCCTGACCAACAGCCAAACCAAGTGCTTGCATCCCTAACTCGGCGGATAAAGCTGCATCTTTAATTGGAATTCCAGATACTGAGGGACACATATCTGAGAGTATCACGGAAAACCCTTTTTGCTGCACGCAAAACAAATCAAATTCTATTAACATGGAGAGAGATGATTCAGGAACAAAGTCTCTTCCGTCAAGTTGGAAAAACAGAACAAAGATTTAGAAGAGAAATATGATGAAGACTAATTCAAATAGCAAATCCAGGATAAGGCGACCGAACATGTCCATATTTGATTGAAAACCTTGTTGACCAAAAACAAAGACCACTTTGACTAGGCGCAAATCGTCAAGGTTCACTAAAGGTTTGTACACTGATTGCAAACTCGCAGGCCCTATCGAATCCAAAAATCCTAGATTGAATTTATTGCGTATGCATACTCAACGTAAGAACACTAAATATAATTGTTCCTTATAATTAATACCTGAGGAGAGAGTGCCCTAACTTGTTTTTTGGGCATGTTCATGACATCCGCAGAAACAGTTTGAACCCTTGCATCACAATGAAGAGAAGGAACCTTCACCTTCTGTTCTGCATAACCCCACATGTAAAAATCAATTCTTTTTACTTGAAAGTGACAAAAAAATCAATTTCAATGACCCAGTAAGCAATCTAAACAGAAATCATTAAATCAATCAATATAAATAAAAACAGTACCTTGATATCAATACCCACAACACTGCCACCATTTTTCAATGGACCCAAGCTCTGGCAAGCTACCTATTATAATTTCCCAGAAATTCAAACAAAATGCATTGAAATGGAGATGCTCATTGAAGTAAAACAAAAAAGCTCAGATTGTTTATTAGAGGCAGACCTGAAGCCAAGCACCAGGAGCACAACCAAGATCGAGAACTGAAGAACCCGGTTTTATCAACTTGTATTGCTTCTGTATCTGAAGCAACTGTTCTCACAAGACACACATAAAATAAATAAACAATGAACAAAAATTTGTGCTCCAAGTACATAAACAGAACAATTTAACAAGAAAAAAAATGAATTGAATAAAAAAAAACATATATATATATATATATATATACACACACCTTGAAAGCAGAGCGAGCGAGGTAGCCGAGACGTTGAGCTTCTCTGTAGAAGAAATCTGGAGCTCCTGCTCCACTCATCTCTCTCACTCTCTCTCTCTCTAAAACCCTGGTTTGTCAATTGTTACAGAGAAGGGCTTCTGCATATATATTTTTTGTTTTATTTATTTAAAAGTGGAAATAAATAATTTAAAAAAAAAGTAATCGGGACAGATCCCCTCGACTATATACGAATTCATATGTTGCCCCTTAAATTGGTTTTTTAGACATTAAACCCCCTGAACTCTCATTTATTGGTAAATAGTTAGGTTTATTGCCTCCTGAACGTTTGTTTGAGGGGGCATCTATAGTCGGGTTTTACCAATAGACGAGAGTTTGAGGGGTTTAATGTTTGAAAAAAAAAAAGAATGGGCAACATGCGAATTCATGTATATTGCAGGGGACATTTGTGCCGATAACTTAACAAATAAATAACTAATAATTAGAAAAAGAATTCCATTACCAGGATTTGAACAGAGTCTCCTGGGTGAAGCTAGGTATCCTAAACCGGGGCTGTACGACAATAGATTAGTTATTAACAATTTTCAAATTTAAGTATTTTTATTCTTTGAAGGTGCCTTCGGTACGTGGACGGGACGGGACGGGACAGTTATTCCGTATTATGTTTGGTATGTCTGGGACAGAAACGTGGACTGTACTGTTATGCGTTTGATAAGGTTGGGACAGGACATGACAAGAGGTTCAAATGACCAGAGTGCCCTTCTATCTTGTCTAATGTTTGTTACCACATAATAGTGGACCTATGGGACAGGACAGGACATTATTAATTTGATTTTATTAAATAGATATTTTTTTATATATAAAAAATCCAAATTCAATTACAATAACATTTGTATACTACTTTCATTTTATTTTTCATTTGAAATCTTTACTTTACAATATTAAATTATTGTATACATTGTTTAATTTTCAATAATTATGTACATGATTCTCACCGATTAATTTTCAATATTTATACTTATAAATTATTTTGAAAAGAATAATTTATAATTATCACATTGTCTTATTATCTAGGTTAACATGTAATTTAATTATTTAAACTTTTTTTTTCAAATAATGCGTAATTATTACAATATTACATTATGTATCATACATTATTTCTTTTATTTATGCTATTGGAGCAAAGATCTGATCAATATTATTATTTTGTGTTAGTGTTTAATCATCATATATATGAGTGCCATCTTTTTGTAGTTACAATTATATAAAAGCTTGTGCTGATGATTCTATTATTCTTTTTCATATAAATGAAGTTTGAGGATTGAACATATATGTAGTTCAAGTAATATTTCTCAAACCAGGTTTTTCAAGTTTGAATCCTCTTTTATTTTTGTATAATAGTAAATTATTAATACTACTACCAGAATTGCATATACCACCATCAGCAACAATCCCTTCGAGTATGCTAATCATTACATCCTCTTCTTCAAGTGTCCAGTTACATCTATCAGACATATCGAAGTTTCCTATCATTTAATACAGTTTAGAACATAAAAGACTAATAAGAAAATTTAATACACAAATAATTATTTAAGAGAATTAATACAAATACATGAAGTTAGACAACAACAAATATATGTATTTTATCAAGGCTCAATCTTAAGAAAAAAGTTCTCAAGTACATAGACAATGATGTGCAACAAAATCTAATATATATATATATATATATATATATATATATATATCAAGTTCATAGACAATATGTTCAACAATAACATAAAAAAATATTTCTCTCAACTTCATCGCTTGATCATCTCCAAACGTTAAACATCTCGCTGGCTAAATCATCTCTCCATTGACTCCATTCATCGCTTCCTTCAACAACATCAATAGATTCTAACTCATTTGGTACATCTTTCCCAATAGGTAAATCATCAAGTGTGACTGGCATGTATTCCTCAGGATCAACATCCATGTACATCCTGATAAAATTATGAAGCAGAGCACAAGCTATGATCATTCTCCCTTGAAATATAATTGGATAGAAAGAAGGATTTCGTAATATACGATTATTATTCAACAAAAACTGTTCAAGTATGCAATTGTGTAAGTGTAACATGCAATCAAGTATTGCATGTATGATGTATTTCAAATGGTCGGTTCAAGTTGTCAAAAAGGGTAGGAACGACTTGTCTTTTCTTTCTGTTGACATGTGCTCTTTACATCTATAATACCATTGCATAGTTCACTTTATCAAGTTCAAATGAACTCTTACTTAGTTACTTATTCTCAAATAATTAAATAATATAGGAAACATTCTCAAATATACTATATAAAAATATAATTAATTTAGATATATTGTTAGGTGGAATGATAACATCATCAAACCTACCAACTCCAAACAACATCCATGTTCTACTGATGACTTCACTTGTTACATGGTTCAAGTAGCAAATAATTCATGTAGGGTCCTAACTCCTAATGCAATACATCAACTGACTCATCTAAATTCTTTTCTTATATCATATCAAAGTTTGAGTTAAGGGTAGTTTTCAATTTTTCATATATTCATCAAATCATATATACTTTCCAGGAAATCCATAAACTGTACAAAAAGACACTGTTTTGTGTTAGACATTTGACAGCAAATATGCAGAGACAATACAAGGGGCAACTCTCTAGTTTGTACTTGTGGAATACAGTAAACAAATCCACCAAAGCTTAATTTATGGAGAAGATTACGAAACTTCAAGAAGACAATATTAATGAATATAACTACGTCATGAAGGTACCGCTAAAGCATTGGGCACTCCATGCTTTTAAAGACTATGTGAAGCCAACCATGTACAAACAATATTAGTGAGTGTTTCAATGTGTGGATAGAACAATTTAGGGCCCAACCTGCCCTGTCCATTCTTAAAGGGGTAAGAAGAAAAATGATGCAAAGAATGGCAAAAAGGCTTAAGGAGGGAAGAAACCGGGCTTCTAATATACCACATTTAGTTAACAAAAAATTGTCGGAAAGACAAGATGACTGGAGGTTTGTGTCATTTTGTGTGCAAGTGATAAGGAGTTTGAAGTGAAGGATGGTGTGACGTTCTACATAGTGAATTTGGACAGTAAGAGATGTGATTATGGATTGTGGGAGCTATCTGGCGTTCCTTGTAAACATACATTGGCAGTTCTCACTGGTACAAGACAACAAGTTGAAAATTTTATCCACCCATACTTGTTAAAGGGTGCCTACATTAGAACTTACAACAACATCATTCACCTAATACCTGATCAATCTCCATGGCCAAATATCCAAGCCATCTAGTCCTTCCACCTGAGAAGAAAAGAAAGCCCGGTATGCTAAAGAAGAATCACAAGAGTGCTCCTGATGAACCTCGTAAAATAAAGAGAAGTGGTGGAGTAAAATATAGCAGTTGTGGGCACAGGGCCGTGCATAACAAAGGACATGCATCGGATTTGTTACTGGACAAGCAGGAGCTAATAATAAAGGGGTAGCTTACTTATATTTGTGTGTATTTTCTTTTAAGACAAATTCCTGTTTTGTTTTTGTATAAAATTGTTTGTGTTTTTTTAAAGGTTGATATGTTTATTATTGTTCTTTTATAATGTGAAGAAAAAGAAAATTTACAAGAGGGGTGATAAGCAATCTGTCGTTCCAACCAGACAACTTCTAATGCAAGACAGACAACTATCAATGCTTGCCAGACAACTATCAATGCAAGCCAAACAGCTATCAAGCCAAACAGCCATACAATCCAATACGATGCCAAAAAAAAACTATATTTAAAGTCATTATAGACCAATATGAATTTCCACTTTGAACTTCACCAGCCGGAGAATACTTGTTTAAACTTTTGTAATCATAAAAATCTACTTTCTCTTCTGACTAAATTTGAACACTCATTCAAATGATGTTCATAATCTAACAGGTGTTCTATCAAACATTGTTTCCACAGAACAATCACAAACTTTAACTTTGAAAACAGAAAATAAGAACTTTGACTCATTCTTACAATTCATGGCTAAAAGAACCCAGATAAAGACAAAATATGAAACAAAGACAACAACAGAAAGAAGCATTTAAATTGAAATCGACAAAGAAGGTTTCCTACTTGATTGACACTTATATCTTTTCCAGATAAATTAATGAATTAAGATGAATTTGATGTTAACTTCAGCTGAAAATTGACAGCAGAGCAAAGAAAGCGAGAAAACACAACAAGAACCCACATCAGTTACTCTCTCATATACAAAGATCCCCAATGTTTCCCAGTGGCATTTTTTCTTAATGATAGTCAGAGTTATGACTTGGATTTCATCCAAGACATGTAATAGCAGCTCAGAAAATTGAAAAACAATAGATCTACAATCCCTAACCAATCCTTCTAAACAAAATTTTTTTTGAAAAAACCCACCTCAAGTTGGAAAATAAGTCAGAAAACAACCCCCAAAACGAAAACAAAATAGAAAACAAACGTTTCAAAACGAAATCGAAATCAATCAAAAGGGAAATCGAACAAAATCATGCCTGGTTCGACGGTGTTCATTTGCGACGACAACCAAGTCGGCAATGAGTTACGGTGGCAACGGAAGGCGATTGGCTTGGCTAGGGTTCGCTGGAAAAACTTCACCGATCGGGTTGGAGAGAAAAGAGAAAAGAGAAAAGAGAAGGGAAAAATATTAGGGTTTTAATTTATATCTGGCTGATTTGTAATATTTTAAAGATTTTAAGGGTAAATTTGTCATTTTCGCGGTTGTCCCATGGCTATGGACAAGTTGGCCGAGGGTCAAGCGTGAGACAGGTTATTAGGATTTTTGTCCCACTCTGTCTCATTCAGTCCCACACTAAAATCTCGTCAAATGTGAGACAAGAACAAGTTGTCCCACTTTGTTCTGTCTCGTCTTACGTACCAAACGGACCTTTAAGTACGATTCATGTAGTTAAACACATTCGTCAATATGTTTAACTCATTTAATAAATATGTCGCATTGGATGTTCAGCTTAACGGGTTGTTAGTGTTTAATTTTGATGAATTAAATTAAACTGTATACAATCGAACTGATATGAACAATATTAAAAATAAATTTAAGTTTATATAGTATTAATCGTTTATATATCTATACATATAAATCAGTTTCATCATTGCTTATGTCACCACTCAAATTATTTTCCTTTAAAGAAATGGCCTTTGATTTAATAAAATATTTGATTATTCTTGATCTATATAATCTATATATTATATCGTTTTAATAAAAATGTCTTGTTGGGTTCCGTTTAATGGGTTGTTGGTGTCTAATTTTGATGAATTAAATTAAATTTTGCACCATTGAAAGTTATGAATAATATTAAAAATAAATTTAAGTTGATATAGTTTTAATCATTTATATATCCATACACATAAATCGGTTTCATCATTGCTAATGTCACCACTTAAATTATTTTCCTTTAAATAAATGACTTTTGATTTAATAAAATATTTGATTATTCTTGATCCATATAATCTATATATTATATAGTTTTAATAAACATGTCGTGTCAGGTTCAGCTTAACTGATTGTTGGTGTTTAATTTTGATGAATTAAATTAAATTTTGTACAATCAAAACGATATGAACAATATTAAAAATAAATTTAAGTTGATATAGTTTTAATCGTTTATATATCCATACACATAAATCGGTTTCATCATTGCTTATGTCACCACTCAAAATTATTTTCCTTTAAAGAAATGGACTTTGATTTAATAAAATATTTGATTATTCTTGATCTATATAATCTATATATTATATAGATTTAAAAAATTAATTGTTTAAAGATTGGGTTACAAACTTACAATATTTAAATTCTGACATAACGGCTGACAAGATCTAATAAACATCACCAAACCGAATTAGTCTAGAGGACCCAATTAAAAAACTAATCAAAATTAATAAAAGTCAAAATTGGTTTTAATTCAAATATCCCCATGCATTGAGGAACTCAGGCTAAGCAATTTACATAACCCATGACATTATGCAACCATTGACCATCTGTTTTTTTTTCTTGAATTTGGATCTTTATTGATCTGAACTCGTTCTCGATAATTCAGAATCAAATTAATCGATGAATATTTATTATGGTTGAACTTTAAGAAATTATTATTATTATTATTATTATTGAATTTCATACCACCGAAAGTTTTAGATATACTTTACAAATATGACTCATTAGTAAGTGTCTTAACCTTCAACACACATCAATGAAATTATGGGTTCAAATCATGTCTCCAAAAGACATACAAGTTGGTGTCACCCAATAGAAGAGAACTAAAAAAACTAGACAAACCAAACAAAATATGATTTACAACCCTCTCTCACATAACATTAGTTTTAGATGTACTTTACAAATACGATCGAGCCATTAGCAAGCTCCTTACACCCACATCAATAAAATTATGGGTTCGAATCATGTCATTGGAAGATATGCGAGCCGGTGTCGGTGTCGCCTAGCAGAAGAGAACTAAAAAACTAGACAAACCAAATATGATATACAAAGAGCCAAGTAGCCAACTAGCCAAGTAGCCAACTCTGTATCACAAAACATTATAATAAAATTAGTCATGTTCTAAAGAGGCAAAGGATGATCTGATAGGACCTACTTCAACAACTTTAATATTATAGATTGATAATGGATTCAGTACATTGAATGGTTTTTGCTTTTCTGATAAGAGAATGACTTTAAATTTATCTTACTATTATGAACTAAATGACAAACCATCATGCAGTAGCTGCTGGTACATAAAAAAATGACAAACCAACAAATATTCATACAAGATGAGAGAAAGTGATAATAATATTTTGATTTGCATAGATAGCTCTGAGAAAATGTTTGAAACAATCAAGAATTACATGCAGTCATGCACAGTTATATGAATTTGAAGTACCCAAAACAAGGATTATATGAGTTTAAGTTTAAGAAAAAATTGTGAAGTCTAAGTAAGAACAAGCAAGACAACAGTTTCAGGAGTGCTTGCCAAAACAGCTAAAAGAAACTAAAAGTTATCTTCTTTTTTTCTGTAGCTGAGATTCCTCGAAATCGCTTGCATTCCTGCAAACTGGGAGGGCTTACCTAGTAGAATAAAGTTGAATTTTCATGTCAAAGCGGCTTGCTTGTTGAAATGGGTGGGTGGTTTTTGATACAGTGAATGCTGGGATGATATAGAACTTGATGCATTCACCTTCTTCTGGTAAAAATGGTGACTGATACAGCACATGCCGAAAGGATGCAGCTTTGAAGATTCTGCTTTCCAGCAAATACAGTAGATATACAACAACTATCAGTGTCAATTGGTATAGTATTGTATAGATAAGTAACAGCGAGTAACGAAAATGAGAAACATTACGAGTTTGAACAACATAAACATTAGTACCTCAGTGTCAGCGCACTGTAGGAGAATACAAAATCATACCTTCTATGAATAATTCTGAGTTTGGAATCAACAAGAAGGCTTCCAAGAAGAGAGGGCATAAACAATTCGTCCCTTCCAGCCTTGAAGCAACCACCGGCTATCTTCATTGATAATAAAGTCCTTGTGGTAACACGTATGCACCCTCTCCTTCGCCATCTTCATGATCTCATCATTCAGCGGAAACTGAGTAAACCCAGCTCTAGTGTTCCGGACCTGCCATTGCTTGTATGTTTCTGGCCTCTCAATCCTCTCTGCGCCCTCACAAGCAATGACATTCATTGCCTCCCGCGCAAATATCTCTCTCTCAATCAGCATCCTCTCTGGAGTTTCTCTGGGCACATTGGTCTCGAGCATGTCAAACAAAGTAGAATAAAAGAAAAGAGCCTCTCTGAATCTTGAGATAAAGAATGGCGCATTGTGTGCCCCGTTCACAATCCCTTGTATGAAAACATCTGGATTCATCTTCCTAATCAGGTTCAAAACAATGTTCCTCGGAGAATCTACCACCACAGTCTCATCAAGCATATATCTAAAGCGATACAAACAGTTCACAACAAGCACCTCATCACTTTCAATTTTGAGATCCTCTATTTGAATGGTGTCCCACTTCTGTGCTATTGCATTGAATTCAAATGGAACTTTAAACGTCGCTGCATATTTGGCCAAGCGGATCCCTGTCTCCTCAACCCTCTCTGATGGTCGAAAACCTGGTCGCGGCAGATCAATCCCAGTAATCCGAAGCTTAGGAGGTCCACCAGGCCTAGATGAAAGACGTTGTATGAGGCATGGCCATTGGAAACCATACATGATACCGAAATCTACTATGTGGAGTGTCGTTGCTTTCTCAGATAAATTCATTATTGTTTTGTTTGAGAAGAAATTCGAAAGTTTCTTAAATGGACAGGCAGCAAGAAACAGATGGTGAGCTTTCAAGAAATTACCAGCAGATGTTCGTTGGGTTATAAGGGATGTATAAATCTGGGTTCCGGACCCAGCCAAGCGTGCCTCAAGGCCATCGGCAAAACACTGGGCCATCCTCTGCATCCCATCCCCGGTAAGAGAAGAATGCAGTCTGATTTTCGTCAGTAGTGCATTTGCATTCCTCTGGTCATTCGCTGAAACAGCTTGCGCACAAAGGGTCAGAAGATTCCTTAAATCCACCACATCCTTTTTACCTCCTCGCTTCCTTCCACGAGCCTTTCCACTATAATTGGATCCTTTTGATTGTTTGTTTTGATTTGCATTCTTGCTAGTCTCATTCTGCAAAGCTTCACGAAGTGCGGACTCACTTTGTCCACAATTTAACAGCACCATATCAAACATTTCCTCACTCACAGTTGATTCCGTATAAATTGCTGACTGCTTGTTACTACTCTCACTCCCTAAATTTTCATCTTGTGGATGAGGATTTTTCCTACCCCTTGACCCATCAAGAGAGCACTCATTCTCAGGTGTCTCCCCTGCCTTGTTTACTACATCCTTTGGTTCTCTATTCAGCTCTTTAACGAACAATC
The DNA here is from genome assembly GCA_033220585.1 of Dipteronia sinensis. NCBI lineage: Eukaryota > Viridiplantae > Streptophyta > Magnoliopsida > Sapindales > Sapindaceae > Dipteronia > Dipteronia sinensis. Next base: position 6,699,541 of record CM065636.1, read on the forward strand.
CACTAATATCAAGATCACCCAAAAAGCACTACCATTGGGCAGGAACTTACTCGCCTCTTCAAACCCTCTTCTAAATTGCTTTGCGGACTCACTGTCGTTAAATATGTCGAGAATACTCACTGGAGAATCCACAAACCCATCAACCACGCTGTTATTGCTGTTTGCTGAGCCATGAGAAGACTGAGACGTGGACTGAGAAGCAGCATTCGAAGACCTACACTCGCTCAAATCACTTTTGCACCCACGATCCACCAAGCTAGTACTACAAGCACTAAGCATACTGCTACTAGTATCATGATTTCCATCCGGGCTCTTATGGTTTTGATCTTTATAAGTTTGCGGGTCATAATTGGGTTGAGGAGGACACTTCTCCCCAATAAGCTCGTCATAGAACGATTTCTCAGCAGCTTGCAGTGCCGCTGAAGACTCTTGAAACATATAGGTGTTCTCTTCCTCTTCCATGAGAATCCGACTTATGTAATTAAGATCAACATCTCTAAATTCATAATACTCGTGTGAATCTCCCTCTTGGCTCACGACCGAAAATGGAGTTGGATTATTATTGGGGACTGGATCAGGTGGCAAAAGTTGTTGCATATCTATATAGTTTTGATTAACAAAACTATCATTGGTATTGAAACCAATAACATGATTCTGACTCGATAAGACCGAAAGGGTCTGATTCTCTTCATTGAGTTTGTATTGATCCCCAGAACCATATAAACAAACTTGATCCATAACCATCTAATTTGTGACAACAATCAACAAAAACAGCAACCAAATTCCAAATCCTAAACTACCCACTAAGCAAAACCTCCAATAATGAAAATCAATGCCAAAAAAATTACAACTTTTCAATAAAAAATAATTCAAACTCTGATCCACTTCACTCTTCCATTAGAGCTTTTTCAACAAGTAAATAGCTTCTCAAGTATTAGCAGCCTTTAACTATCAATACCCAGAAATCTTCACCCTAAATTCCAACAAAGTTGTATATTAAAAACACATATAAACAGAGTACAATAAACAATAAACAAAAAATGATCTTTGAACAGCAAACACGAGAGAATCATATGCACATGGAGACGATAAAAAGACAAAAAGATCAATCCAAAAAACAAAAAACTTTCAATTACTACAACTTAAAAAGACAAGAATTATTGAAGCAGAAGAATTCTGATATGAAGGAAAGTTTAAAGCTTTGAAAAGATAAAGTACCTGAACCAATCCACAGAGAGATAGAAGAAGAGACCGAAAGTATTAAAAGCTATGGAGTAGTTTCAAAGAGTTTTTTTGTTTGGGCAAGAATAAATGAAGCTTAAAAAAAGGTGATGGTGATGATGAGGATGATGAGGATGGATACTACAAGGTGGTGGTGACAGAGTGGGGATAATCTCAGTCGTCCAATCACTTGGCGGCTACAGGTAGACCGTCTGTTCTTCAACAAGTATTGGAGCCAAAATATTGTGTATTTACTGTAATACTAGCTGCGATTTGAACCTAGTACATTGTCGGTTCGAATAAATAAATATAATTTTATCCGTTTTCTTAAATATGTGCCCTTAACAGAGGCAACTCGAATCTACTTCATTATCCATTTGGATAAACAATATAATTTTGTATGTTTTTTTAAATGTGTCTTAATAGAGACAATTCAAATATAGGATATTGTCCGTTCGGATAAACAATATAAATTTTTTTGTTTTCTTTGTGTGCCCTTATATGGAGGCGACTTGAATGAACCTAGTGCATTGTCAATTTAGAAAAGCAATATAATTTCATTTATCATCTTAAGTGCTTGTTCTACCGAATAGTTTTACATTTGAAATCAACTAAAAGGAACTATCTTCATTTAAAAAATATGTAACTTTATTTTTATTTTGAATCTAACCATTAGATGTACCTTAACATTTATTTTTAATCTAACTCTAGATAACTCATTTGCCGCATCATTAGGATTGAATTTTGGATAAATTATTTAAATTATATAGTATTACTTTTATTTTTATTCATATGCAACTTTTTTTTTATCTAAAATCAATATCTTAACAAAAGATATATTCTTGTTAAGGTATATGTTAATATAATTATAATTTTATTATAGTGATACAAACCCACGGCCTTATTAATAATGAGTGTGATGGGTATATCATTCAATCAAGCGTATCTAGTAACACAACTAAAATATTAAGTCTTTTTATATGATTATTAGAATTCACACCAATTAGATTAGTTGGTGTAAGGATAAAATAAGGTTGATCCGATAGTAAAATCTCTCATATATGTATTATGAGATTGCGGATTCAAGTCTTCCTCCTTTCTAAACGGCCTTAAATTTATTTAATTGTATAATACTTAAAAAAAAATAGGTTAGTTGGTGTAAGTGAGAGATTTTATTTTGAAAAAATAAATCTCATAAATTTATTGAAGTATAAAAATTTGGGATTCGAGATGATTTATTTAAAAAAAAAATTGAGACAAGCTATAAAATCAATCAAATGGGCTTATAGTTAGATTGTATTTTCAGAAAAACATCAATAGAAAAAATATTTTATTTATTTATTTATAAAGTAGTTCAAGATTTCATATAAAAGTAAAGTATCATATGATTAAATATGATAATAATTATGGTTCAAAAAAATATATTATAATAATTAGTGGAGGTGATTATATTTTAATTTGAGGTTTGTACCAAGTGATGGATATAATGTTTGGTATGGACAAGACGGACAAGATTCCAATTGACTGAGTATTATTTATTAGATTGCTCTAATTATTATTGTTTTTTTTGGTAAGGCCAAAAGGGATATGCCTTTCTATCAATGTTGTGCTCCATCTTGTGATTTGACTTGTGACAATTTTCTTCTAGAAAGAGACTTGTTTAGTTGTATTGTTCTCAAGAGTCAAGAGTGGAAAAATTGCAAAAACCTACTAGAAGTGTAATGAAAAAGACTTCTCATTAATTAATGGCCAATTAACTATTAACATAACTTAATTATTGACGTTGAAATGACAAAATTACCATCATTAGATAATAAAATTATTGTCTACTTCAATTTATTTAGTTGCTATTAAAGTATTTACTTTAAAATATTTACAGGATAGAAGATCTATCTTAAAATTAATAACGATGTAAGAATATTTAGGTACATATTATCCATACATTTTTATTTGGTATTACAATTTTAAGAATAGTTTTCACTACCTAACTCTTCGAATGAAATTAAAATCAGAATTTGATACCGAAAAAAATAGAAAGGGAAGTATGACCATAGTTTTAGATTATAAAAAATCAATATTTATATAATAAATTAAAATGACATCATATCTAATTCATGTACATTTGGAAAGATTCAAGTCCAACAATACATATTCATTAACATATGTGAGGAGATTTCACATCGATATCATATGAGTAAATATTCATTCCACGGATATAGTGTTTGATCGGGACAGATTTGACACCCGTTTCAAAAAATAAATTATATCTATAATTCCATATTCATTATTCAAAAGTAAATAGATTTTCTTTTCGGGTTGAAAAGATAAAAGCGTAGACTGTAGAGTACTAATATCCCACAATTGGAGGACCATGATGTGTGAATTATATGATATGTTGTGAGTATGATTGTGGAGCCCAGAAAGATTACAGAAATTGACCCATCAGGCAGAGACTAGGTCCCCAAACAGCCCAAAAGCGTGGTCAGAGGGTCTGTTTATTGTCAGCTTCTCTCTATCTAACCAAGTGTGTGTGTGGACTAGATTTCCTGATCATCACTCACTTCAGAGCAGCCTAGATTTGCCAGCAATTGCCAAGTTTTGCCTATTCAACTCACAAAAGACATCAATTCATGATTCTTGGGTTCTAAAAACTCGAGGAAAGCTTTTATGGAACGAACGTATCACGTCATTCGTTAAATGATAAAAGCTTCAATGTATTAGTGTTTATAAATTGGAGCAAACGGCGAAGCTAGCCTCATCTAGTTGGGGGTATTTTGAAAAACTTACTAACACTTTAAATCCGCTTGAGGCCTCAATGTGGCTTTTCGGCTATGTCCGAGCCACTCATATTGGCATGAATTGAGAGGGTTGACCATAAACATACGGCCCACTAAAGCATCTTTCTTTGTTAGCATGCCTTTGAATGTAACTTGTTGTAGGGCTTTTTGTGGTCAAATATCATTGGATTTGGATTTTGATCAACAGTTGTGTGAAACCATTTATTGGATTTCTGCCCATGGTCTAGATTTTGGGCCAGGCTTTTCAAAACTTTGGTATTTGGGTTTTAATAACTGGTATTTTGGTTCCTGGGTATTGAAAATTATCTATAAATATTAAATTTAAATATTTATAATAATTATCAAATACAGATTTCGCATTTTATAATTGGGTAGGCTTCTTCATAAAAGGATGGCGAAATGGGCCAGGTCCAGAGGGTCTGGCCCTTACCCGGACCACATTATTAAAAAGCCCATTTTAAACCTTTTATTATAAGATATAAATAAACAACTTTAAGGGGCCGTTTGGTATGCAGTCATCCTTACATGGGAATGTGAATCTTATAACATTCTCATGTTTGGTAGGAGGTTTGGATTTTTGGTTTCCTGGGAAAGTGAATCTCATAGGAATCACATTACCCTCCAAGGGGGTAATCTGAAACCCTTCCCAACAAGTGGGTTTCAGATTACCCTCCATCTGATTCCCACCGTGGGACCCACCATCATTAAAAAAAAAAAATTCTTTTTTTCTTTTTTGTTCTTCAATGCTTTTGGAATTAACACCAAAAATCTCCAATTTTTATTTTCTTACACTTTCTCACTACCCAAACACTAAATTTTCAGATTTTAAAACCTAATTTTCATCAATTAAACAATATCCAACAACATCAACCAACATCACCAACACAAACACCATCAAACAACATCAAACACCATCATCAAACACAAAAAGGAAAAAAATTGCAACAGGTGAAAATTTTTCGATGATGATGACGATGAAGATCCCGGCTGAAGAAGGCGACGACGACGAAGATCCGGCTGGAAAGAGGCGACGACAACGAAGATCCGGCTGGAAAGAGGCGACGACGACGACGACGACGACGAAGATCCGGCTGGAAAGAGGCGACGACGACGACGACGAAGATCCCAGCTGGAAAGAGGCGACGACGACGACGAAGATCTCGGCTGGAAAAAGGCGACGACGACGAAGATCCCGACCGGAGGTGACGACGAAGATGACGACATGGAGACAAGGACTACGACGGTGATGCCAACAAGTAAAGATCTGGGTTTTTTTCTTGAGAGAGATGGAAGATCGGTTTTGTTTTTCTTGATGATGATCTCTTTTCTTGAAAGAGATTAAAAATTTCAAAGACAACTGTTGGTTTTTTTTTTAACCATGTGAACTTCAAATTTTTATTTTATTTTTTTAGTTTTTAATAAATAAATAAAAAACAAATTCCCTACAACCAAACACCGTTACTTAATATTCCCAGGAATTCGTCGTAATATTCCTATGCACAACCAAACACATGTATACAACTTTCACAGGAATCATATTACTGGGTTTCACTTTCCCAGGAATCACATTATTTTGATTACCCCATACCAAACGGCCCCTAAGAGTTAGTTCGATATTGCTTTTAAGAAGTTAAAATCAGCTTACTTAATAATTTTGACATAAAATGATATTTGGTAAAACTTCTAAAATTAATTAATTAATAATCTAGTAAGTTTTGGGAGTAATGTTGGGAAGTAGACGGGGGTTTACTTTTTAAAAATGATTATGGAATAATTTATTTCAGCAATTAATGAATCTTTTAAAATATCATTATTATCCTTCTAAAATCAAATTAAAATCATTTATATATCTTATTTCATCTCAAAATTAAATATTTTAATTAAATATTGATTTGATTTGTAAAATATTTTTATTGTTCTTATGGAATTTTTTTTTAATTTAAATATTATATTTAAATATTGATTTAATATATATAATTAATGAAACAAAAATACAATTAATCAAACATATGTTGATTAACTTCATATCTAATTATTCCTTCAGCACGGTTAACATTGATTATTAAAAAAGTTACAGCAATACCAAACTAACCATAAACTCTTTATTTAAGTACAAGAGCACTTAAAATTCTCTATGAAGAACCTTCAAAAAAATTTAAAAAATAAAAACATTTTTACTGTGAAGCTTCATAGTAAAAATGTTTTTATTTTTTTCTATTTTTTGAGGGTTCTTCATAGTGAATATTAAGTGCTCTTGTACTAAAAAAAAAAATTGAGTGCTCTTAAATAAACAAAAAAGTTACTATTCAAAAAAATTTCTAACATTTTTTTTTGAAATATATTTTCAACAAAATAAGAAACATTCAACACAAGTAAAAAAAATATCAACATAATCTGAGACTGTTTTAAATATAAACCTCTTGTTCTAAATATGGAAAACATTTTTGTGTATTTGACAAAAAATGAGAATAAAATTGACCAACCGTGCACTAAAATTGAGATATAAATCTAATACTAATTCTAAAGGTGGGCAAAAACCCCGTTGAACTGAACCGTTTCAATCGGTTTTGGTTCGGTTCGGTTCTCTCCCTTTGGTCGGTTCAGTTCAGTTCAATCGGTTTTTCCATTTTTAGAAATGACCGGAAACCATACACTAACATTGAGATCTAAATCTAATACTAAAACAGTCTGTCACTACTTACTAATGGAATTGAAGAGTTGGAGGCGGCATGAGGCATGTGCAAGAGCACATGTATGTGTGGTTGATGGGTAGCGTACAATATCAAACATTTGATGTTTTCATGTTTTGATGTTTGCGTGTTTAATACTATTACAACTTACAAGAAACTTACTTCACAAGAAACCTTTTTTTGTGAGTTGTGATTTCTGATGCAATGTAGCCAACCAATCATCTACCTAATTGACTTCACATCACATTCTGTGACTTGTTGGGAATAAACACCCACAACCACCACCATCACCACGAAGTCCTGCACCTCCTCCACCGCCCCATCTTTTAAGGAATATAGACATGCTTCGCTGTCTTTTAACTTACCAGATTAGGTTATCAAAAACATGTGGTCTGATTGTCTGAATGCCCGCTCTCTCAATCAAGATATATTTATTTATAATATTACCCATATATATTTGTAAAATGTACAATATTAAGACTTGAACCCCTCGTAATATCGGAATAAAATTCTCCACACATATTTGTAAAATACACATATTAAGACTTATCCCTTACAACATCGGAATAAAATTCTCTATACATATTTGTATAATTCCCATATCAGGACTCAAACCCCTCACTACTAATATAGAAAAGGATATACAAACTTTGTGTTATTTAGACATTGAGTTATGTTCAAGTGATATGTCCCTCGCACCATATCAATCGAATTGTGAGCTCGAGTTTTTAAGTTTTCCAAATGCTACATGGATGATACAGTAACTGCTAAAAAACTTATTACAATCATCAAGTGCAACATAAAAATAAGCAAGTTATGCGTCAGCAAGATTTTCATAGAACAGAAATATAGAAACAAGAGAGAACATTTGAGAGATAAAAGAATGTAAAAACTACTACATTTAACTCATTCTAGTTCTCCATATCTTTCAAAGTTGAACAAATATGAATTATACAGAAATTGAATAGAAAAAGAACAATGTAAATTTCGGTTAGATTGATTGATCTTATTTCATCGAATCATTTACAAAATGCCTACCTTTCTGCACACGGGAAGGTCGACAACGAATCATGTAAGTGTGAGAATATTACACCAATTTGAATTAAATTTTTTGTACAGTTTCTACTTTTTTTTCTTTCTTCTGTTCCTGTCAACGAGTTTTTACCTTTCTTTTTACATCATCAATTACAGTTGGTTACCAGTTGTTGCGCCGTTTGGATGATCAGTCGGGGCCTCGATTTTCAGTACTCCAGCAGCCTGATGCTTGCCTTGCTGTTTAGCTTGATGCTGAGACCAGTAAGAATGGGCTGCCAAGACTCGGTCTAGCAGTTCCTGTGGCACGGGCTCTCCCCTTCTCTGCTGGGGAGCAATTCTCGCGGTATGAACCAGTGTTTTCCATTTATCCTGCACAAACAAAAGAAAACGTACCACGTTATGAGACTTCAATATCATATGCTGCTTTCAATGAAGCAGTGTCTACCTATATAGTCAAGTAATAGTACACATGAAGGTAAAACATAATAATGAATAAGTTCTCTAACCTTTAAGTCCACGTAAGTTCGATGATCTGCATCCTCGAAAGAACGCAGTTTAACATCACGCCACCTGCAGAATATGATCGAATCGTTTAGATTCCAAACATTTTTTTAAAAATTTGAAATGACTAGGAGGGAATTTGAAAGAGGGATGCATAAGTCACACCTTCCGGTTCCAAGTTCCTCCACAGCCTGCACCAGTGCTTCTACTTCTGATACGGAAAATGGTCTCCTGGTGCGACGTTGTGCGATATCAGATCGCCTACTTTTCTGGTTCAGAGGAACCACAGCTAGTGCTTCGACATTCAAAGCTGGAACAGCGACAAGAGCTCTGGAGTCTGGTAAAGTTGATTCAGTTAATATGTCGGTATGGGAGATTGCCTGTTCATGATTACTTTCTACAAGAGTTTCTGTTTTGGTCAGGAGAGCAAGGTCGGTTAACGCATTAGGACACTCTGAATCTAAAGCCGGAGTCTCAAGGGACCTGTAAATGAAGCAACATTCATTGGTTAGTCATGGAGTGGACAGATCTTCTGCATATGTTTCGAATTTAACACATTGTTAAAAACAAATCAATGTTTTGATGGAATTCTGAAAAAAATCTCCCGAGAGCACTCGTATTACCTTGCTACAAGTTGGGGTGCATTTGATAACAAAAGAGGAGGATCTTCCGGGCACACAAGTGGCGGGGCAGGGGCTTCCACGGAACTGGGATCTAAAGTGAATCCCAGTGTATCTAGGTTGTCTTCAGAAGCAAGACCGGTCTGAGACAGAGTTCTGTTGTCATCTCGAACCTTCTTCCCATGCATAAGTACCCCAACACGTATCCCACCACCGAGAATAGCAGTCACTGCATTCATTACTGTCCTCTACAAATTAAGAGAACATAAATGATAACAAAATTAGAGACACGGCATTCACTTGCACTCGAGATAGGAGAAACTACTAAAAATGCTGCATCTTTTTATACCTTCAGTGAACCGACAGTAGCAGTTTCTGAGACCTCGATAAAAATCTCTGGAACCTTGAAGGATTTAATGCTGAACTTCACTGTACAAAATAATATACTTTATGTAAAACCTCATGAATGCCAAGAACGCATCGAATCACAAGAATAAACGAACTCAATCCATCAAACACTCTAGTCTCATACCATTAGAATCTTTGGAGCGCAAGGATGATTGGTGACCTTTAACTGAAGATGTCATCCCATTTGCTTGCAATATTGATCCTGAGATACACTTATCTCCGTTCCTGCCCTTCTCCGGCGAATTAGTAACACTTTCACAACTGAATCCCCCATCAAAAGTCTCTACTGAACTTCGGTCATAAAACCTCCTCCTCTTATAAAGAACATCACGATGACATTTCTCGTGGTTGTAACAGGTTTTCCTCTTGCGGTGTGAAGGCCTCATTCCACCATCTAAAGATCAAAGAACTACGAATGTCAATATAAGAACAATTCATGAACTACAGGATAAGAATCAGAAAATAAATTCAAAAACATATGTTAACACACACACACACACACCCAATCACTCATAAGAAGAGATGTAACAAACACTTTTGGCAAAACATTTATCTTGCTTACCAGTCCTTGGATGTTCGAAATCCTTCAATTTTGGAGCTGATTTCCAGTATTTTGATGTCAACAATTTCCTAATTCTTCGGTCACCCATACGTGTTACAGGTCTATATACCTTCAACTTATTACTAAATTTGTTGAACCTAGATAAATTGTCGTTATCATCTCTAATACCTAACTTAATATCATTCCTATGCCTAGAAAACGAAGCATTAGGAACAGGGTCCCTGCAAGATGGCAATTTGACATCTTTGTCAGAATCTGTTGACGCTGGAAATGTCATACATAGTTCTGTCGGATCCTCCTTTGAAATACGTGTTGTGGCCATTTTCAAACCTCCGGTCTCCTTAGCTTTAGTCTCTACCAGTTGTTCAAACGCATTCTCCACGCTGTTAGAACATGACTCCCTATAGTTAGGGGAGCCTCCCTCCGCTTTGCTAAGGAAATTTCCTTTCAACATATTGCTTTTGCAAATTTCTGACTTCAAATCGCCTCCAATTTTGCCTGAGCTATTAGAGCCAGTGGTTTTTAATGTGCGTTCCAAGATATCATCATCTTCCGCAAGTGGGAATTCATTCAATAAGCACTTCTGATTACAATTTAGCGATGCTGACTCGGTGACAACAGCACTCACTTCACAGCTGCCCTGATCTAGACATTCTGTTTTCACCGGTTTGTCTTCGTACTGTGGTCCATCTTCAACAGCATCTTTACCAATAGCAGCATGATCATTTCCTGATGCATTACTGGAGGCCGACGAACTCTCAGTCTCCTCTTGTAGTATCTGCCTAGCTAAAGAAGCCAGCAATTCAAATGCACACACTTGACCATCCTCGTCTGTCTTCTTAGGATGAACCCTCCTCTACAACCAGTAACCAAGAATTATGGAGTTAGAACAGAATCAATAAGAAAAAAAAATACGAAAACGAAAAGAAAAAAAATTTGATAAATACCCTGATTGATCGAGGAGCCTTAGGAATAATGGCAACGTGAAAACCATGCGGTCCACAATCAAGCCTCTTCTTCAACTTCATATCTCGCATTCTCGCGCATATCAAACACAAAGAACTGTACACGTCAAACACAAAGGTGAATCACCATTTATTTTACTTCACTGTCATCAAATCCAAAAAATAACCGTATATCAGTACAATCTAGAATGCATATTAGATAATTGATAACAAGATCCTATGAATCCTCTTAACAAGTGACTCATGAAACATAGAACCTTTAAAATGTCTTCAAGGTAGCATTTCTATGTATATTCTACACCAATTAATATAAATCGAAAGATGACGCACGGAGAAAATCTAGAAACAAAATCCAAACATAAAATCTATACATAAGTTCCCATGTGAGAATATATTGAAAACTTTAAAAATTCTTGACGACTTAAGATCCTAGCCATTGATGCAGAACAAAAAGTAAACAAAATCTAGCTAATTCACCAGCACAGAAATGAAAAAATTCTGCGAATTGAATCGAACCAGACAAAATCCTAGAATTCGGATCAAAACGGAGGTTACAAAAGAATTCATTTCAAAATATAAACATGATGGCTTGTCTGCATGTTGAAATTCATTCCATAAATTCTCCCACAAATTCTCAGCAACCAAACAGATCCATAGTTAAACCCCAACAATTCAAACAGCTGATCCCACAATCCCGATCAGGGACACCAACCGATCAGGCGATCACAACCAACTCTTGAAATCAAAAACCCACATTTCTTTAGCAAAAAGTTTGAAACTTGCAAAACCCAGAAGCTGAATTCTCCATAATTCAAACACATGGAATTGAATTTGAATTCCACAAAATTCAAATCACAGAAAATATTCCTACACTAAAAAAAAAAACAGACAATTGACAGTTAGTAATTAGAAAAGTCAAAACAAATTACCCACCATCAACCACCACGTTAAACCACAATTTCGTTTATATTTTCAAAATTGTTTGAAACAAAAAAAAAGGACTAATTCAATCACAAAACTGATCAAAATTGAAACTTTCCTGATCAGACTCCAATTCCAAGCCACAAACAACAAATTTTAAGCTTGATCAATCATCAGATCACGATCACAACCAAAATCAACACATTACATGATCAGATTCAACACATTCAAAAAATAATAATAATAACTCACAATTCAACACCAAAACACACACCCACCAATCAAAAACCAACAACCAAGAGAAGAATTGAATCAAAATTCATAAACTATAAAACCAAACTGACCTCTTTGAACAATCCGATCAAGTCTATGACAAGATGGAAACTTTAATGTTACAAATTCCCTGTCTCTCTCTAAAATTCTGTTAAAAACTGGTTTGGTTTTCTTATTCTTCAATCTTTCTCTCTCTCTCTAGAAAATGGACAAAACCCCCCATAAATAAAAACCCACCACCACCAAATGAGAGAGAAACTGCTTAAACCCCTTAAAAAATGTTTATTTATTTTTTTATTATTTAAATTATTTAATTTTATTGGCCACAAAACCGGATCAGCTGGTAACATAGCAGAGTGTCCGGGCAATAACAGGTCGCCCAATTATCTACGGACCAGTTCTTGTAGTGTTTTTCAGGCTGAGAGGTTTCGCCACGTGGACATATCAATGAGTGTACCAAAAATAAAAAAAAATTATCACACATCATTTTTTTGATACATTAGCTAGTTCACCGCCCCTTGCATAGTCGTTGGTAGGTTCGAGTCCCACTATAAATATATTATTAGTATATGTGAGAATTTTTTTTTTTCAATTACAGGGTGAGTATTGAGCTGCACGAGACCCTTGACCCGACCCACCATGCATATTTCTATGGAAACTTTTACATTAATATTAGATAATTTAAAATATTAGTCTAAAAATCAATTTAGAAGATATGACAAGTGATTTATCTTTACTGATATCATTCATTATATCATTCATTATTTGTGTGATGATAATAACTCATTTACCTCGTTATTTAAGTTAAATTTTAGATTAATTTTTTAGATTATATAATATTTAATTAAAGTTTTATCCGGTTATAGAAATATATGTTCGAGTTATACATGTATGTTTGATCTGTTTAGACCCTTATCCAACCTGAACAGTGTCTGGATTTATTTTAATATTTTAGAGGGAGAAAATATAAAATGGTTAGGTGTGTGTAGGGCGGGCTGTTGTCTAGGTGAGGCGGTCAGTGTTGTGATTGGTCCACGTCAGATCGAATAAAATATTGGATATATCGCCTATTTTTTTTATGCTTTATCAACAATATTTGAAAAATACATATGTTTTTATAAATAAATAAATAAAAGTTTAGGATTCAAATAATTACGAATATAAAGAAATATATAAACTCTCTTGGCCTTTACTCATCTTTTTTTTTTCTCTATATAGATCCAATTTTTTTTTTCATAAATCAACAAATTTATACGTAAACTTGAAAATTCATAAATTCGTTCTAATTTATAATATATATATATATATATATAATCGTTCTAATTGATTTAAAAAAAAAACTTTCAAATCTATAGAATTAAATGTTAGAGTTCAATAACATTTGAGTTAAAACTTTACACAAATAAATAGCAATCAACACTATAAAATAAAATAAAAAAAATTTTAAATTGATGAAAACTAACATTTGTTACACAAAAAATCGAAAAATGAAGACTATCAAATCTAAAATTATTCAAAATGAATGAAGTTGTGTTGTGTTTTTTTTTTTTTTACAACTTTTTTGGCATGCTTAAATGTGCAATATGATTTAGATGTGGGGCAATTTTGGACAAAAACAATTCATTTATAATCATATTAATTACATTTACAAATTATTCAAAGCTACTGTAGCTATTACTATAACTATAATACATTAATTTAACTATACACCCTTTAACAATCCTTAAAATGGAAACAAAGCTTTGACATGAAAAAAAAAAGATGGATATATAAAACACAGTTGACAATAAAGACAAAAACAATAAATCAAAAGAGTGATTTATTATTAAAACTAATAAATAGATCTGTTTTATCAGAAAAGTTGACAGATTGACAGGTGGGATAACTGGAGCACGTGACTATAGTTTTTGACGTTGACGGTGCACAACTGCAACCAACCGACGAATTTTGACGGCGTCAGTTACAAAGAAAAAGTTAGAAGCTAGGCTTTTGGATTTTTTTTTTAAATAATAATAATATGTGGCGGATAAAAATAGAAGAAATTTTTAACGAGAATTCACTCAAATACAGTTTAGATTTTACTTTTATTTCGTTCAAATATGTAAAATATTTTTCACATGCATATTTAACGTCTCAATTTCACCTAACATTTAAAAAATAGCGTGAGAAATGAGTTTTATTGCAAATGAATGTTAGAATTCCATGACTTTACATTATTACCTTATAAACAATAAACAAAAACCTCAAAAAATAAATGAGGTTGAGAGGTGATAATTCATTTATGTTGTACCATGCATGTGATTTCATTTACTTAAGTTAAAAATTATTAAAAGATAAATGTAATATTTTTTTTATTAGCGATAATTTCACGATCATCTCTATTATTTAAACAATTATCAATTTAGTACTTATTGTTTTTATGCATAAAAAATAAATTCTTGTAGTTTCATTTAACTATCAAAAAAGTTCCTATTGTATAACAAAATTGGATCAAAATAATCCATCTAAGCCATTTCTTGTTAAGTTTTGTATCCGTGAATATACAAGTATTTGGTACTTTTCTATTTAATATTTTTTTATAGTAATTTTAAAGGAGCATTTTTATCATTTTAAGAAGTTTTCATAATTACATACATATATATATATGGGGATTATTTTAGGGTATGTTTCATAATTTCAATAATGATATGATCAATTTAGTCTTAAATTGTTTTGTATATATATATATATATATATATATATATGGGTATAATAGTCTTTATAAGCAAAATGTAATTAAAATGCTAGATCTAACAGCCTAGTACAACTAATTTGATACAAATAGAGATAAGAATGACTTAAAGAACTAACGTCCACTCATAACTTAAGTGGTCGTGTATTTTCCTTTATGTTACTTTTTTTTAAAGTATTATTCTATTACATAAATTCATGATTTTTGAAGGAGGATGACGACTCGAACCCATAACATCGTGGTGTAGGTATAAGAGATTTATCATCAAATCAACTTTATCTAGTCCCCTTCATGTTGATTTAGAGTCTAATATTTGTCTACAAAATCATAAAATACATAGATATCCCTTTATGAAGCTGAAGTTACTAACCAGACCATTCGTACAGATGCATTTTATTTTAACGGTTAATCTTGTCAGGATCCATAACTTAGCCGGTGTCTTTTAAGATTTCGGATGTAATTAAAATCAGAACGAAGATGAATAATATTTGATTGGTTATATCTCTTTGATGAGTATGTGGTGGATAAAAAAAATAAGAAAGAACTATAGAGAGAGAGAGAGAGAGAGAGAGAGAGAGAGAGAGAGAGAGGAACTTAGAAGATACCGAAAGGAATGGCCAAAAGTGTAAAGTAGTTCTTGATGGTTATCCCGTCAATAAAGTGTCTGCATTATCCGCTGTCTGGCACCCCTAAATTGTTTTTAACTTCTTTGTTTGCCACGTGTCAAATACCCGGTTACCTGTTTTCCTTTTCTTACACGTGTCAGTTACTACATTTTGGTCTATTTTTTCTTATTTTCTTTTTTCAAATTTCATTTTTGCATGTCAAAATGGAAATCTTACACAATAGGGTATGCAATTCAATTCAAATACGTTTGGTACCTTGTACAGATAAGTGATCATAATTTTGTCTAAATATAAAATCACTCTGGAAATATCTTAGCTTGGAATGCTAAAAAAGGCGTAGCTCAGATCATCTTCACCGGTATTATTAAAAGTAGGAAAATAATCTAAATTTAATTATTTTTTTGAATAAATAAAACACTGTCCACCGGTGTCACTAAAATTTAACAATAAATATCAATAATCAAATGATCTATCAAATAATCAAATATAAAGATTGATTTACAATCATCAAATACAAATTTAACTCAAAATGAATGATATTGTAATTTTATTCTTTCTCTCTCATTTGTGGTTTTTTTTTTCTTTGATCACCTATGTATCTCATCATTGTTTTGACTCCAAAATTTTTAATCAGATAAAATTCGTTTCTTCATTACAGATGGATCAATACCCATATCATATATCTTCTCTTATCTTTTATAGTTTTTTTTTTTACCCTTAAAACAAAAATGAACGGGAACAATGAAAAATGTGGCGGGATTAGATTTTTGATTTTGATAAAGTAGATTTTTTATTTTGATAAAGTGTACTATTGTGGACTACACAATCAACAATTTTAGCAACTCCTGCAAACAATCCTCAAATGCCGAGGTGACAATTTTTGATGACCCAAATTTGCTTATACCATTGGAGATGCTCTCAGTTGGTAGATGGATGAGTTTGGGGTTTTAACAAATGACTCACAAATCAACGGTTCGAATCCCACCAATAACGAAATACCTAGTCACCCTTTTTGCTTTCTTACACATGTCAGTTACTACATTTTGGTCAATTTTGTTTTCTTCAAATTTTATTTTTGCATGCCAAAATGGAAAGTCTTGCAAAAAGGGGCATGCAATTTAAATACGTTTGGTAACTTGTACAAATAATAATAAATGATCATAATTTTGTCCAAATCACTTTACAAATACCTCGGGTTCGAATCACCATCGATATATATATATATATAGTCATTTTCCTGTCAGTGCGCACTGATAGAATTATATAAGGACATTGAATGTGAGCTACTCATTTATAAAAGAGTTTTGACAAGTGCATACATACCAAGTCAAAATATGTAAAATGAGTGGCTCATATTCAATGTCCTTATGTAATTCTATCAGTGCGCACTTATGTGAAAATTATTGTATATATATATATATATATATATATATAATTTCATATTGATTTTAAAATACAAAGGTTTGTTTAGTTACGGAAACAGTAGGGATAGATAATTGAATTGAATTGTATAATTGAACGTGAAATTTATGAAGTAATTAAATTCTGAATATGTATATTTGTTAATTTGTAAGATAACCATCCACCGAAATCGATGGTCCAATGATCTCCCATGCATCCCACTTATTTGAATGTCAATATTCAAAAGTCAAGTCAAAATAATTCATCTCAAATTGGATGTGTAAAGCTTTATATTTGTTTAAATAATCGGAGTTTAGTACTTTTGTAGGAATCGACAATATTTTATATTAAACTACTAATTAACAATTTTATTTTAATTCGAATCGGCTGCTAATCTTGTTCCCTTCATTATATATTAACTTTTACCGTAAAAAAATATATAATAAAATGAAAGTTTTGGTCATTGTAAATCCAAGCCTGGGAAAACTTTAATGAGTTTTTCATATTCTTGTAGTCTATTTAATAATAGATGTTTCATTACGGATGACGAAAGTTTTTAAAAAATATCTGAAAGTGTGCGGATCAAAAAATATACCAATGACGCTGATATGAACATCTCTTATATTATGACATAATCCAACTCAAACCAATAGTTACTAAGAATTTAGACTGACGATATAAAATTGAACCAGTAAAATTGTAAATTTGATTCGTATCTTTCTTCTTAAAATCTGAAATTGCAATAACAGTTCAGATTAGCGGTTAATAAAGAGTAAAGACTCATACACAAATAGGGTATTTATCTTGATTAAAGACAAATTATAGGCTAACATGGGAGGTGGTGGTGTTGTTTTAGAGGTGCATGCGGTGGTAATAATGACACAAAAACTCATTTGAGTTAATAAAATAAGGGATATATATATATATATATATATATATATATATATATATATATATGTGACAACAAACAAAGCAAAGCAAAAAGCTAAGTGACCATTGCTTTTTGCTAAAATTATATTAAAGGGACACATAGAATCAACCTCTGATTTGTAGTCTGAAAACACCATGTGATCATTGCTTGTGCTCAAAGCATGTTTGTGCTCTCTACCTTACCTAGCTAGCTATCTGTCTCAACACACAAAAGAGATCAAGAGATGCGAATATATATATATATATATTTCAAATACGGAATTTTATACCAAGTTTGATAGTTTTGAATTCGTAAGAAAAAACGTGGGAGATTCCGGATCTTACACAAGATTACAAGAGTCTAAGCAAATTTGGTGGGTAGTAAAAGATGAAAAAGTTAACAATGAAAAATTAAGATTTGGAATAAATATTGGTTTTAGTTCTTTATATATCTATAGAGTATAGTGTTTGATTCTAAATTTGAAATAATTTTATTTTTTTTCATATAAAAAAGTTTAATACAATATGAAATATGATGCACATCATTTCTTTATAGAGATGGTTGTGCACCGAGTCCAAAAAATTAAATGGTACTTTTTGGGACGTCTTTTTCAACACTGCCACTGTTTTAATAACTTATGTTTAAAAGACACATACTATGGTGAACGAACAAAAATGTCCCTACAGTAACCTTCTTCACACTTTTGGTTTTTTTTTTTTCGTTTCAAAATCCTCCATCAATGGAGGTGGAACTAACGAATCGACGAACACGCATACACCAACAACGACCAAAAACAATAGAGATTTTTGATTTATTTGAAAAGATGAAGTATGTAACTTTCTCTGAAAAACGAATGCTTTCGAATTAGGGATTCGGTGTTGGAGAAGATGAACAGAACATAACAGAAACAGAAGAGCACAGAATAACAACCAAGAAGTCTCAAAAAGCAATCACAAAGTCTCGGACAGTATACAAAAGTCTCAGAACACAAACACAAAATCTCGGACACATAATCACAAAGTCTCAGACAACATACAAAAATCTCGGACATCAGAAAAAACGTCTCATACAACATACAAAAGTCTCGGAATACAAACACAAAGTCTTAGACAGGAAACACAAGGTCTCAGACAGGAAACACAAAGTCTCGGAACACAAACACAATATCTTGGACACACAAACACAAAGTCTCAGACATACAATCACAAAGTCTCGGACAATATACAAAAGTCTTGGAAACTAAGCTACTGTTCATCATCTTCTTCACTCGAAAATCACAACCCTCAACAACTTTAACAATGGAAGATTCAAAACTGAAACCCAATTTGGGATTTAAATTGAACAAAAAGCTCGGGGGGGGAGGGGGGGGGGGGGGGGTGCTGCCTTCTGACCCACCGCGAGCTGACCGGGGAGCTCGACCCCCGAGTGCGACAATGTAGCGTCATTAAACTAATCCACTAAAGATATATCGATAATGTTATGAATTTAGTTTGTTTGAGTTGAGAACAACTATACAGAGATATTAGCAAGAGAAAAGTTAAAGTAAAAAAATAAATAAAACAATGTGTAAAGTAAATGTATTTTTGGTAATCACTTACTTTACTTTGATGTATTTTAAACATAAGTTATTAAAGTGGTGCCACTCGTGCAACACCAACTCAAAAAAGTCCCCTAGCGTATTTCTTCGTTGTGCACCTCCCTTCCACACCTAGTGGTAGGGTTTGAGTCCCACCAACAAACATGTGTGGGGAGTTTTCTCCTGGTTTGTGGGAGCAACCCTCTCTTCGGTTATAAGAGTTGTAATCCATAGGCAGTGGCGGATCCAGAAATTTGAACGAGGTGGGGCACTTGAACAAAAATCAATTATTTAAAAAAAAATGAATGAAAATTTAAAATCATAGTAAAATGTGTTTTTTTATATAAAAAATGATGGTATAATGAATTTTTAATTAAAAAATATAATACTTACTCGAAATGAATTGAATAATCTTACATTTAACAGAACTAAAAACAAGGAACAAAATATTAAAAAAAATAATAAACAATAACAAGAAAAACAAAATGAACAATGAAAAATTATAGTATTTATTCGTAAAAAAAATTTAAAATATAGTTTTATAATAAAAAATTTTGTTTTGTATTTATAGTGAATTCACTTTAAATTTATACAAAAATAATTGATTAATAAATACTACTAGAAATTATTTTTGTATAAATTTAAAGTGAATTATTGATTCTAAATAAATTAGAATAATAAAATAAAGAAAAATATAAATGATAAAATAAAATGAATCATAATAATAGATGAACTATTTTAATATAATAAATTTAAATTTGAGATTTTAGGGTTTATTGATTGGATGTGTTAAGTATGTCAAACTAAAAATATTAGAAATAAGAAAATTTCAAAATAATAATAGATAAGATAATTTACTATATAATAAAATTGAATTAAGTAAACCACAAATTAAGGGTAGTTAAGAATTTAACAATGAGGGGAAAAAGAAAATGGATTATTTTGTTGTAGAAGGAAATGGAAATTTGATAAAAGAATTGGAAACGAGTGTAAAATAAAAATAGATATTAAAAGGTATTTGTTTTGCTTACGCTGAGAACAATAAACCAACAGTGCTGTGTAACAACATATGTCATGATGTATTATTTATAATATATATATATATATATATATATGTAAACATAAAATGATTTTTTTTTTGAAAATTTGAGGTGGCGCACGGGCCCCACCTGGTCTCTATGTGGGTCCGCCCCTGTCCATAGGAACCTCTTCCAGATAGTGGGAGTAGTATTTCGGACCGTACTTGTAAAGTCCAATTAATCTCATCAGGTCCCTACATTAGTTGTAGTTCCAAAAAAAAAATTGAAATATGATTCAGGACTTTGTTTGATTCATAATACTATTAGGTTTTTTTTGTTAGTAAGATTGTGTTTGAAAAAAATATGTTTTAATATATATATATATATATTATTAAAAAAATATTATTTTTAGTACTGTCTTTTATGAATTTACATTCACATAAGTTTTTAAGACCCCAATTAATTGTACCAGAAGTTTCCGCTAATTTTCTGTAGACAATTTCTAAATCACTAGTCAAATGAAACAGGTCAGACAATTTCTAAGTCTCTCCAAATAAGTTTTTAACACTCCAAATTGTACCAGAAGTTTCTGCTAATTTTCTCTAGACAATTTCTAAATCACACGTAAACAAAAATGAAACAAGTCAAATTAACAGCGTTGAAAAACTTAAATGATGATAGATCTTTATCACAAAGGATAGGACTAGTCTAATTCAAATAACAAGATAATGATACATATGAACCTAATAAATTAAATTATTATGATAATTTGTTTAATTTTAAATCTGAATTTGACCCAAAAAAATCAATAAATTATATTAAAAAAAAAAACTGAAAAGCTTTCTTAGATCGTGTATTTGCTCTTAGCTGAAGTGGTTTACAACCACTCATTTATATTAATGACGGAAGTTTAAATCTCACAGTACCTATTTACCAATATCTCTTAATAATATAGATTTACTCTCGATGAAAGATTGAGAATAGATATCTGAACTATATAGAGTAAATAACCTCAAACTGGTCTCGAAATATCCATAGCCGTATTTAATATATTTGTATGATGAGTTTGTGGCGGTGAGTAGTGTACGTGAACATTCTTGTAAATTTTAACGGTCCAATGGAATTGGAATCTCTTCGATGTCAAGCATGTTGAAGGATCTTATCTTTTTAAGGACTTATTGAATCTGTCTTTTTTATTCAAAACACCCAAATTTACATTTTTGTCTTTTTCATGCTTTAAAGTATTTGTAGGCTCTCCACTGCATGTGATCAAATGAGATCCAAGCCATTAAAAAAAAAAAAACTTAAAAATGAAAAATTAATTAATTATAAAAATTCAAGGCAATGATTCATATAGAAAGCTGGATTTTAATTGTAAAATCATTGCATATCCATTCGTATCAAAGAGGTTTTTTACTTCTCATTTCACTTGCAATAAGGATTCAAGTCTCACTTTGTTTGAGTTTCACTTGGTTCATTAAATCCTTCTTTTATTGAAAGTTTTATTTTAAACTGTATTTACAGTTAATCTCGTCACACACCCTTGACTCAATTGATATCAAAACGGTTGATCGATCTAATATTAACAAATTATGTATCCCCAATCTCTCCGTTAATCTTATTGTACTATTTGAATATTAATACTTTGCTGTGGGTAGTGATTGTTAATGTAACAATCACAAATTTTATTCTCATTCTCTTGTAACCAAAAAGAAAACAGAATATAATTTATGCTCACCCAGATGGAAAAAGTTTCTGTGCAGAGAATTTCTTTGGGTATTTCACCTGTTTAGAAATGATCAGATACAAGATTTGTAGGGAATTACTATTAATATCATGTGACGAATCAGTTTTATAAACCTAAAACACCCTTTTCGTCTGTTAAGAGTTTTGATAAATATCTTGTGCTGTCGAGACAGATTTCTCCAACATGAACGAGGTCATCATCCATGAAATGATCTCTTCTTCACTTATCCATACGTGTGGTGCACTATGTCTTACGGGATATTTATATTAATTTTTCATTTTTTATATTTTCATGCATTGCATTAGAAAATATAAATTATAGAATATATATAGTATTTGATTTTGACATATCTGATCTTTGATCTTTTGGAGGTACGATTTATAAAAAATAAAAACACTTTTCTGTTTAAATATCAAGAATTTGGCATCATCGTATAAAGCTATAAATAGTATCAATATTTAAGTGGAGAATATCAGAGAGTTTGTTAATGTTTGAAGCTTTTAGTCATCACAACATTAATATTTAATAGTCCACTATCTCTCTCTCTCTCTCAGGCCTGCAAATGAACATTTTATAATGTGGCCCAACAAGCACACTACTTCAGTTTGGGGCTCTTATGACTAAAAATGTTAAACGTATATCATTCTAATTACACACTACACTCCCTTATAACTTATACGATATAAGTTACTTCTTTTGGTCCGGTTAGAAACTATGGGTCAGCCGGAATTCGACAAAATCAATGGTAAATACAGTCTGGAAAGTAACTTCCATTACTATGGAGGGATCTCATATACTATAGAGAAATGTGAGACTCATCCTGTATTATGGATACGAATGAAAAGTGCACACAACCACTTGAATTATGAGTGGATGTGTTGTTTTTAAATAAAATTTAAACCTTATATTATATCGGTTCTAGGAATAATGTAAGAATGGAATGATATTGACTTCATAAATCAATTTTAATAAAAAGTGATGATGTCACTTAGTAGGAGATTGTTTTAATTACATGTATATAAAATTCCAAAAACTATTCAAGACACACCAGATGGAACAATCATGTTACAAAGGTATTGTTTTAATTATTATTAAAGACCGAATTAAAGACTTACAATTACATTAATTAAAAATTATAAATATGATTGATCTCTCATGAAAATATGAAATATTGTCCATTTCATGTACACTCAAATGTCCTCAAAATCCAATAAAATAAAATAAAAACATTTTTTGACATTGTGAGATTCGTTAAAACTTCCTTTTCCATTTTTATTTTTTTAATTTTAAAAGTTTCTTCTATCACATAGGTCTTTAAAAAATTATTGAAACAGAAAATATAGACTATAGTAGACATTATTGATTGAAGAGTATAGTCGAAGCAATGGTTGACCTCTAAATCAATAAATAAATTTGGAAATTCCTATATCTAAATTATAACCTACAAACCCCACAAAAATAAATGAAATTAATTACCTACTCACATGGGGTCACAACACACTAGGGCTCTCATCAAAGTTTAATAAGTAAAAAATAAAATAAAAATTGAGCAATAAATAGACATACGAAAAGGGTTGCTTAATTATGTCCAATTTAGTTTGGTGTAGACATGCGGCAGGTTTTGGCGGTTCGGAACCGCTATTTATTTATTTATTTATTTATTATTAAAAAAATATAGGCGTGTAAAATTGTAAATGTATTTTATTGGATCATCCGAAATTAAAATAAAATAAATATATGATAAATAAAAAAATAAAACTAAAAAATTATAAAATTGGTCATGTATTTAATTTTTACCACAATTAAGTTGTCTACATATTCCTCTTTGGGTTTAGTGGAATTAAAGGTCACGTAGTTCTCTTACCTTTTATTGTATGTAGGGATAGGCACAAAAATCGAAACCGAATTGAACCAAACCGAACCGAACCGAAAAATGATGTTTCGTTCGGTTTATAGCTTATATTCGTTTCAAACTGATTTAAAATTTGAAAACCGAATTGAATTCGGTTCGGTTTCGGTTTTGAACATACAAAACCAAACTGAACCGAATAAACCGAATTGTCTTAATGAATTATTTGTAAGGTTCAATTTTATTATGGATTCTTTGTTGATGATGTTTTATTTTAGACTACATTATGTACTACATTTATTTACTTCTATTTTATAGAAGTTATGAAGATTTTATATTTTGATTAAAAATTGGGTTGTATTTTGTTTAAATTATGTTTTACATAATTATGTTTTCTTAAAAAAAATTAAGTCTAAATGTCAAAAGTGCAACTTAAAGGCTCAAAAAATTAAAAAAACATATAAAAAAAACCTTCAAAACCAAATTGACCCGAACCGAACCGAATCGAGATAAAGGTGTTCGATTCAATTCGGTTTTCAGGTTCAAAACGGTTCAAACCGATTCACATTTTTAAAAACTGAATATATGTCGGTTCAATACGATTTTGGCCAAAACCGAACCGAACCGATCCATGCCCACCCCTAATTGTAGGTTAGGTTGCAAACAATTTAAAAAGAAAAAAAGTAAACAAGATTGGAACCGCCAGTTCTAGAATCTGAACCGAACCAGTAATTTCTATCCGGTTCTGGATTTTTAGGAACTGGAACCGGAATGGTTCCGTTCCAGAAAAGGCGGTTCCGGTGCGGTTCCATGTTGGAACTGAACTCACATCATGTCTAGACTTTGGTGGTAAATAACACGAATTTAGTTTGTCAATGTCTCAGGTTCGAGTTGTTACATCGTATGTGATATATATATCTGTCACATGCCACAATGTCGCCCCTCATCATCATTCAATTAAAATTGCACAAGAAAATAAAATTTAATAGAACAAATAACTAGAGGAGGTCATTTGGGTTCAACTGAAAAATAGTAGTGTTAGAGTTGGTGAGTTTGTATTGAAATTGCGTGCCTTGTACTTCTCTTGCTCAGGCTACAAAAAAACAATAATTTTGGTCCTAATTCAATCTTGTTTTATAAAGTTTTCAGTCTCTTTTGAAATTGAATCAATTAAATTTAAAATAAATCACGAAAAATTCTAAGAATGCTATTAAGATTCATCCAACAATGAAAAACAATCTTACAGTTTCAAAGTTAGATAAAAATATCAACGTTTATATAGTAAAACCGCAATATTATTTTTCGATTTTGGTCAAACCTCAAGATAAATATGAATTTTTTTTTTTACAAAGCTAAATAGGAAAGATTTATTGAAAGACCCTTCCAATTATTATTATTTTATACAATCTTTTTCTTTTTTGGGCTAGGTGGCCCAAATTAAAAATAGGCCATTTTAGACCCACACTTAGAGGGCCTATAGAAGGTTACAATATTATGGGGTCACGGCAGTTGAACTTCAATAATATATAGACCCATTATTGAGTAGTAACTTCGGCTGCAATTTGTGTCCCCATTAAAATTTTAAAACAAATATAAAAGAAATCTCCCTCAAAAGTTCGATTCAAATAATGACCTATAACATATTCGATTAGTCTATTTTCCATTCGACCTAAAAGTTTAAGTTATCGAGTAAAATATCAAATGATAGTATTTTAAAACATACAATTAAATACATCAACAACGTCAATATTGAACCTCGTAAGAAAGAAATTTTGAACAAGGTTTTCAATGAATTTCAAAGCTGAAGAGAGATTTCAGACAATTTTCAAAACAATTTGGATGGTGTCTTTCAATTGAAAGGAGAGAGAGGGTCTTAAAAATTTACCAAATAATTTTAATAAGATTTGCAACAAGAAAGGAAAATGTGGAAATGGTCCAAAATGTCACATTTTTAAACTTATTTTCCACCTAAGATAGTGCTTTAATAAGTTAGGTTTAAAATGCATCTATTATGGTGAACTATCAAAATTGTCCTTTGATATTCAGTTTTTTATTTTGTTTGTACTTTCATCTTAGCTAACATCTCCAACTCAGTAACTCTCTCTACAATAAACTTCTCTGAAAATTGAAATCTCCTACGGCAAAAAGTTCAAGGTTGCCTTCACTTTCTTCTTCAACTTAGAAGTTGACGTTTTTCAGTACAACAAGATTATATATCTCTTATATACTTCTTTTATATACTTGGGTTTCTGAGTCTTGTAACACTTTATCAGCTTCTTTCCATTTGTTCTCCGAGTCTTTTGTTAACCTTAAGCTAGTTGTGTGAATTTTGAATCACCGAGCCTTTCTAAGCTCTGTTTGAGCCTTTCTAAACACTTTCCGAGCCTTTGTGAAGTTGTGTCTGAGCCTTTTGCATAGCCGTTAGGTTTGTTAATGAAGCAGTGTCCGAACCTTTTAAAGTAGTGTCCGAGTCTTTTAAATATCCTTTAAGTTTGTCAATGAAGTAGTTTCCAAGCATTTGTAATTACATTTCGAACCTTTTGTAAGTGTTTTCGAGCCTTTTGTATAAACCTTAGGTTTGTCAACTCTGTATCTCCAAGCCTTTTAAGTACTAACCCGAGTCATTTGACATGTAATCCGAATCTTTGTAAAGTTGTGTCTGAGCTTGTTGTATTTGGGTTTTAAATCGACCCCTGAGTGCGTTAGCGTAGTGCCACTCCGTCGCCGTTCGAGTGATTGCATGAGTTTCAACGAGACTCTCTCTCTACTTTACAACTTTGTCACTATAATTTTAATGAAAGAAATCTGATGTGGAACAATTGTTGGAGGTATTTTTATCCGTTCACCATAATATGTGCATTTTAAACATAAGTTATTGAAACAGTAACAGTGTTGTAAATCTGAATCATAAACAAAGGAGAGATATAGCTTCTTTTAGAATAGCTTATTGTTGGTACTTTGCCCCATAAAAAGCATGCAACACATGGTCCCAAAAAGATCATTCCTTTGGACCCTTTTCGATGGTAGTTAGGTTAGTTGATGTTGTTAGTTTGTCTTCACTAAAACTCAAAGTAGCCACTTGAAAAAATCACAATCTGCAGGAGGTTTCAGGTGAGATTCGGGTGTAGGATTCTCATACTTTTTTTTTCAATGCGGGATTGACTATTAACTTAATATAGTTGTATAATTACTTTTAGGAGAGTGATCATATCACTCTATAACGTTACAGAGTACACTCTATAAAATTATATAGTCAATTCCGTACGAATAAATCATGTGAAGAAATGGTTGAGTTACATGGTCCTCTCAAAGAACAAAAAAGTTTGAAGATATGATTCTAGATTTTGCTTGCTCATGAAACTTGGAACCTTTTTTTGTTTTTAGGGATTGCGTAAAGCTGAAAAAAATATTATATAACAAAACTTGAAATATGTGTGTGGTTACAAAAATTCATCTAAAGAGGAGACATTTCAATGTGAAAATTGGTCCCTTGGTCCTGTAAAGATCAGGCAAGTTTTCAAAGAAAGCACGCTCGAGGAATGTTTTGCTCTTGTTATCACTTTAAATTTGCTCTCTTAATAATTTTTATGATAATTAATTACCTCCAATTTCATGCTGTTTTGGCACCCTTTTCGGCACGATTAGTGATCAATGATCATATTGCTTATTGTTAAAAGTGCTTTATATCAATATTTGGGCTTTTATTTATTAATTTAAACTTTTAGATCTAGCGATTACTGATACAGTATCAGTAATCTTGGGTTGAAGTCCATTTTATCGATAACATATTATATATTTGGAAGTGTCATTTAAATAAAAGGTTTTCTCTTATGTATCCGTAAAACCCAAAACTTGATAATAAAAATCACAGGAGTTGATGTCCTTGTCCCCCCTTCTGTCTACTGTACAAAATTTGGGGAAATTGTTAGTTGGTGCTTTTGATTTCATTGACATTGTTATTATTATTACTATTATGCATTGCGGAAAAAGTAATGATGATTCTCAATTATTTATGAGTTGGTAAACTCTATGATTTTGCACAAGTTCAAAAACTAATAATCAAATTTCTTATTTTGAATATTGTGGGAGTGATTTGTAATCGATTGTTTCATTTTAAGGACGGACAAACTTTAATCAAAATCACGACATAATCTATTAGATTTATCTAATGGTTTAAAAAGATTTATAATTCTCAGAAAACAAACTAAAAGTCTTGATTTACAAAATAATTATACATTTAACGATATAATATGTCAAATAATGTGAAAATTATTAAGTTAAAAGTATTTGTCATGTCACTTAAGGTGAAGAATTTGGGGTATGGGTACCTAGTATTAAGATATTTCGGTTGCTTCTAATTTTTAAAATTGTTAATGGGAAATTAAATTATAAATTGAATGCATATCCAAATAGATATCTACGGATAACGCTACTATATATCTATATATAATATGTATAATTACATGTATGATGATTATTAGTCATTGGATTCTAATGCATAGGTCCACAATAATCAAATTGTAAACTAGTGATTATGCCAAACTTAAGAGAAACATATTGTGAGTTGATTGAAGGACATTGGCAATTATACCAAATCTTTGCTGAATCTCCTTAACTTCAAATTATATCATACTTTGCTTTGCAATCTAGCTCATAATCTATACTTATCTTATAATTTACTCCAATACTGTGTACTAGCACCTATTTAGTTTTCATCAAACACAAAAATATCATCAATACCATCAATACAAATAATTAATTATATATATAACATTTTAGAACTCTTCTTGTTCAAGTTAATTTTTAGTGTTTACATTTCACAAGCAGTAGCGAGGACTTAATTAACTACATAATTAATTATCATTAAGAAATTGAATAATCGAACTATGAGTTTGTCGAGACTTTACGAAATCAACCGCTACAAGTATGGTCAGAAAAGCCGCTCTCTCACAGTAAAGGAGGGTGTAATCAATTTGTTATTTGTAACTTACAATAATTTGATGGTGAATTAATGAGACCAATAATACTAGCGTTAGACACATTGATGTGAAAGGAGTTTAGAGTTGTGTTGTGTCGGTGTGGCAAGTTCACATGCAATAGTTTTAGATATGGATCGGAGTTGGTCGTGTGTTGTTGAACAACAGCTAAATTATTGTGATGACGTGGTAGATTTACAGATTTGTTTGGTAGATCGATTTATAGATTCTAATTTTTACACTCCCGTAAAGCTCACCGGTACTAATTAATTCTAAATTTACGTTTTAACCTATACCTTAGGAACATAATTAAAAATGACTCTTAACGGTAAGAATTTTAATTAAAAACATTAGAATATATGCAAAGTTTGTTTTCAATCATTTCGTTAAGTATTGTCTAAGGTGGAAATTCAATACTAATTTTATCACAATTGATATGGCAAGTCAAATTATCACATTAATATTCGTTATATTATCTTATGATCGATAAATATAATTACACCAAACTTTTCAAATAATAATCATAATAATATGTACAACCAACCACCCTTAGTAAAATGGTTGGATATTTCACATTCATTTCGGTGATAAAGGTTCGAGTCTTACGTCTATCCATTAAATTATAAGGTCAGATAATATCCTTACCAAGTGAGAGTTGTATTATTGACACGTTTAATGTATGGATTGTGGTCAAATTTCAAATAAAAAATGTTCATATTAATAAAAGTTTGATATTTCAACTTCAACTCTAAGAGTTTTAACAAATGGAAAAAACACACTCAAAGAATTCAACCTAGTACTTAACTCCAGTCAAATCCAAAGACTTTTAAGTTTTATCCAACCATCTCGTGGAAACTTAATTAAAAAAATATAAATTAAACTCAACTAATTAGTTAATCATATTAGACCAATTAGTCATCTTCTGGATAAGATTAAAGGGAACACACCAAACACCAAACACCAAACACAAAACACAAACCCACATCGATTAGAGCCTCGAGAGTCCAGCAAAGCACAAAAATGAAAGAGAAAGCAAAAGCTTAAGCTTGACATTGAACTATAGAAGAAGACCTTACCTAATCGTACGGCTAATGCACGGCGTAATAAGAGGACCGTTGATTACGGGAAAAATCTTGGCGACTGGGGCCCTGACTTCTCTTCTTTGGAAAATAAAATATATTGTATTTTGTTCTTCATTTTAATGTATATTATAATTTTGTAGTTTCTACTTTCTACTTTAAGAAAGTCTAATTTGGATAACACTAGATAGTTTTTCTTTTTCTCTTAGTGGAAAAATTTGCATTGGATGGCTGGTTGTAGTTGAAAAATGTGAAAGCTTTTGTTGATATAATTCTAGTCAAGTGAGTACAGTTCACATTGAACTACTAAAATTATACTATTAGAGTAGGTACTACTAATCACATCTTTAGACAAATTAATGGAATTTAAACTTGATTATTATATAACGGTTTTTCTACTCCACCTATGCTTTCCAACACGGAATTTACAATATCCATTCTCACCGTATATAAAGCTACGATGTGAGTTTTATAACATATGAATTTAAATGTTACGTATATGACACTAATTTTAAAATTTAATTAGTTTAATACGAGTTTTGTTGATTGAAGCACCCCGGTATCTTATTTTGACAAATGGAATCGTGTTATTATAATATTAGTGTTCGATTAAAATAATAGCCGGCCCCTCCAATCTTCTTCCCTCCATTTCAAGCCTTCTTCTTCTTCTTTGAGTACAACATTTTCAAAACAAAAAGACAACAAACAAAACTGTAATCGATGGCACAACTTGCAAACGAAGCAAAGTTGTTTTCATACATATACATCAAGCCTTGAGAGACTTGATTCTCACACCATCATTCCACTGCATATATCCGAGAGTGTTTGATAGACCGAGTGTTTTCATAATTCATGAATTAAAAACGGATAATTGTTCAATTCTTGCGCACCTCAGGAGCGGGGGTATTTGATAGATCCGAGTGTTTTCGTAATTCATTGAATACCCACTTTAAGAGATTAATTTGATGCATTTTAACATAATCTTAACAATGTTTTTAACGAATTTTAAGAGGAGATTTTATACTCAAATTTTAGTTCAAGACACATAGAAGTCAATGGTCATTTTTTTTTTTAAAAAAAAAAAGCACGAAGAATTTAGATTGGATTGAAATGTGTTACCGCCAAATCAAACTAAAGAAAAAAACAGCACTAATTAAGGGTGATAATTGTTTTTTCTTCCCACGAGGATTTTCACTTTATTGAAAATCTTCCCTCTCTACGGCCATCTCCGAAGCTCAACTCGACGAATGCATGGACTTGGATCCATATTCATTTCCTATGGATTAAGTAATACTACTTTATTTAAATTGATGTATAAATCTGATGTAAAAATAATATAATATCATTATAATTCATTCATTTAAATCATACAATTTTAAATGGATTATAGTGATACGATGATACCATATCATTTGGACGCCAGATTTGGACATCAAATTTGGACAAAGTAATATTAGTAATAAATTTTTTTTTATAAATCCATTTTTAATATCAAAGTTGCAAATTTTAGGTGTGAATGGAGCATCGTTGCAAATTCTAGGTGTGAATGGAACATATTTGAAGTAGTAAATTTATAGAAACAAAATATTCCAGATATATTCCATTCCGAAATTTTCCTATTCTGGAGACGCATTACAGACATCCCTCCCTATAAATAACAGTCCACTCTCTGCCTTCTCTTCACACCCTTCACCACCCAAAAATCCCTATCTCTCTCTAACTTTCTCTCTCTAGAGAATTGTTTAGTGATCAAAGTGCAAAAGCAAAAATGGCTGCTGGGAGTTTCAATTCTTGTGTGGTGGTGGGGGTGCTCTGTTTTGCTCTGTTTTGCGCCATTAATGTCGATGCAAGAATTCCAGGCGCTTACTCTGGTGGTTCATGGCAAACAGCTCATGCTACTTTCTATGGAGGCAGCGATGCCTCTGGAACAATGGGTATATTTTTTTCTCATCAACCAAACATTATTTCCAATGAAAAAAAGAAAATCTTTCACATTTTCTCAAGTCTATCTTCCTCTGTTCTTCACTCTAACATTAACAATTCTCAATTTTTATTTTTATTTTTGTTGACAGGAGGAGCTTGTGGGTATGGAAATCTTTACAGCCAAGGCTACGGCGTAAACACGGCGGCGCTGAGCACAGCTCTGTTCAACAGTGGCTTGAGTTGCGGTGCTTGCTTTGAGATCAAGTGTGGAAATGATCCACAGTGGTGCCACTCCGGTAGCCCCTCCATCCTCATCACCGCCACCAACTTTTGCCCTCCCAACTACGCTCTCCCAAACGACAATGGTGGCTGGTGCAACCCTCCCCGTCCCCACTTCGACCTCGCCATGCCCATGTTCCTAAAGATTGCCGAGTACCGTGCAGGGATCGTCCCCGTTTCATATCGCAGGTAAAAATTTAAATGTCAATCAAAACAGCCGATAGTCATTAGATTACATTCATATCGTATAAATACGAACCGATAATATTTCAAATCTATTGTCATGGTCTCATAAAATTACAGTACTAGTAAAATACCTAGGTCTCATCACAAGTTATTTCAAAAGTTTTTAGAAATTTATTGAATTTAGCATAAAATCTTTAGATACGAAATTTTTTAAGGTATGTTTGTGCAATAAAATGATTTTCTATCTGAAGTCCTAATTTCACCTAAAGTCAGGGATATGAATGCAATTTTCCCTTATTTTATTATATGAGGTCTTAAAGATATCGTTCAAGGGTATTTTTGTACTTTTCTTTCTTTATCTCAACATTATATCATAAAATAGCATCAATCTTCATGGTCAAGCAAATCAGAACCGTCCGCTACTTTAATCAGAGAACATATTTCCACTTTATCACCCACTAATAAATCTCACTGTCGTCTAGACAAACAGAATCACTTTTTTTATCATATAAGGAAATTCCAAAAATGCCCTTCAAATATTCCATATAAATATTAAGATTAGTTTTTTTTTTAATTATTATTTAATTTTTGGTTTTGTAGGGTCCCATGCCGGAGACAAGGAGGAGTCAGGTTCACAATCAACGGCTTCCGTTACTTCAACTTGGTTTTGATCACCAACGTCGCGGGTGCAGGGGATATCGTGAAGGTGAGCGTTAAAGGAACAAAGACTGGTTGGATGAGCCTGAGCCGTAACTGGGGTCAGAATTGGCAGTCAAACGCTGTTTTGGTTGGTCAGGCACTCTCCTTCAGAGTCACAGCCAGTGACCGTCGCACTTCCACCTCGTTGAACATAGTCCCCTCTAATTGGCAGTTTGGTCAAACTTTCACTGGAAAGAATTTCAGGGTCTAATTTTGTAATTTCACTTTTTTCATGTTCTTAAAAGTGAAGAAGAAAATGAGGGAAAGTGTTGTGTGACTTTTTTGACTTTTGGGTTTTTTTTTTTGTTTTTGTTTGGTCAAAGGTAAAAAAAGAGAGAAAAGAGTGAAATGTAAAAGCTGAAGTGGCTTCAAAGAGATTATAGGCTTATAGCCCGCAGCTTTACTTACTATAAACTTGTTTCATATATATATTATTACATGATATAAAGTTATTTTTAATTTTAAAAACTTTGTTGTTTTAACAATGTGTGAGCCAATGGATTCATGGGAATGCTTTTTTTTTTTTTTAATGAGAAATGCCCAATTGATGGAAATTGGTAAGTTTTTCATGTTGTAAATTGTGTGATTTATTTCAAAAATCAAAATACAAATTGAATTGGAAGAGAATGAATAGCATCTTGTATTGATTGGAAGAAATTAATATTGATTACAATATTAATTTGAGATGCTACTGTTACAAATATTTGAAATCAGAGCTAATTGTTATACATAATGAGCCTTAATCATTGGATGAAATAATTATTTGGTTGTTGTATAACCAATAATTAAAATTCAAAATTACGAATTAAGTGTGTAATTGATGATAATTATCAATGATTCAGTGACAGTTACAATATGAAATTGATGTTGGTTGGTGGATATTGAAAGATGGTATTGATGATGGAATGTAGTGGTTTTGATTTATAATTTAAATTGCAAATAAAAAACCGATGAAATTAAATGCTAATAAACAAATTATTATAGCATTTATATTGATCATTTTTATTTCATAAAATTGATTAATAGTCCACTATATAAAAGGGTCTGCATGACTCATTTGAGACACAAGAAAACAACCGAATCAACACTCTTCATAGCATCATGCTTGTCACCCAATATATCTCTTTCATCCACCAAAGAAGAAAATAACATACAGTTGTTTTAGTGATTTTGCATTTAGCAGTATACATTTGCAGAATCAAGGTCATTGTATCCTGTAAGTTAAAGCACATCAGTAACCCGATTTGCACCATAACATTGTTCTTATAGGCGAAATCTAACCTTAAGGGCAATGTAATTCACACGATTTGACATTTAATAAACTCATATCTGATTTAAATTTCTATCATTTCATGCCCACGTAGCCACATAAATGAGTTTGTGAATCTGAATCCTATCTCTTTTCCTAAAACTCAAATTTATAATTAAAAATGAATCATTCGAGTGTATTATTTTTATCGACAACACCTTCATAACTCAAAACCCTGAATTCGTTATCGTCTCTCTTCTGTAATACTCCAACAGCCCCATGAATTGGTTATTCCTAATCGAGTCATGAAGATTGAAGGGTATAACGAACATACCTTATATTTGTATTAGATCAAGAATAAGATCAGACGAATAAAAAACACATAATTCATATAGAACCATTGAACATGTCCAACCAACAACCATAGCTGTATGCATTATATGAGTATAAGTGTATAACATAAAACATAACAAAGAACATGATATTAAGAATTGAAAATTCTACTAATAGTTCAAATATCAAATCAAATCAAGTAGTAACAAAATCATTGGACAATATACACTAAAAGAAGATTACAATTTGTATAGGCAACCAAAAATATTAATTTTTGAACTTGAACATGATTCTTTTTGCTTTCTCAAGAGTTTACCAAGAATTATTATTATTTCAAAACTACGGTGAAAAAAGAAACAAAAAAAGTCATCGGATTCTACTGCGTTATCATCAAAGAATCAAAAATAAAGTCATTGAATCCACTAGGTACGCAAATTAGGCTTTTCTTTTGTGGGCTACGGAGCCATTATCACTTTCACACACATTACTACATTAGCTCCACTATTTGTGTACACCTTTTTTTTTATATTAAAGTTTGTGTACACTATTTTCATTAGGTGTTTACATTTCCAAATTTCAGCCAAGATAATGCTAGGCACCTAAAATCATATGAGAGTTTGTTTATTATATGAAATCTAACATCAATTGGGTAATGACTAATGATATCGATCTCTCTACAATACGGTCTAAAATATGACTCCCGTGAGCTTCTTTGAAATCTTCAACCACCAAGCTACAGATAGATTTTTGGAGTCCTTTCAATTGAGGTACTGTATATGAGAGCTTGTATCTCATGTATTATTATATGAATTCTGACACTTATTGGGTCTTGAGATCAATCTCTAAAGCACATAGGCAATATGTTATATGATTAACAAAATTCGATAAGCATTCCAAAATAGGACTTGGATTCTCTCCTCACCTCACTTAATCTCATAACACATAAATATTGCAATGAATGAATGATTAAGATGTGATTGACACTTTATCAAATACCAATCATATGCTTTAAAAATGTGAGATGAAAAGAGGTTCCTAATCCTCCAAAATATGGTTCCCAACACTCGAATCATGGTTGTTTGAAGTCCTATACACCATGCTACTTAGACTTGGTTTATCTAATTAAGGGAGTTCTTTGTGACAAATCGTCGAGCACTTGGTCTGTCCATCCAAAAATTCAATAATAGTTTCAAGTCACAATCTTAGTCCATTCATTTGAGGTCAGTCTTGTCCTTCATAAGAGTTCGTTTTAGGTCTACAAAAATAGATTTTTATGAAATGAACAATTGTTCAAATGCCCTAACATAAATTATTAACAACCTGCAATTAGATTTGGTCAAAAAAAAAATGACCAACAAGAAATTAGACCCTTCCAACTTATAAAAGTTACCTCAACCAAATATCAATTCAATTATCATTTTGATCAGATTTGAAGCTAGCACAATACAATTCAATAAACATGTGAAAACATATATTTGAAAAATCTAACTCAATATGTAAGTCAATTGAAGCTCACTCTAGCTCTATTAGAGTTCATTACTCTAATCAATATTTACACATCAAACATGAACTATAATTAATGTTTACACATCAAACATACATATATAAAAGAAGAAGAAAATACAAGGTGATTAAAGACTTAAGATCAAAATCAAACTCAATCAAATGTCTTCAAACTCTTGTAGAAATGATAGACAAAAAATCTCCAATTCGAATCACCCAATTCAAACACCACAACTTTCTCATTCGAATCACCCAATTCGGACTCCGAATGAGAAAGTTATGGTGTTTGAATCGAGTGATTCAAATTGGAGATTCATCAGTCCTTTATCATTTCCACAAGAGTTTGAAGTCATTTGATTGAGTTTTCTGGCAGCTTCACTCACAAAAACGAAACAACATATTTTTCACTTGAGGTATTGATTTCTCTCTTGATTTTAAGTCTTCAATCACCTTACGTTTTCGTAAACATTGATTAGAGTTCATGTTTGATGTGTAAACATTGATTAGAGTAATAAACTCTAATAGAATTAGATTGAGCTTCAATTGATATACATGTTGAGTTAGATTTTCCAAATCTATGTTTTCACATTAGCTTCAAATCCGATACTTGTTGAGTTAGATTTTCCAAATTTATGTTTTCGCATTAGCTTCATATCCGATCAAAATGATAATTGAATTGATATTTGGTTGAGGTAAATTTTATAAGTTGGAAGGATCTAATTTCTTGTTAGTCATTTTTTTTAACGAATTCTAGCAGAGCTAAATTAAACTTCAATGACTTACATGTTGAATTAAATTTTCCAAATCAATATGATGTTTGTTAAGTTGTATTATGCTAACTTCAAAAAACTTCAAATCTAGAACTATTTTGTGTGTTTATTCTTAGTGTTTATTCTTAGGACTATTCAATGTGTTTATTAATCTTTTTAACGATTAATACTCCTCTCAAATACTAGGTCATTTTAATTTAAAGTGTCTGAGGTCAACTTGCTCTATTTATTTGCTTGTTTGAAATTCCAAAGACTACACATTATTCATTTCTGTGCACCTAATTTCAAAATTATCATTGTTCATTCAAATTTTAGCTAGTTTTCATAGATTTTATGACGAGTCCGATATGTTTTATGAAATGTTTTGTTTCATGGTATGTGTGCTTATCACTATAACACTTCTCATACGCAATTCATCAAACACTTGAGAAAATCACCGAATAACACAGAACAAATTTGAAAAAACAACAACAAAATATAGAATTTGAATCGGGAAATGTGAGATGGAATCAGTAGACAAGCAGGATTGAATTAACCCGCAATCTGTGGAATCATCTCTACGGTTGTCTGGCCGCTGCCTAATCACCCACTTTTTTTCCGGAAAACAGAAGATCTGTTTCAAGAAAACGAGTAAAAATGAACAGACTTTTTTTGTTGCACTGTTGTCCAAGCGAAAAACAGAGTTAAAAAAATCTGCTTTCTCGCATCAAACACAACAAGTGCAAAAAATAAAAATAAAAAAGCACAAAAACAAATTTAAAAGAAATCAAAAAATTAGAATCAGGGGCTCATATCAAGTGTAAATGGATTACCAGTCTTTCATCGTGGACCAAAAAAAAAAACCCAAATCGAAAAGGGCTAAAAGAAACAAAATTTCTTATTCTCCAGCAAAATCGAATTGGGAATTATATTTTTTTTTGATATTTGACAATTTTATACCACTCAAGCCTCTCTCTTTGTAATCACAGCCCTCAACACACGAACTCAGATTTACTTGAAAAGTAGAATCAAAGCAAAATATTGAAGAAAGCGAACAGCAGAAAAGAACGTGAGAGAGCTTGCTTCGGATGTGAGAAAAGAGAGACTGTAATGATTTAGGGTTCTGGTAGAAGAGCAATTATATGAGTTGGAGATGGTTACGTGAATTGGGATTTGGGATATTGGGCTAGGGTTTGCGTTTTTCAACATTATAAGGCCCATTCTAATTTGACATTTTTTTACTTACTAAGGCCTAAAAAATAGTTTTGAGTTGACTATTGATATGTCAGGAAAATCACGGGTGGCTACGTATATAAATAATGAATTTGGATTATCTCCTTACCTAATTTGTTATTGATACATGTCTAAAAAGTAAATTAATGATCTGGTTAATCCAAACCATTGATTTGCTTTTTAGATACGTGTCAATAGATTATGAAGGTGATGAAGAAATCCAAATTCATAAATAATAGTGTACATCAACGAAACATTAATCATCAATGCCGACCCATAACGAGTGGTTATTGGGCTACAGCTTGGATAATTAGCAGTCTTGCGTTTTGGAAGAATCAATTGGATCGGTTTGAGCCCACTAACACAACCGAATGAGTGTCGATATTTGGACTCTTAAAATCGTATGTACATCCCAAATTTATATATTTTTGAAATTTCAATATTACCCTTAAATTATATAATTAATTTTGAATTAAAAAAACATAATGATTTTATAACTATTTTACTGTTTTTAACTGTAATTAACTAAACAATTTTTTTTTACAAAAAGGAAAAATCAATAAAATATATAACAAAATCCAAATTAAAAAGTGCGGAACTTCAGTAGCCTTCTTCCAAAACCTAAAAAAGAAGCCTCTCCTCCGTTAAAAAGTAAGGAGATCGAAGGCTGGTTCTTCCCAAAAACAAAGAAAAAATAAATTCGCATATCTTTTAATAATTTTATCTTTTAAATCTCATATCTAATAATAATTTTAGCAACCTTTTTTGTGCAATAAATGTGTTATGTCTACCCTTTTATTGCTGTAAGTTTATTAGGTTTCTTAGTGCTATAATTTTAATTATATATATAATATGTATAATTTATTTATTTAAATAGTTCTTTTTAATAGTATTTAAATAGTTATTTTATAATTGAAAGAAAGGGCATATTTGTAATGTGTGGGGTGTTCTTACAAAATTTCAATTTTTTTAATTTTTTTTAATGGGGTATAAATATAAAAAGGGGTGTACAAACAGTTTTTGTGAGGTGTAAATATCGTAATTCCAACCGAATTCACCAAAACGAGAACAACCCCGACCTATGTTGATCCATGGGGCCCAAGCCCAAGCCAAATCCGGTTTATGGCATGCAATTTCACTAAATACATAGGATGTTTGTGCAATTAACCCAATATTTTAGTGATTTATCTCTTTAATTTGTACCATTATATGTTAAATGAATTGTAATTAAATATATGCAAAAGAAAAAGGAAATGGGTATTGAATTTTCACTCATTATAATATTGTTAGGTCATCATTTTATCCAACTTAATTTTAATCATAAAATACCCATATACTTCATCATGTAAATAATTTTCTTAAATGAAATATAGGAAAAAAAAAACTTAAATATAGAGGGCAAACTCATTCAAGCAGAATTAATAGAAAGAGAAAGGCAAACTACATTTTAATCTTTTGTCATTACTCATTAAAAAAGAAAAGATCTCGGAAAAATTACCATATCATAACATAACTTGTATCGGTAACATAGCAGTCTATGTGCAGTCTCCTATAACTTTTTAAACAAACTATGTCTTAAACATAAATTTATAATTACATCTATAGGCCAAGCTTTGTACCAACAAAGAGCAGCTTTGGGGCATATTTTACAAACTTCCATATATAAACTTCTGCTAACAGTACCTCCTGGAAAACCATGATACAAGTTAATCAAATAAGCATCATAGAAACTAGTTAGAAATAATAGGATTTTGTGTGATCATCTGCAACACACATATTTTCTGATTTAGACCGTCAAAATTTAAACCTTAGACTAACTTAAATCGTCGTTAGGAGAATTCTTGAACCCAAAAGATCCAAACTTTTGATGATCAAATGCTAGGAAGTAAAATGCAAACTCAAAACTCAGATGATAAGCATCAAATAAACAAACATGCTCACACAGTGATATCCAAAGCCAACATTAAGTTCACCTGCTTTTACGCTTAAGAGTCTTCAATTGCTTCATCATGTATTGAATGATTTCTTTCATAGTTGCCTTCCTTCCCTCCTTTACATTCCAAACCTCCGGAACAGCATACCCTCCACTTGGATTGTATTCATTCTGCTCCAGCAATGCATTGGTTACAGCCTCGTATACCACCTCACCATATTCATTTCTCAAGTCGTTCAATTTTTCATCATCCTCTTTAATGATTACCTGCATTGCCCATGAAATTCATCAACAAATAGCATACATGTTTCATAATGGTATCAGTACATAGGTAGGCCAGGACTACTTTCAGTCGAATATGTTTGGTTTCAACCGTAAAATGCATCCATTCTATTAATGTTAATAATTCAGAATGGTATAAGCACACAAAAGTGTCTACACTTACTTGCAGATTGCCTTTGTAATCAATTGTCCTGAAAGGATGCCAGTGAGGGTCCTTCATATTTTCTTCCCATGTCGAACATAATTTAGCAGATATCTCCTCCCAATCTCCATCCGGGAACTTCAGTGAACACACTTGTAGAAAAGGTGTCCGATCAACCTCCCCCATTCTTTTAATCGCCAGTGCTGTGCGTTTATTCAACCTATCTTGCAAACCCTGCTTGGACAGTGACAAGTGACAAATGATAACTCAATTTCAATTTTTGATGTATCATATATATATAAAGGAAGAAAGTAAATTACACTTATCGATTCTTTGCGAGCATCTTGCAGCTCTTGGTTACTCACGGACTCTTTGACTGTCAATGTATTATTCAAGCTTTCCAGATATTGCAATGCCTCTGTCTTTTCCTCTAACTGATCTCTCAATGCAGCGATTTGGTCATTTAAATTGCTGTCATTTCCTGAAGGATTTTGATTTTGCAACTTCCCTTTCAGCTGCATTAGTTATAATCCAAATTGACAAGTCAGCTTTACAAAAGTTGTTTTCATGAGTATAGTAAAATTGTGAGTGAAAACTTTATTGCAACCAAACATAGCTATGATTGATAATCAGACCATCTTATGAAGGGTTTTCTAGTATAAGATGTGAAATAAGTTTCGAGGATGTTTATGCAAGTTATAGGAATGTATACCGACCGTTTCTATCTCATCCATCAGACCTCTATTCTCCAAAGCATTCCAGGCCTTACAATCCTCCAGTTCTTCAGCCCGCTGCTCAAGCTCTATCTTTTGACAGTTCATGTCATGCTTCTGCTTTATATTGATGGATTGCGCGTTTCTGATTTCTGAAAAATTAAGAATCACAAAACGCAAAAAGACCATCAGCAATCAAGAGATTAAAAAGATATCTAAATACTGGCCGCGACTTCATCTTTATTATGGTTGTAGACTTGGTTATGATGATACTCAAGACTTCATCGATCAAAATTCAAAATCCTGTCTAGCAGAAGAACATGGTTTACTTTTCAGATGTATATAGAACATACCGGAACAAGATTGCAGCTTCACATTGCAATCACAATGGTGCAGCAGCAACCTCTTTTAACATGTTTGTAAGATACAAAATAAGATTTCTCTACTCAACAATTCAACCATCGAAATAAATTTGATCAATCACTTAATATAACATATACCTTTAGTGTATTCTTCATGAAGTTTAGTTTTCTCATCCATTAACTGCCGCACAGTCGCAGCTGCAGAGCTCTCACGGCAAATCTGCTCTAACTCGAACAATCTTCTGTCTCGGGAAATAATCTCATCCTTGTAACTCTGCTCCAACACCAACAATTCTCTGTCTCTTGCAGTAACTTTTTCTGTAAGTCCAACGATAAGTTCAAGCATAGCTGCCTTTGTGTCACTTAACTCATGTTCGAGCTCAATCAACTGCTGATTTTTGTCACCTATCTCCTCTTCAAGTCTCATAACTAGGCCTCGCGCTTTCTTCAAAGCCTCTTCATAATTAGGGTATTCCATTTGAACATAGAAATCTAATGGCCTATAAAAGCAAGCAAATTAATGATCAAACAAAAATATCGAAAACTAATGAAGAACATTGTAATACTTCTTCACATATATGGAAATCATAACGAGTGAAACTTAATTTGAATGATCGTTGGGCGATTATATGTATGCATTATGTTCCTTACTAACAATGACACGATTTGAAACCACAATCCCCTAAAACAAAACAAAGAATATCCGATGACCGTGTCTAGACTTGAGTTCATCCACTATAAACAT
The DNA here is from genome assembly GCA_033220585.1 of Dipteronia sinensis. Classification (NCBI taxonomy): domain Eukaryota; kingdom Viridiplantae; phylum Streptophyta; class Magnoliopsida; order Sapindales; family Sapindaceae; genus Dipteronia; species Dipteronia sinensis. The sequence goes on from CM065636.1 coordinate 6,741,780, forward strand.
ATTTCACATTACTGCATATCTTCAAATCTTGAGACACAAATATTTGTAAAATTGTGCCCAAAACTCACAGAAACAATTCTCAATTTCATGAACCCTCATGAGGTTCCTTTAATAAATTTCATACACTTTCTTGTTACACTGACCGACAACATCTGTAGCACACAAATACATAGAAATACACATACATTTCCATTAAATCTAGACATAAAATTCCAAGCTTGGACAGCCAGAGAAAGATAAACTAAACCCAGATTATATATATAAAAAAAAAATGCAACTTCAAGGAGAGAATTCACACACAATGAAAAATCCATCATAACAGAACAGACCCACTATAAACATATTTCAAAATGCCTAAAAAGGAATTGGGTTCACTTAAAATTGAAATCTTTGTGGGTGGGTTTAGAGCTAGAAACATGAAGAACAACCATAGAACCTTTGTCCAAACATACATACATACTTATATGTTGTATGTATGCATGTTATAAACTCAAAATAAAAGCATAAAGTTCCAAGTTTGGACACTCATAGAAAGATAAGCTAAAGCAACTTGATCACACAAATATACAACAAGAGATCCATGACAACAAATTCACAATACCCAAATATCAAAATAAATATAAAATGCAAAATTAAACACAATATGTTAAATGAACACAGCTAAAATGTAGAAAACGGGTTTACTTTCAAAGTAAAGCTTTGTGGAGATTTAGGGCTGGAAATATTATGAAGAATTACAAGTGCTCAAGAGAGAGCAAGTGAAGTTTAACAATATAAAGGAGGGTGGCATTGGCAAGAAAAATACTAAACAAACAAGAAATAGTGTTCAAGTGAAGGCAAGTGCTAAAGCACGAACTTCCAACTTCCAAGTGTCATAAAGAGTCACTGCATTATGGTTTTATAATTCCCAATTTTTTATTCTAACATCCAAGTTATCAATTTTTTTTTAATTTCCCGTAAAATTAATTAATTTTATTATTATTTTAATTTAATATCAACTAAAAAATGGTGATATGGCAAGTAATTTGATCTAATTTTACAGACAAACAGTTGAAATTAGAGTTGGAAAGTTTTAGGAACCATTTCATATCGTTTTAAAAATACTGTTTTTATTTTTAAATATGTAAATTGTGTTTTTTTAAAGTAATATATAAATAGTATTTTAGAAATAACTTTTTTTTTTAAGTGTTTTTATTTTATGAGAGGATGGATACCAGAAGTACAATCTAAAGAAAAACATGAGACTTCTTCTTCCATTCATATGACAGGACTGATAATTGACTAGAAGTACAGTCACAAGAAAAACATGAGTATGAGACCTCCAAGTCTCCAACAAAACAAAAAACAGATTCATGTCACTTTTGAGCTATAGTTAAATAGAGGGAAAATGGAACTGGCTAGGTACTCACAAAAGAGTGTAGGTATCGATATTGTACCAACATCTTTTTGAAAACAAGTCTGTCATTTATTTCAACGTTAAAGTGATTTTCAAATATGAAAGTAGTTTCCAAAATTAACTTTGAATTAACTATGAGTTGTTTCCAAAATTTATTGCTACCATATCCATGTGGGTATAGTAGCCAACTCCAGGATAAACTCACTCAAACATAATTAATCTTTTGTCGATGCAAACAAAAAGATCTCAAGAAAATTTCCGTATCAGTAACATAACAAGAATCGACAAATATATTAATGTATCGGTGACATAGCATGACCTGACAAATCTATGTACATTCTCCCTTAAAATTTTAGAACTGTCTTAAACAGAAATTTATTATCTTTCTACTCCACACAAAATGTTAGTTCTATAGCTCAAGCTTTGTACCCCCAAAGAGCAGCTTTGGTCATATTTTCAAACTTCCATGTATAAACTTCTGCTAACAGTACCTACCACCTGCAAAACCATGACAAGTTAATAGTAAGTTCATCAAATAAGCATCATAGAAACCAGTTAGAAATAATATGATTTTGTGATTACATGCACACATATTTTCTGATTTGGACCGTCAGAATTTAAACCTCAGACTAACTTAAGTCGTAGTTAAGAGAATTCTTGAACCCAAAATATCCAAACCTTTGATGATCAAATGCTAGGAAGTAAAATGCAAACTCAAAACTCAGATAATAAGCATCAAATAAACAAGCTCACACATTGATATCCAGAGCCAACATTAAGTTCACCTGCTTTTACGCTTTCGATTTTGTAACTTCCCCTTCAGCTGCATTAGATATAATCCAAATTGAGAAGTCAGTTTAACAAAAGTTATTTTCATCATTGCAAGTGAAAACTTATTTCAATCAAACATTGCAATGATAAGAATTATATAAAGGAAAGAGCAAAGTTAAATATCAGCAACAAATAGAATATTAACATACATACAGGTAATCAAAATTAATGATTCATGTCACACGTTTTGTTGTTCTGACACCATGGAAAGACTACATTAAAAAGAAAAAAGATTGGGAAAAAGCAAAGAAAATCATGAATCATATGCCAAGAGAGATAAAGGCGAATTTTTCTGCTGTTTCAGGTGATTCTACATCACTGAATCAGGTGTAAAGTTCTAGCTGATATATATTTCAGGATAAAGGGGTAGTGAGACTTTGTTAGTTCGAGAATCACTTATGGATAAGACTAAGTGAATTCCTTGTCTATTTAACGCAAGGGTTATCTCATGTGGAACCAAGATGAGGATTCAGTTGAATAGGAATCGGTATCATATCCTAACTCAATTGCACAATTTCACCACTTCCAAACGCTATGAGAGTATGAGATTCTCCAAATCCCACTCCTGGGTTGTTTTTGAAGACTCACAATCTTGTTTAGACTCGATATTCCGACTCATCTTGATGTTAGATACATGTCTCTACTAGTATCTAGTGTCTAGTAGTACTAATAAGTAATAACAGTCATTATGCAAGTGCATTCTTACATTTTAGGTGTTGCTTCTGACTTGCCTAAAGTAAACTATCCTCAAAAATACTGTTAATAGTTAACTACATGACTTTGCAAAGCTAAACTATCCTCAAAATGCAAACTGTTCTGTAGTATTTCGAGGATAATTTAGCTTCATTTCAACGTGGCTGCTTAATAGGGGATAATACTAAATATTTGCTAAAGCTGCAGGATATCATTTTCTATCATTTACTATATGATTGAACTAATTCTCTTTCAAATATTTTGTGCAAATGGATTTGATAATCAGGCCAAATCTTATGAAGGGTTTTCTAATATAAGATGTGAAATAGGTTCCAAGGATGTTTTATTCAATTTATAGGAATGTATACCAACCTTTTCAATCTCATCCATCAGAATTCTCCTCTCCAAAGCCTTCTGGGCATTACATTCCTCCAGTTTTTTGGCTTGCAGCTCAAGCTCTTTTTTTTGACAGTCCATGGCATGCTTCTGCTTCTTATTGATGGATTGTACGTTTCTGATATCTGAAAAATTAAGAATCACAAAATGCTGATTAGAGGCAGGAAAAGAACATCAGCAATCAAGAAACAAAAGAAATCTAAATACTGGCCGACGTCTTCTTTATTAATCTATGATAGATGCACCTTTGTAAGGCTAAACTTATTATGGTTGTAGACTTGGTTGTGGTGATACACAAGACTTCATCGATCAAAATCCGTGTTTATCAGAACATGGTTTACTTTTTAAATGTATTTAAAACAGACAAGAACAAGATTGCGGTGCCACAATGCAATTAAGAAAACAAATATTAAACACCATAATTGGTGCAGCAACCTCTTTTAACATGTTTGAAAGATGCAAAATTGGTGCTAACTCTTGGGTGACCAAACTTTGCTTTTCCTACTCAATGATTCAACCATCAAAATAAATTTGATCAACACTTAATATAGCATACCTTTAGTGTATTCTTATTTCTTCATGAAGTTTACTTTTCTCATCCAGTAACTGCCTCACAGCAGAGTTCTCATGGCACATCTGACAGAAAGAAAAACATGAGACCTCTAACAAAAAGTAGATACATGTGAAAAGCATGGTGTACAGAAAGAATCAATCTCTATGGGTCATATACAGAAAGTTGTTCAAGGAACAAATATGAACAAGTTTGAATAACTTTGATGTCCATCTCAGCATTAAAATTGTTTCACGAACAACTTCAACGTTTGTGGGGAAGAACAACTTTGAACCACTTAACTAACTCTTTCTTCTCTACACAAGTGAAATGTGACTACAATTTACCTTGCTTTTAACCTCTTGAAGCTCTGCCCGAAGCAACCGCATTTCTTTAACCATCATCTGAAGCTTGGAATCCTGTTCAATGGGATTTGGACTATTGCTAGAAACTGGCTGCGAATTGAAGCCCGCGGATGTGCCATGTGCAGCGTTCGAAACAAGGCGAGGGGGATCAAATTCAGAGTTTGCAGCATGTGCTACTTGGGGGAGAGGTACTCGAACCACCACCTATATAAATATTCAACAGTAATGTGTAAATAAGCACACATGGTGATTCAAATACAATATCTAAACCTAGAATAACTCTTACCTGATTACTACCAACACCGCCTGCAGTATGCAATCAAAGTAAACACTTTTTTATGTTGCGATTTGTCCAACAAACAACAGGTATTGAAGCTATATCCACAATAGGAGGCCCCCACTGTATTGAATGGAAGTAAAACAACTGCAAGAAGGAAAGAAGCATACATTGAGTAAACAAAATAAGGGAAATAAAATGACATCAAAGTGTTTTACCTGGAGAAACAAAAGACAACCAGATAGCCAACAGTTCTGTGAACCTTTATACTTCTTAATACCATCACATAACAAGGTGAAGCACCAGCTAGACCAATTTTTAGAACGAATACTGTCAACATTACTAAGGGGTATCAAGTACCCTGCATTGACATAATTATTTGGAGTAGGTGCTAGAATGGTCCCCAACAAAAAGGGACAGAATGTAACCTTGAACTCATAATCGGAAGTAGTAATCTTTTGAAGGTGTGTTTCTATATCTTTTATAAAGATTCCGTGAGATGTTATGGCAAACTTAGACTCCCAGAATTCTTTGTTAGGAACATCTCCATATATATTTTATTGGGTCTCCAATGTCAGCAATACCCTTCACATGTGCGAACAATGAAGAGTGTAGTGCAAATGTCTTGCCATGGATGTAAAGCGAACGGGATGCTGTGTCAAAATTACTTACAAGCCACCCACATATCTTCAGCCAAAGGCGACCACATCTAAGAAGAAGTAAGTTCCCAAACCCTAAGCCACGAACCGCTTTTGTTTGCTCTTCAGAAAGCCTATCCACAATCCGCCTCAACCGTGAGGGTGTACACCTTGTCTTGATTATCTGATCATCATTACCCATACAAATTTCAGAGGCAGCAAATGCTTCATCTATTGGAGGGATGTCATTAGGAATGGGAAGGTCTGATGCATTATGGTCAGGTTGCTCATTTAAAATATTTGTGTCTGGTACATTATCTTCATATGTAGCCTTAACTTCTCTAGTCAACGAATTCCATGTATGTGCAATTTCCAAACTTGATTGACAAAACAATCCGCGAAAGAATATTAGAATGTTGGGGATAAATAGCAGGTAGAAAGAAACTATAGTAATCATTATATAAGTAGATATATCGAACCCTTCGTTTCCCTTCAGAATTAATCTTGTTGCACTCCATCTTGCTGGAACAAAATTGTAAAAATGCTGTAATTTTTTACATACAAGTAATTTATCCAAGCCATGTTGCCAATCTTCGGTTTAGAAGCATTTTGGGTGGAGCCAATCTTGGGATCAAAAGTTTTTTCAGTGGAGGTTGTTTCATCACCAGCACCACCACTAATCTGCCTGCGAAATGCATTCATCATTTTCAGCTTATACTTCAATAATAGTTGGAGTTGAGTAAATAATTGACCTTGATTGAGAGATCAAGATAGAAGTATAACCTAAATATGCATACCAATTTTAGAATACTCCAGTATCTTTTGAACGAAATAAAAGATAAACATGTAATTAAAAATTTGTATAATTGTATAGTAATTTACAAATCTTTTACATAATGTACGTAAATAAATGCAAAGCAACACTAAAGGATATTGCATTCTAGTCAAGTGAGATTAAATGACATAATTTTTTTTTTTCAATTCTGTTCAAGAAATGAAAACAACATAAAGAAGAAACTAAAGAATCCAACCATATGTATCTTTGAATTAGGCTATGAAAAAATGCTTTATACGGGAGAGCCCAATGGTTGATGTTGAAAAGGCATCAAAGCATATCAAGGGTTCAAACCTTGGTATGAACAACCTATGTGTGCATGGAAATGCACACATGATTTGGTTGGGGAGCCTGGTCTGCAGGCCTTGTGGTGCGGTCTAGGCCCAGGCCATACGGTGCGCCGCCTCTGAACCGGATTGGGTTGACAGCCCCCTTCCATGCGGTGCGCCGCCTCTGAGTTGTGGGGGACCCACTGCATCAGATCCAGTGCGGTCTATGCCCAGGCCATGCGGTGCGCTGCCTCTGAGCCGGATTGGGTTGACAGCCCCCTTCCATGCGGTGCGCCGCCTCTGAGTTGTGGGGGACCCACTACATCAGATCCAGTGCAGTTCGTTGTATTTTCTTTATCTCTGATGCAAACAAGCACGGTGAGGATATCATGATATCATAGACAACAGCAGAATCTATCAGAGAGAAAAAAAAATCTGGAAAAGTCATCCCTAGTGATTAAGGAATGTACAAGCATGTAATTGGAGTAGCAATAAACAAAAACTTAATACTTTCAAAAATTAATAAAATAAATAAAAACATAATTTACCCAACAATATGGAATTTTCATGATCCAGTTCAAGTACTATCTATTAAACTCTAATACAAAAACACACCTTCATTATACACTTGAAGAAGCTTATCTTTTTCTTCCATCACCTTTTCAACAGAGATTGAAGTCTCATCGCATCTTTTCCCCATCTCTTGCTTGTTTTTAACCTCAATAGGGTTTGTCAGATTAGACACAAGTTGATGCTGCTTCCGGTTTTCTTCCTCCATCATTTCAGAAATGGTTTTAAGGTCCCCAAGCCTGCGTAGGATCTCTCCAACAACATTATTCAAATTATAATCATCGGAGCGGGCAACCCAAGCATAGAGACCGGATTTTTCCTTGTTAGGAGCATACCAATCCTTTTTGCCATGATGATCTGCTTCATAAGCTTTCTCAAAGGACAGGGCATTGTGTAGCCCGGGCCAATCTTTGTTGAATTCTACAATAGCGGTTCCTGAATGACCTTGAGAATTCCATAACGAAACAACTCTTTTGGGGTTGAACCCTCTCGTTAAGAACTCATCCCTCAACTTGGATCCACTTCCTCCGACAGAACGCCCATTGTCTCCCCTTGTAGTAGGAATATTAACCAAAATACCTGTCCATGGCCACACCAGCTTCTCATCATGGCTGCAACCATTCAGAGAACTATCTCCTTTCACAGGTTTTGATGGACTGGCTGAATCATCATCTGAGCTGTGCTCCACCGAACTTCCCATTAAGCTTTCTTAAATGCTACCTGAGAATACAATCAAACAGTAACCTCCATTAGTCAATTACAGTTCTGAAGCGAGTATTGTGAAAGCAGAGCCAGAAGGAACAGAACAGCCGTGATTTTGAGTTTAGGTACAAACAACAACGATTTGTCTGCTTCTTCAAGTTTTTAAAATTTTATATCAATGTCACAGGAAAATTAAACAAAAACAATCTTATAAAGAGATATTAGGACAATTTTAAATCTCTCAAATGATTTCTCTCTTTCTTCTAAATATAACAAAAACTTACAATCCTCTATAAAGGAATATAGGACAAACCTATCACATCTACAAATGTGATCTGTTTACATGTTTCTTAAACATAAATCTTCCCATCTCCATATTAATTATGTGATTCATGTGAAATTTATGATGAATGTAGACAAGTTTTAGATTTTCAAAATTAATTCTCCAGCATAAACCAATCGCATTTGTAAAAACATGGAAGAAAAAACAACCATTTATAACACAAGATAGTTTGATCCTTCACTTGTCTCATTTCTCACTCAAACAAGAATCCAACAAAAGCTGAAAAAATAAAATAAATAAATATAATAATAATAATAACTAAAGAATCCAACATAGATACATACATGCACAGGCTGAAAATTCACGATTATAACCGAATTTTCAAATCTTCATATCTACAGCAAGCTAAAATCGATAACAAACACAACTCTCAGATCAGACCGCCAAATTGGATTGTATTCATGGCATGAGAAATGGATTGGAGGATAAGGTAATTTTCTGCATATGCGAATCATTAAACATATAATTTGGTTATTTATGGCAACATGGCAAAGTGCACAAGCAATATAGAAATTTCAAGGTTGCATTTCCGGAAATTAAAACAGCATTGCTATTCATACATGCTCTCCAATCATCTTTCTACAAATAACTCTTAACACATTAAAGTTTGTAAAGGGATCTAAGATTTTATCTGATAAGTAAAATTGGAAATCATCAACAGACAGTATAAAAATCACAAAGGTTTTGCTAATAATATCATTGAAACTACTTTATTCAAAGAAACCACAGTTTACATAAAGAACGCAATTACTCATCCAAGAACTCTAAACCCACTTAAGCACAAGAAAAACCAAACTCCATCTAAACAAATAATTTGGATTTTAATGATAAATTGAGAGACAAATCTAAGCATTGTAAAGGTAAACTAATTAAGGTTGATGAAATACAGATCAATCAATCACTCACTGCCACAATAGCAAAAAAATCAGCAACTCAATAACAGATTCTCGTAATAAAAATAATATCTCAGAAAAAATAAATTAAAAATCAACTGAGCACAAATGAGATACAAATACAATTCTCAGCAAAACCAACGCTGAGATTAAAACAACTTGATTTTCCTTTCCTCAGCTTTCCCAGTAACCAAACAGAACTAAATGAAGGCCCAATATAAATTACCAAACATTGTATCCATACCTGCCCAAGCAAAGAAGAGAGATTGATTTTCTGCAAAATGCAGGAGATGAAAATTGAAAGCGACTTATGGAGAACTTTGGCGGGTTTTGTTCAAAACCAATGGGCTTTAATGAGGCCCATTCTAATATTATAATTAGGGTTATTATGATTTTAGTCCCTCTAGTTAGCGTTAATCTGGGTGTGGTCCACTAGTTTTTTGAATTACTAACTGTAGTTCAATAGTTCTCTGACAATACTTATTCCAGTCCCTACCGTCCTATTCCGTTAGTTTTTCGTAGACTTTCGTTAGGTCAACAAGGGCATTATCGGGAATTTGACGAATGCTTCTAGAAACCGGTCTGGAAGAAGGGTAAATTTGGAATTTCATAATGTGAAAAAAAATTAATTGTCCTTTAAAAACAGAAATTAAAAAATTAAAATATATATATATTAAATGCATTTAAATTAATAAATTAAATTAAATTAAAAAATCAATCAACCCTAACTTTAAAATAAATCTCTCCAACGCTCTCTCTCTCTCAACTCTCTTAACGCTCTCTCTCTCCCATATCTCCAGAAAATAAAAATAAATTAATTTTGTTTAGATCCACCAAACGATTGAGATCTGGAAATTTCCAAATCTCCATCGTTTCAATAAGCAACAAGGATATTCTCCCTCTTATATTCATCACTTCATCTTCCTCGTTGTCGTCAACCACCATGAGCCACCGACCCTAACCACATCCAATCACCAGATAAAGTGATGTTTGATGAAAATATATTTTTGGATCTAGATCCATGAAGAAGATGAAATTTGTTTTGTGTGGAATTTGATGAAAATGTATTGATCTGGATCCATGAAGAAGTTTGGTGTTGGGTATTGATTTGAAGATTTTTTTTTTTTTTGTCTGGTGTTGGGTCTGTTCGAATTAATTTTTTTTTAAATATTTTTTGTTTGTATTTGGTGGAGGTTGGAATTAATTCATTTTAATTTTTTTTAATTTCAACATTTTGAAATTAAAAAAATGATTTGGTGGATATCCATGGACGGTCTGGATCTCCACCAAATCCATTTTTTAAATTTAATTATTATTATTATTATTATTATTATTGAATTGGTTTTTCATATATTTTAATTTTAAATTTAATTTATTTTTTTTATTTAATTAAATATAAAAATTACCATACTGCCCTTCATTAGAAACCTTCATTAAAGGTATTTCGTTTATTATACGTTCTGATAATGCCAGTCCGTTTGTTTTCACGAAATTTCTAACAAAAGGACTAAGGTTAGTAATTCCAAAAATTAGTGGATCAAATTCAGATTAACGTTAACTAGAGAGACTAAAATCATAATAACCCTTATAATTATAACCATATTATTTGATATCAGTAAATTTTAACAGATTTATGATATTATTCGGTGTTGGATTTAAAAAATAATATAATTATAATTGTTTACTTTTTATAATATTTTCTTGACACTATTTGGTGTCGGATTTAGAAATAATATAATTATAATCGTTTACTTTTTATAATATTTTTTGTGATATATTCTTAATACTAATTGGTTATAATATGTGGATTTTACCACATGTGTAATACACACAAGATCTCCCACAAACTCACCGCCTAACACACACTTGCCAAATATCTTCCACACATTGAAAGTTGGATTACTTCACCATTAAGTTATGGATACAATATGTAATGCAAGTGGGTTAGTGCTTGCCTATATATATGTTTCTTTTCTTTGTAAAGAGCTGATGCTCTCAATATCAATATCATAAAGAATTTCTCACAGCTCTCGTCTCTCTTCGTCTCTCTCTATCTATTACTCTATTCTTCATTTATTCTTCATCAATTAAGTTTATTCTTAGTTGATTTACAACACGTTATCAGCACGAATCTAGTCTAGGACTTCCAGAGAAAGTTCTGGACTGTTTTTAGCTTTTATTTTGAATTTTTTGAAATACCCAGAAAATTCAAAGTGCTTCGATCGCTGTTCGGAGGATACCATTATGTTCGTCTCGGAAATACGATTCCAACGCCGCTAACCGCGTCTCAAACGGAGCTCTAACGAAGTCTCTAGGCCCGGTCAAAGTCCGGTCAACACCCTCATTTTTCCTAGATTTTTCTGCAATTTTTCCAAGGTTGAAGACGACACTGTAGTGCCATGTCACTGCCACGTCACTGCCATGTCAGCGCATATGTCATGCCACGTCAGCATGCGTCAGCACCACGTCATCATCAGGCTGCCACGTCAGCGAACTGTGCATGCCACGTCAGCGTCGTCAGCCAGTGATGCCTGCCACGTCAGCAGTCGCGCCACGTCAGCCAGAAATGTTTTCCGTCCTTTCGGTGCAATTTTCGCCCGTTTTCGACCGATTCGGACTTGTTTCCAGCTATTTCGACCGTTCCGGACGCAACCGTGTCATCCGTTTCAGCTAATTCCGCTTGTAAGTATTATTGTGACTTATTTAAGCTTTATTAACTCTGTTTTTGGGCACAATGGAATATCCAGAACATGTAGATTTGGATCCAATATTATATACATGGTTGATGCAATATTCAAAGAAATATTCAGAGAAATATACACATCCAGTCGGATGTTGTAAGCATCATAAAAATAATCTAAGATCCTAATGTATAATGAAATGGGAATAATATTTTATCCATTTCATACACATCCAGAAGGATGCTCTGAATATCATAAAAAATGTTAAAAATCCTAACGTACAAGATGGCTATGCCGTCAATGGAACATATATATATATATATATTGACTATAACTCTAACTCTGACTCTGACATTTATTTTTTATGCAATATATGAGACTGGCTTATGTTGTGTCTCTGGACTGGCTTATGCTGTGTCTAAGGTGATCTTATGACCCTGAAACTGTTATTTTTATGCAATATATGAGACTGGCTTATGCAGTGTCTCGGGACTGGCTTATGCAGTGTCTCAGGACTGGCTTATGTTGTGTCTCCGAATAAACTGTTTAAATTTTCAGCATTTATTTTTATACAATATATGAGACTGACTTATGCAGTGTCTCAGGACCGGCTTATGCTGTGTCTCCAAATAAATTGTTAAATATTCATATTATTTATACGTAATATATGAGATCGGCGAGACCAACTAACCAGAACTTAAAGTTTTTGGAATTATGATATTTAAGTTGGTACGGTTTTGAAAACCGATGAGAACTTGGAATTTTGGATTCAGTATTATATAAATGAATGTCATACTTCATTATTTGGAACCTGGGGTTTCAAACACGTTTATAATATGAAGTTATATGAAGTTATCTCATATATATCAAGTGATATATTTACATATCATTTATTTGAAAGAATGAGCTACACATCCAGTAGGATGTTGTGAGTATCATAAAAGAGATTTAAGATCCTAACGTATCATTCATTTGAGAAAAAAAATGGGGATCTACACATCCAGTAGGATGTTGTGAATATTATAAAAGAGATTTAAGATTCTAACGAATAAAGAAAATGGAATTAATATTTTATCCATTTCATACACATCCGATAGGATGTTGTGAGTCTCATAAAGAAGAGTTTTAAGATCTTAACGAATAATGAAATTGGAAATAATATTGTATCAATTTCATACACATCCAGTAGGATGCTGTGATTATCACAAAAGAGATTTAAGATCCTAACGTATCATTCAATTGAAAAAAAAGGGTCTACACATCCAGTAGGATGTTGTGAGTATCTTAAAAGGATTTAAGATCCTAATATCACGTGTAATAAGATTATAAAGGATATTTTATCCATTTTATACTTGCTCATGAAGGAGCAGTATCAAGAGAGTGAATTTGGATATATTTATATTCATGAGATATCAAAACATACCTAGGAGTGGATGTTTGTGAATGACAAGAGGCAAGGTTTATAGAATAAACCTATTGAAAAGATTATTATCATTTCAGATAAGATATAAAATGGCATTACACATAATGTCCATAAAATTCCCGGAAGGGAAATATATGTCTTGCCTAGAGTGCAAGGACTCATACAATTATGCGGAGTCAGATATATTTTATGAATTTGATTTTGATCTGAGCAAATATTAATATTGTATCACGTCCAACGGATCTGATAGAAAGCTCTGGAAGAGCCATGATATTGTTATTAAACAATACTAAATCAATGTATCAGTGATACTTGATATTATTCAAGCAGAACATAAAAGAATATGCTAAGTTCAAAAATATATAAAGTTAATACCAGATCAGATTCAGCAGAACTGATCAAAGGCTCTAAAAGAGCCACGATATTATTACCAGATAGTATTAAATTGTGTATCGATGATACTTTATATCATTCAAGTTTCAAAGATATATGGAGGAATGAATATCATATTGAAACTATGAGTAATGAGAATGTTTAATATATATGCATTACTTCTCATAATTCAGGCCAGAAACTCATTATAGAAAAGCTACGTGCTTTATCATCTGAATTATATTACACTATTATAAAGAGTGTAGATATTTATGCAATTATGAGTAAAAAGTTCCCCGATCCAAAAGTTTGTACTTTGACGTGACAGTATAGGTCACCCAGGATCTACAATGAAACGTATAATCATTGAAAATTCTCATGGATATCCATTAAAGAACCAAAAGATTATTTATCCAATGGGAACTTATGTACAGCATGTTCACAGGGGATACTAGCAGTAAAACCTTCTTATTCTAAAAGTTGGTTTTGAATTCTCATCATTCTTACAAAAAATTCAAGGGGATATATGTGGACATATTCATCCACTAAATGGCCCATTTCATTATTATATGGTTCTAATTGATGCATCTACGGGATGATCACATGTTTGTTCATTATGAAACATCTCAATAATATAAAGCAGCTGAGATTGATGTTCAGCATCCAGTTTTCAGATATAGTCATAATCAAAATGGATTAGGGGATCACTTATCAAACTTCTCCAAGTAATTACGAGAACCTCATTATTTCGGTACAATTACTAAATTCCATATAGGGACTTACTCACTTTTAAGATATTTGATTATATTGCATATCCCCTTATTGCATATCTGACATGATCTAAGATAAGACTTTTATATCAATCTGAGATTAATATTGATTTTGAGTAATCTTTTATTAGATCATTTAAACTTCTGATAGTTCATATTTATATGCACAATATGCATATTATTATATTGATTAATTCCCAATTGGGAAAGTTTTTCTAGAAGACAAAAAGTAAATGAAAAGTTACTTATATACAAAATAGAGATACCCGTTCGGTTTTCTCTCTATATACGTGTCTCATTTCAATCTTCGTATCTCTCAAATATGAAAGATAATTGATCATCAGAGGATTATTAATTTATTACCTGATATATTAAAGGTAACCTGATTTTATAAATTGTCATCTCATAAACCCCGGCCGGGTGATTGTTCTTGAAGAACGATCAGAGAAAAGGGCAATAAATAAATCATCTGATATATGTCATAAGTTTATAAACCTTTTGAAAGGTATTGTTATTGGGATCCTAAGAGTAAACAAAACTCGAGTTATAAATAAATCCACTTTCTCTAAATCAACTCTATAAGAGTCTGATATATCTAAAATGATACAAGAATATAGAAATTGAGAGGAATTCTATAAATCATACGGAGTCTATGATATAACTAAATCCATTGAAATGGAAGTAATCTCAACAAAGATACAAGAATATAGAAATTGAGAGAAATTCTATAAATCATACGGAGTCTATGAAATAGCTAAATCCATTAAAATGGAAGAAATCTCAACAGAGATACAAGAGCATAGAAATTGAGAAAATTTCTATGAGTCATATGAGAGAAATGTGGAATCATAAGGAAACAATCATTAATAATGTATTTTTATACACAGTAGCGCTACTGAAATTATAAAATGATAATTATGATATTCATAATATCAATGATTGTAGATAAAAGGCATGATTGACCTAGATGGAAGAAGCAATTCGAGAAGAATTGACTTCATAAGCCAGACATAAAGTATTTGGACCAATAGTACTTCAGACACCTGAAGATGTCAAACTAGTTGGATACTAATGGGTCTCTATACTGAAACGTAATAAGAAAACGAGATTGTGAGATATGAGGCACGACTCGTAGTGCGAGGTTTCTTACAGAAACTTGGTATTCACAATTGATGAATACGATTACGTTGTTAATAAATTTGGCTGCCTTTAAAAGGCTTGAAATACGTCTCGTAGACGTAGTAATCATTTATCTATATGATTCACTCAATGCAGATATTTATAAATCCTGAAGGATTCTAAAATGCTAGAAGCATATAAATCGTGATCTCGTAATCTGTATTTGATGAACATACAAAAATCCTTATATAGATTAAAAACAATATGAACGGATGTGGTACAACCGTCTCAGTTAATATCTGATAAAGATAAGGATATAATAATCATATTATATACTCATGTGTTTTCATAAAGAAATGAGAAAGAATATATTGTCTCGACCTGAAGATCGAGCATAGATTAAATGGAATGCTTGTCCATCAAACAGAATGTGTTGAAAAGATTCTGAAAAGATTCCATATGGATATTACTTCACAAAAGCAAGTATTTGCTCATACTCCCACCAATCATTTAAGATGTTATTGTATTTGATGAAATAAACATCAATATACATCAGTTCTAGTAATCCAGAAGGTTGCTTTAAAAGAACTTTTATTTGGGGGAGCGTCCCATCAGGGGGAGCGTCCCACCAGGGGGAGCATATCAGATAAAGTATATTAATTATTTGGGGCATATGTGCATTGTACTCTTTTTCCTTTCAATCAGGTTTTTCATCCCATTGGGTTTTCCTGATAAAAGTTTTTAATGAGGCAATTCTCTAAGCACACCCAAAAATCATTTGATCCACAAATATCACCATAAATATTACTTTATCTGGTTAATCATCGTATATATGTTGTATTGATCAAGAAGATTATTGTAAATAGTACTTTGATCTAGCTAATCATCGTATATATTTTACATAGATCCAAAAGATCATCATAAATATTACTTTGATCCGACAGATCAATGAATATCTTTGCTTAGGTTTTTATCCCACTGGGTTTTCCCTAGCAAAGTATAAATGTGAGAAATGTTTTAAAGAAAACAATAAATTTGGACATATGTACACTATACTCTTTTTCCCTTCTATCAGGTTTTATCCCACTGGGTTTTCCTGACAAGGTTTTTAACGAGATAGTTTTGAGAACGTCCAATACCATAAGATCCAGAGAGATCATTGTATACATTTTTTAAGATTTTGTCCCATTGGGTTTTTTTTAGAATATTAATACAAGTGGTATAAATCTAAGGGGGAGTGTTATAATATGTGGATTTTACCACATGTGTAATACACACAAGATCTCCCACAAACTCACCGCCTAACACACACTTGCCAAATATCTTCCACACATTGAAAGTTGGATTACTTCACCATTAAGATATGGATACAATATGTAATGCAAGTGGGTTAGTGCTTGCCCATATATATGTTTCTTTTCTTTGTAAAAAGCTGATGCTCTCAATATCAATATCATAAAGAATTTCTCATAGCTCTCTCGTCTCTCTTCGTCTCTCTCTATCTATCACTCTCTTCTTCATTTATTCTTCATCAATTAAGTTTATTCTTAGTTGATTTACAACATAATTATGATTGTAGTAGACGTTTACTTTTTATAATATTTTTTGTGATATATTCTTAACACCAATTATGTTTATAGTAGATATACGAACTGCCAGTACATATGTAACGATTGATTTCGTTAAGATTCAGCTGATTACCAACTTGTTTGGTGTGAGAATTTTTTTAAAAAAGATTATAATTGTTTACTTTTTATAATATTTTTCTTCATATATTATTTTATTAGTAGTACCGAAAGAAAATCATTTACCAACATTAACTTCGTTTAATAGCTTTTTGTTTTCATTTGGAAAATTAAAATTTGATTTGCCTTGGTTACATTGGATTTTGTTTTCTTACCAATTTTATAAACACAATTTAATCATAAGAATACATGCGAATTATTACTATATCCTAATTAAATATTTGAACCTATTTAAAAGAATTTCATTTGAAATCATTTTATCATTTTAATTTGGTACAAAGAAAAGGATGCTACGAAATGAAATTGACAAAGTGGTGTAACTCTCACATAACCCATGCACCATTGTAGGTTCGAGTTATGTACTCTTCGCCCAAACTCCAAACTCCAATTTAATTGTGCATTAACATGTAGAGAATGGCATAATAAACAGAAGAAAAGAAAGTGGGGAAAATACAAGGCTTGAAAGTAGAGGGCAAAGTACAATCTTTTTTCTAATTACAATTTACAAACAGAGCTCTACGGAACCTACTGAGACTACTGAACCAACTTCGCCTACTAAAAATCCTTATTTGATTTGGCCCATGGAACTTGACTTCTTGGATTTCTTCAACTTACGAAAGGGTCTCATTATTCACGTAGGCTAGGCACCCCTAACCTGGAATGGAAGTGCAACCAAACCGAGGGGTAATTCCCCAAACTAAAAGCAAGAGGAAATAGACAAGATCTTTTGGGAGCATAACTGAGAAGTTTGTACAACTCATAAAATTGACAAATCTACATATATTCTCCCTAATTTTTCACACTGACAATGTCTACCACAGCAACTTCGTCTGCATATTTTCACTTTCCGTGTATAAACTTCAAGTAACACAACACTTCCTGCAAAACTTTGAAAGGTTAAACAGGAAGTTCATTAGAGAAGCCCCAGACTAACTTTAATCTTTGTAAGAGAAATTCTGAACCAAGGAGATACGAATCTGTTGACGACCAATGCTAGAAAGTAAAGCATAAGCAGAATGATGACAGCTTCATTTAGGGAGCATAATACATGATGATGCTCAGGAGAAATCAAGTGAAAGAAAAACGAAAGACTAGCAATAGACGGAAAGAATAAATACTAAAGAATATACAAGTAATACTATCAAGACATGATCAATTACATCATTATATTAGACCATGCCTTGGTGTTAGCTGCACTTGATTAGCTAACCAACAAAATGTTCCAAGCCACAGTATTAGAGTTTATACAGTAGTGTGTTAGTTTTATCTGAATTTGTTAACCATAGTTAGTTAGTTAGTTAGTGGTTACTAGAGTTAGTTTTAGTTGGTTAGTTTGTTGTCTGAGTTAGTATTTATAGCTTTGTAAAGAACTGGATTTCATAATTTCGAGATATGAAAGAATACATTTTCTTCTTTCTCCTCTATACATTTCTCTGCTTAATTGTTGTTCGGATTCAGGTTCAGCTCGCTTAATTGAGTCAATCAAGCTTCATTTTTTTTTTCTACTTTTGCTAAGCTTTGAAGGTCTCTCTGCTTTCAATTGTTATGGAGTCATCTCATTGTAAAAACGGGAGCAATCCTAGGGCATCGATGAGCAGGTCTGCCATTGATGATTCCTCAAGTTCCAGTTTTCTTGCTCTCTTGGTTTACGTTATATCATCACTGGTCCGAATGAGCAACTTATTCATTCTTTTAAGAATTTTCTTCGTACACAATTCAAGTTAAAGGACTTGGGTCATCTTAAATATTTTCTTGGCCTAGATATATCAAAATCAGCTAAGGGGTTGGTTTTGTCTCAAAGGCATTATACATTACAACTTCTTGAGGATACAGGATATTTAGCTTGCAAACCTACTTCTCCTATGGATCCAAAAATTCAGTTGTCAACTCATGGAGGGGAGTTACTTTCTGATGCATCTCATTATAGGAGACTTATTGGCAGACTTTTATACTTGACTTTGTCACGACCTGACATTACTTTTGCTGTGCACAAACTCAGTCAATTTTTGGCACAGCCTAGGACTACTCATTTGGAGGCAGTGCATCATTTGTTGAGGTACCTCAAGAATAGTCCTGGTCAAGGATTATTTTTCTCTTCCACATCTTCTGAACAGCTTCGGGCATTCAGTGATGCTAATTGGGCTGTTTGTCCTGATTCAAGGTCTTCCATGACAGGTTTTTGTGTTTTTGTTGGTGATTCTTTAGTTTCTTGGAAGGCTAAGAAACAAGTCACAATATCGCGCTCCTCTACTGAAGCTGAGTATAGAGCATTGGCTTCTACTGCTAGCGAACTTGTATGGTTACAGCAATTGCTAAGAGATTTTCAGATGGGAGATTCATCACCTGCTCCTCTTTTGTGACAATCAAGCTGCAGTACACATAGCATCTAATCCAATTTTTCATGAACATAGCAAACACATCGAAATTGATTGCCATTTTGTTCAGGACAAAGTTGCTTATGGTGTTATCAAACTGCTTCTTATTCACACTCAACACCAGCTTGTAGACATGTTTACCAAGTCTTTACCTGCTTCATTGTTGTTCCCTTTACTATCCAAGATGGCTGTGCAGGACATTCACAGTCCAACCAAGCAGTTACTTTCACAAGCAGATCACAGCACATCTTGAGGGGGAGTATTAGAGTTTATATAGTAGTGTGTTAGTTTTATCTGAATTTGTTAACCATAGTTAGATAGGTAGTTAGTGGTTACTAGAGTTAGTTGTAGTTGGTTAATTTGTTGTCTGAGTTAGTATTTATAGCTTTGTACTGATCTGGAGATCTAGATTTCATAATTTCGAGATATGAAATAATGCATTTTCTTCTTTCTCCTCTCTACATTTCTCTACTTCTTTTAGCTTAATATACAGTTTTCTTCAATCTGTTTTCTCAAATACTACAGTTAATCTCAATACAGCAACCGAAACAATGTAATACAATTCATGATAGTTAAAAGTAAAATGCAAATCCAAAACTCAGATAATGAGGCATCAAATAGATAAACTTACAATGCAATACCTGGTGCCAACATTAAGTTCACCTTCTTTTGCGCATATGAGTCTTCAATTGATTCATTATATATTGAATAATTTCTTTCAAGGTGGCTTTCCTTCCCTCTTTTATGTTCCAAACCTCAGAGACAACATACCTCCCACTTGGATTGTATTCATTCAGTTCTAGCAATGCATTCGTTACAGCCTCGTATACAGCCTCACCATATTCGTTTCTCAGGTCTTTCAATTTTTTGTCATCATCGTCTATTGTTTCCTGCATTGCCAATGAAATTAACTTGTTAGTAGTTTTAAGCAAGGTAAAGATTTCATAATGGTAACGTTACATAGGTCGGAGAAGACTACTTAATATCTGCTATACTGGTTAATATGTTCAAGCGACGTTAATTTCAGAATGATATCAGTACAGATGTGTATATACTTACTCGTAGGTTGCCTTGATAAACGACTGTCTTGAAAGGATGCCAGTGAGGATCCTTCACATTTTCTTCCCATTTTGAACAGAGTTCAGCAGACATCATCTCCCAATCTCCATCTGGAAACTTCAGTGAGTATGCTTGTAGAAAAGGTGTCCGATCAACCTCCCCCATTCGTTTAATCGCAAGTGTTGTGGGGCTACTCAACATATCTTTCAAACTCTGCATTGACCAAAATTACCTAATCAATCGAGTGAGTAACTTATATTTATTTACTTGCTTAATTTGAACATGATTTGAGCAAAACAAAAGGTCATAAGATATCAATGTTTTAACTTAAATTCTATTGTTCTCTAAACCATTTGTAAAATGGGAAAAGTATCATACGTACACTTATCAATTCCTTGCGAGCATCTTGCAGCTCTTGATTACTCATGGACTCTTTGAGTGTCAACGTATGATTCAAGCTTTCCAGATATTGCAATGTTTCTGTATTTTCCTCTAACTGGTCTCTCATTGCGGTGTTCTGAGCTTTTAAATAGCTATCAAATTCTTCAGGTGTTTGATTTTGCAACTTCCATTTCAGCTGCATTAGTTATAAATAATCGCAATTGCAAAGTCAGATTAGCAAAAGTTATTTTCATGATAATAATAAAATCAAAATGACAAATCATTGCAGTCATATAAGGCAATGATAAGAATTTTGTAAAGGAAAGTAAATTTAAATATCGGTAAACATAATCAATGCTAGAATTTTAACAAAAAGGTAACCAAAATTAATAATTCAAAGGATGTTTCATGCAATTTAAATGAATGAATACCAACCTTTTCTATCTCATCCATCAGACTTGTCCTCTCCAAATCATTTTGAGCCTTACATTCCTCTAATTCTTTGGCTTGTTGCTCATGTTCTTTCTTTTGACAGTTCATGTCATCCTTCAGCTTATCATTGATGGACTGCAACTTTTTTATTTCTGAAAAAATTAGGAATCACGAAATGTTAAAAAGAAAAAGCTGAGTAGAGGCATGAATATACCATCAGAACTCAGGAGTTTCAAAAAATAAATGTAAATACTGGCCAATGCTCCTTAAAGCAACATTTGAGGTTTTAAAAGAAGTACAACCATAGCATGCTTATAGCCACTCATACACAATACTTTATGATGGCAAAAAACCAGAATTTTCAAAAATTAATATAAATAAATAAATTAACAAAACAAAACAAAAACATAATTTTCTCAACAGTATGTAATTTTCACAATCCAGTTCAAGTACTTTCTATTAAACTCTAATACAAAAACACACCTTCTTGAAGACGCTTATCTTTTTCTTCCATCATCTTTTCAACAGAGATTGAAGTCTCCTCACATCTTTTCCTCATCTCTTCCAAATGCTTGTTTTTAGCCTCAATAAGGTTTCTCAGATTGGACACAAGTTGATGCTGCTTCCAGGCTTCTTCCTCCATCATTTCAGAAACGGTTTTTCGGTCCCAAAGCTTGCGTAGATTCTCTCCAACAATATTATTCAAATTATAATCATCAGAGCGGGCAACCCAAGCATAGAGACCGGATTTTTCCTTGTTAGAAGCACACCAATCCTTTTTGCCATGATAATCTGCTTCAAAAGCTTTCTCAAAGGACATAGCATTTTGTAGCCCCGACCAATCTTTGTTGAATTCTACAATAGCAGTTCCTGAATGACCCTGGTAATTCCATAACGGAACAACTCTTTTGGGGTTGAACCCTCTCATTATGAACTCATCCCTCAACTTGGATCCACAGCTTCCACCAACAGAACGTCCATCGTCTCCCCATCTAGTAGGAATATTAACCAAAATACCTCTCCACGGCCACACAAACTTCTCAGATTGGCCGTAACCAGTCAGAGAACTGTCTCCTCTTTTCACAGGTTTTGATGGACTGCCTACACTCCGTAAATCTATCTCCAAGTATTTTACCAAAGCTAGGTGATTTGCTTTTTCTTTTCTACTTCTTTTGTTCGACGAACTCATGCCCACCCCATAAGCATGTTGAAAGATCTCGTTATAAAGGTAATCTTGCTTTCTTTTCACGGGGCAGTAAGGGCAACTAAAAGTTTTATCTGAATTTTTCACATTGCAACTTCCACTCTTCAGTTTTTCATAAGACTTATCTTCATATTCATACATGTCAGAATCACTTATATCTGAATCATCTACAGAGATGTGCTCCATTGAACTTCCCATTAAGCTTTCTCAAAAGCTACCTGAGAATACTATCAAACTGTAACTTCCGTTAGTTAATAACTGTTCTGAAATCTGAAATAAGTATTGTGCAAGCAGAGCCAGAAGAACAGAATAGCCATGATTTCGAGTTTAGGTACAAACAACAACGATTTGTCTGCTTCTTCAATGTTTTAAAATTTTATATCAATGTCACAAGGAAATTAAACACAGACAATTTTATAAATCTTCCAATTGATTTCTCTATTTCTTCTAAGTATAACAAAAACATACAATCCTTTACAAAGGGATATTAGGACAAACCGCTCTATCACATCTACAAATGCGATCCATTTACATGCTTCTTATACATGAATCTTCCCATCACCGTATTAATTATGCGATTCATGTGAAATTTATGATGAATGTAGACAAGTTTTAAATTGTCAAAATTAATTTTCCAACATAAACCAAAGAAAAACTAAATTCACAATTGTAAAAACATGGAAGAAAAACAACTATTCATAACACAAGATCATTTGATCTCTCACTAGTCTCATTTTCTCACTCAAACAAGAATCCAACACAGGAGGAAAAAATATAAATAAATAAATATAATAATCAACATAAATACATACATGCACAGGCTGAAAATGTACTATTATGAAAAAAATTTCAAATCTTAATATCTAAAGCGAGCTAAAATCAATTACAAGCACAACTGTCACTATCACTACACCAAAATCTTCACTGTCAGTATACCAAAAATTCAGCAGCTCAAGAACAGATTCTCATAATAAAAATAATATCCCAGAAAAAAAAATAGCAATCAACTGAGCACAAATGAGATACATATACAAATCTCAGCAATCAACACTGAGATTAAAACTGTAAACCAAAAAAAAAACTTGCTTTTCCTTTCCTCGGTTTTCCCAGTAACCAAACATAACTAAATCAAGGAAAAAACAGATAAAAGTGTGAAAAATTGACTGAATTTTACCAAACTAAAAAAGCAGAAAACACTATATATGAAACCCAAATGAATGAAAACCCCAAATCTCAAATCTTCACTTAAAATGTTCAAAGTTTTCATACCTGTCAAGCAAACTAGAGAGAGAGAGAGAGAGAGAGAGAGTGATTTCTACAAAATGCAGGAGATGGAAGTGACTAGTGTCTAATGGGGTTATTATTTTATAATTGTTTTCTTTTTATTCTATTATAAACAAGTAATAATCATTTTTTTTTTAATTTAACTTTTCAGTGTTCAAGAGTCTAGACCAACTTTTCTGTGTCCAAGAAGATCAATAAATCGATATGATTCTTCGTTAATAAGACTAAAGTTCTCATTCAATTCATAAGTTCTATAGTGTTATTAATACCAGCTCTCCTTTATATTGATTTAAAAAAAAAAAAAAAATTAAAAATTAAACTGAAAAATTATATTAAACAAATAATTATTATTATTTTTAGTATACCTTTTTGGTGTCCAATACCTATAAATTGATATGATTCTTCATTATATGACCAATAAAGTATATATAGACATGCATGCAAAAATGTTTGTGTAGAGAAGGAAAATACTGTACTACCCATTAATATTCTCACGACATTAAGGACTTAGTATCGATTATAATTTTAGTAGATATATGAGCTGCCCATATGAATGTAATGATTGATCTCCATTGTTGTTAAGTTGGCTCAATGCCACCGTTATCTTCCAGTAGATATTACTGACTTATTGCCACCATCATCATTCAGCAGCCATTTGGTAATGTGCAGCAGTATTTGTTGAAAAATGGGGAAACCATTTTTTGTTGACAATTGAGACTTGATTCTCTTAGATATTTCTTCTATAAAAGAAACCTTCAGCAAGAAGAGAAAATAAGGCAGAGTTAGGCAAGGCAAGAAGCAATTCGTATTTGAGCTTCCAGAGAGAGTTCTTGAGAGTTTTAGAGAAAAAACTCTGTTTTTATAATTCTGAAATATATTAGTTTGCTGCCTCCCGTGGGCGTAGGCAATTGCCGAACCACGTAAATATATGTGTCTTTGTATTGTGTGCATTTTTTCTATATAATTTCTGGTCATTTCCGCAACACTCCATAAGGTTGCTTTCCTTCTCTCTTTTAAGTTCCAAACTTCAGGTACAACATACCCTCCCAACTTGGATTGTATTCATTCAGTTCTAGCAAAGCATTGGTTACAGCCTCGTATACGTTTCTCAAGTCTTTCAATTTTTCGTCATCATCGTCTATTATTTCTTGCATTTCCCATGGAATTAACTTGTTGGTAGTTTCAAGCAATGTAAAGATTTCATATGGGTAAACATTAATTTATATATGCTAAACTGGTTAATATTTAAAAGCAATGTTAATTTCAGAATGGTAGCGGTACAAATGTGTATATATTACCTACACGCACGTCTTGAAAGGATGCCAATGAGGATCCTTTACATATTCTTCCCTTGACGAACATAGTATAGCGGATTTCTCCTCCCAATCTCCATCTGGAAACTTAAGTGAGCATGCTTGTAGAAAAGATGTGTGATCAAACTCCCCCATTCTTTTAATCACAAGTGTTTTGCGGCTACTCAACATATCTTGCAAACTCTGCATGGCCAAAATTACCTTCCAGTGAGCAGCTTATATTTTTTACTTGCTTAACTTGAACATGATTTGAGCAAAACAAAAAGGTCATAAAATATTAATGAATAACTTAAATTCCTTTTGTTCTATAATCCATTTGCAAAAGGGAATAAGTATCATAAACTTATCGATTCTTTGGGAGCATCTTGCAGCTCTTGGTTACTCAAGGACTCTTTAAGTGTCAATGTCTAATTCAGGCTTTCCAGATATTGCAATGTCTCTGTTTTTTCCTCTAACTGATCTCTCAATGCGGTAATCCAGCCAGTTAAATTGCTATCACTTTGTGCAGGTTTTCGATTTTGCAACTTCCCTTTCAGCTGCATTAGATATAATCCAAATTGAGAAGTCAGCTTAACGAAAGTAATTTTCATGGTTATAATAAAATTGCAAGAGAACTTATTTCAATCAAACATAGCAATGATAAGAATTATATAAAGGAAAGAGCATAAGTTAAATATCAACAACAAATAGAATATTAAAATACAGATGATCAAAATTAATGATTCATGTCACACGAAAACATTTTGTCATGCATGGAAAGACTACATTAAAAGGAAAGAGAAAAATAAAAGAAAAGAAGAAAATCATGAATCATATGCCACAAGATCTTTATAGAGGCAATTTTTGAAATGGCCTTCCCGTAAATAATGCAATAAGATAAATATAAAAAGTAAATGAAAAAACATTACATATATAACACATTTTAATCGGTGAGATCAGTACCTTGGGTGCTGACCAGTTAACACTCAAGTGTTATTATATATATATATATATATATATATATATATATATATATATTTACATGGTAACTTTAAAGTAAGGATTATGTATGGAAAATTCGTGGATCCAGCGATAAAAAGTTACCGGTCTGAATCCCGTATGAAAAATTCGTACAGAATACCTAATTTGATAAGTTGTGAATATATAAGAAAATTATCAAGGGTGGGATCTCGTACGAAAAATTCTTGCATTATCCTCGGTTAGAAAGTTAGTCAATATATAATATTATTTAAATATAGTATTTATTTAATCATCATTGAAATTACTGACCAGAAGTACAGTCACAAGAAAAACATGAGACCTCTTCTTCCATTTCATATAAGAGGATGGATGACTGACCAGAAGTACAGTCACAAGAAAAACATGAGACATCTGCCAAAACAAAAAGTAGATTCATGCAAAAAGCAATGGCTCTAGGGGTCTCAGTATAATGTCTCACTCTCAGCCTCTCAGGCCGTAAAAAAAATAATTGGGGTTTGCATCATTTGATTCAATCTAATATGATCCATTTAATCAATTCGAATCGAATTATATTTGATATTGGACATAATTGAATTGGATTGGATTCTAAATTCTGAAATTCATTAGATCGGATTAGATTAGATTTTAGATTTTCATATAAAAATTCACTGAATACATCAAAATATAAAGCTTTATTTATATTGAAGCAATTTATTTTATCTTATACAAATGTACATTGAGCGAGTGCTATTGTATTTTGTTATTATAAATGATTATATTTTTAACGAGATGAGATTGGTCAGTGGTGAACTCTCACACCTATAACACGAGGTTGCAGGTTAGAGTCTCTCCTAAAAAAACCCTGAATTTATATAATATTATATTACTTAAAAAAATTATTATATTTTTATTTAAACTTTTAGTGAATTTGCAAAATCAGCTTAGCAAAAGTTATTTTCATAATAATAATTAAAATTAAAATTACAACTTATAGCAGTCGTATATAGCAATGATAAGAATTATGTAAAGGGCAAAGGAAACTGTAAATTTAATATCATAATCAATGCCAGAATTTTAACAAAAAGGTAACCAAAATTAATAATTAATCACACACAACCAAAATTAACATCACTGTTGTCAGATTTCAAAGAATATATATATGTTAACTTTTGAATTTATATAATATTTTTCTTGATATATTCTGTTATTAGTAGTACACTAGTACCAAAAGAAAAACATTTATTAGCATTAACATCATTTAATAACTTTTTTTTTAATTTGTAAAATTGAAATTGGATTTTCTTTAATTACATTGGATTTTACCTTAAATATTTGAACCCATTTAAAAGAATTTAATTTGAATTCATTTTATCATTTTAATTTGGTATGATGGAAAAGATAAATAAAATGAGATCGAATAAGTGGTGTGCTCCTCACACCTGCACCATTAAAATTTAAAATTGCAGGTGATTTAATTGTACACTAATACGTAGAGAATGTATTTCAAAAAAAGAAAAAAAAAACATGTAGAGAATAGCCTAATAAAACAGGAGGGAAAAAACTGGCTTGAAAATAGAGGGCAAGCCCAAGCATGATTTGTATTGACAAATCTATATGTATATAATTCTCCCTAATTTTTCACACCGACAATATCTACCTATAAAAAGAGCAACTTCCTCTGCATATTTTCACTTCCATGTATAAACTTCAAGTAACACAACACAACCTGCAAAAATGTGACAAGTTAATAGGAACTTCATTAGACAAGCCTAATAGAAAGATTTCACAGCACAAATTCTATGAGTTGGATTGTGTAAATCGAACCCCCTCACCCTGACTAACTTTAATTTTTGTACAGATAATTAAATTAATACTATATTTAACTTTAACACAGCAACCAAAACAATGTAAAATGCAAATCCAAAACTCAGATAATAAAATGCAAATTAAACTTACAATGCAATATCCAGTGCCACCATTAGGTTCACCTTCTTTTGCGCTTATGAGTCTTCAATTGCTTCATTACATATTGAATTATTTCTTTCAAGGTGGCTTTTCTTCTCTCTTTTAAGTTCCAAACCTCAGGTACAACATACCTCCCACTTGGATTGTATTCATTCATTTCCAGCAACGCATTGGTTACAGCCTCATATACAACCTCGCCATATTCATTTCTCAAGTCTTTCAATTTTTCGTCATCATCATCTATTATTTCCTGCATTGCCCATGAAATTAACTTGTTAGTAGTTTCAACTTTCAAGCAATGTAAAGATTTCATGAATCATGATGGTACTGTTACATAGGACGGCGAGGACTACTTGATATCTGCCAAACTGGTTAATATGTTTAAGCGATGTTAATTTCAGAACGGTATCAGTACAAATGTGTATATACTTACTTGTAGGTTGCCTTTATAAACTACTGTCTTGAAAGGATGCCAATGAGGATCCTTCACATATTCTTCCCATGACGAACATAGTCTAGCCGATATCTCCTCCCAATCTCCATCTGGAAACTTAAGTGAGCATGCTTGTAGAAAAGACGTCCGATCAACCTCCCCCATTCTTTTAATGGAAAGTGTTGTGCGGCTACTCAACATATCTTGCAAACTCTGCATTGGCCAAAAGTACCCAATCAATCCAGTGAGCAACTTATATTTACTTGCTTAATTTGAACATGATTAGAGCAAAACCATAAGATATTAATGATTAACATAACTTCCTATTGTCCTATAAAATTTGTGCAAAAGGGAAAAAGTATCATACACGTATCGATTCCTTGCGAGCATCTTGCAACTCTTGGTTACTCATGGACTCTTTGAGTGTCAATGTATGATTCAGGCATTCCAGATATTGCAATGTCTCTGTTTTTTCCCCTAACTGATCTCTCAATGCAATGATCTGGGCATTTAAATTGCAATAACTTTCTGTAGATTTTTTATTTTGGAACTTCCCTTTTAGCTGCATTAGTTATAAATAATCGAAATTGCAAAGTCAGCTTATAAAAAGTTATTTTCATGACAGTCAATGCTAGAATTTCAACAAAAAGGTAACCAAAATTAATAATTTATGGCACACACACACAACCAAAATTACTGAGATAGGTTCAAAGGGTGTTTTCATGCAATTGAAATGAAAGAATACTAACCTTTTCTATCTCATCCATCAGGCATGTCCTCTCCAAATCATTTTGAGCCTTACATTCCTCTAATTCTTTGGCTTGTTGCTCAAGTTTTTTCTTTTGACAGTTCATGTCATCCTTCAGCTTTCTATTGATGGATTGCAACTTTCCGATTTCTGAAAAAATTACGAATCATGAAATGTTAAAAAGAAAATGCTGAGTAGAGGCAAGAATATAACATTGGAACTTAGGAGTTTCAAAAAATAAATCAAAATACTGGCCAATGCCCCTTAAAGCAACATTTGAGGTTTCAAAAGAAGCACAGCCATAGCATGCTCATAGCTACTCATACACAATACATTATGATGGGAAAAAAACAGAATTAATTGTCTTCTGAAAGCCTAATATTTTTGTTTAAGTGGCATAATTGGTTTTATAGATGCTCAAGTAATGGCTTCTTTTGCCTCAATATGAACTGATCTATTACTTATATAACATACCTCTAGTGTATTCTTCCTGAAGTTTACTTTTCTCACTGGTTAACTGTCTCACAATTGCATAGCTATCATAGTACATCCTCTCTAATTTAAACAGTCTATAGTCCCTGGAACTAATATCATCCCGGTAAATCTGCTCCAACACCATTACTCTTCTGTCTTTAAACTTTTGTTCAGCAATAAGTTTGAGAAAAGTTTCCTTTGTGTCATTAAACTTATGTCCAAGCTCAGATAACTGCTGATTTCTGTAGCCTATCTCCTTTTCAAGTATCGTAACAAGGTGTCGCTCTTTCTTCAACTCCTCTTCGTAGTTATGGTACTCCATTTGAACATAGAATTTAAGGACCTACAAAAAAGAAAGCAAATTAAATACTGACATAACATAAGTCTTTTGTTCATTCAAATGCACATTCTGTATGGAAAATTGTTAACTTTAAGTATGAAATCTCACATAGATGGAAACTATAATGAGAAAAACGTAATTCGAATGCAATATATGTGTGCCTTTGATTCTCACTAACAACAGCACGATTTAAAACCATGATCTCCTAATATCAAATCAAACATAGAATATACCAAGATTGTTTAGACTTAAATTTACATAATTTGTAAAGCCTTGATTCAAATGGATGTTCTCTATGCATACATTACAGAAATTTACATGATGAACATATTGACGCTTGCAGTCATGATATAGAATCATTTCTCAAGTTCTATGACCATCTACTATCCACATTTGTAACCATTTTCTGAAATGCATTTTCTTTCACACATCAAAATAGGGTTGGGATTCAATTAATTAGGACCCATTTGGTTATTGTACGAAAATTGAATAACTTCATTGTATACTTAAGTATCCTTTATCCTTCAATGTACAAATTTATCACCTCAAAAATTGAATGGAGCATCTGAACAAGGTAAATAATATATATAAAAAATGAGAATTAGCAACATTCCATTTGCAGAACCATCAACAGGAATTCACATAACTATACATCTTCAAATCTTTAGAGCAATAAATTATAATCATGGGTTTGCAAAATTGTACCCAAAACACACATAAACAATTCAATTTCATGTGACATCAGGGGGTTCCTTTAATAAATTTCTTACAATTCCATTATTATTGATACTTCGATATTTTTCATATTTTGGGAGGACCGATATAAAAATATATCCTTGAATATCTCATATTTTGAGCATATTAGCGTGATAATTCCGATATTTCCACAAATTTGGACCCTAACATTTTCAATGAAACAGATATATTCTCACCGAAACCCACATGTACATACATTCATACATATGTATATGTGTATGTATGTTGTATATTGTACACACACAAACATATAGTTTGAAGCATGGATGGTTAGCAAGAGAAAGATTTAAAAAGATGCAACTTGAAAAAGAGAATCGGTAAGAAACACACAACACCCACATCTGAAAATGCAAAATGAAACACAAATAAAATATGGGAAATGGGTTTTACTTACAAATTAAGTAGAGCTCTTGTGTGGTGTTGATTTAGGGCTTGAAATGTGTGAGGGGAGAGGGCTTGCAAGACAAGAAATAAATGTGCGAGTGAGTACAAGCAGCCAAGTGGCTTAAACCAGGAGAACAACTTTCACATTCTGTTTAAGATCATGACATGTGGCAACATCGAAACCGATAGTGTTATATGTCCTATACTCCCATGGGGGTGGTATTAAAAATCATTACAGACATGCCTCCGGGAGAACAGTTCTGTTGATAAATGGACGAGTTTGAGATTTGAATAAATGACTCACAAATCAACGGTTTAAAAAAGCTGTAAAATAAATACATGATCTAGATAGGTGATAAATAAATACTGTCAAAAAAAAAAAATCATTACGGACATTAAAGAACGAATAATGTTTATCATTATAAATTAAAATAAAAATAAAATTGCATTACTCTCGATTCTTGTTAAATTATCTTAATATTTACTTAATTATTTGTGAATTCTCTGGATAAATAAGTCAAATATTGGAATCAGGGGCAGATCCAAAAAAAAAAATTATTTGGGATCAGTGTAATAAAATACAATATGTAAAATTTTAATATTGAATATATAATTACCTTCAATGGCCATGTTATTTTAAAATAAATTTTGAATAATATAATATAACTCTTTAAAAATATGCATTTTATAAATATTTCATTTAGAGGTCCAAAGTTCAAATATGCCTCCTCCAAATAAATAAAAAATGATAATAGAAACAAGAAAAAATCGTTGTATATTAATGAAAAGACTAATCCAAAATCTAGAAGCTAATCTCGTATAAAATTGGAACATAACCAGTAGCCTACTTAAAAAACAAACAGAAATATTTATTCTTTTTAAAAAAAAAACTAAAAAAAAAATCATACTTGCATTAGATTTCAGAACTCCAATTTACATTCTACTTAGAATAGAAAGCATTTTTTTTTTTCATTACTATAAATCAGGGAACAAGTTAAATCTAATGAACTACCTTAAATAATTAGACAAGATTTTTCAATTCCATCAATATCTTATCCTAACACAATCAAGCAGCTTATAGTGCTACTACTACTACATATCAAACATGAAAGGCAAGTTCCTCAGAGGAATCCAATTATGAAATCCAATAATTTACAGAGAATCAAATGCTTTTAAGCATTGATTATCGTTAAGTCATCTAGTTTCCCTGAATCTTCAGGTTTTCAAACATTTTCAAACAACTCCATGCTACAAGTTTACATAAAAATACAGCTTTATTGCCCGAAATCACAGAACATAAACTCAATAATGTTACAGGGAGTCGATGCTTTTAGCATCGACTGTTATCATATGACCCTGTGTCACATCCGACCTCCATCTAGGCAATAACCCAGCAGCCCGTTTCCTGTAACCAAACCAGGTGTTTCCACGTGAGAAAAATATACAGTCATGTCAACCGTGATTAATTGCATATAATGTTTATTTCTTGTGTGTGTAGATTGTAGATACAGTATAGTGAATTATTATACAAATTGAAAAGTGACTAACCTTCAATACATTCCACTGGAGCGTCGGCTTAAAATTTTCCATTGGTTCATTAGAAATGCAACTCCCTGTTTCAATTTAGCCTTCCTTCCATCTCTAAAGTTCCACAACTCTGAGGTTATATACCTCCCACTTGGATTGTACTCGTTGATCTCCACTAAAGCTTGTGTCACTGCATTGTAAGCTTCATCACCCAGTTCCTCCTTCAGAGATTGCAATCTTCCATCTTCATCGTTTATTACTTCCTGAACCAGTTACATCAACCGTATGTAAACTATTTCATAATAAAAAGGAAGATACGATCTCACAAGAAAGGCAAAAGGAGAAACAAAATACATCTAGAACCTGAACCAATTGAAACTTCAATAAAACTGCAGGGATTTTCTGATTTGTCATATCTTAAAAGTTTCATTGCAATTTGCTAAGCATAGGCATATATACCAATTAAATATATATGTACATCTAAGCAGATAGAAATGTGGAAACCAAAGAAGTCCGTCTGCTCCAGTTCTAGGCTTCACCAATTGTAGAACACAACTATAAAATTATGCTGGTGACCAAATGGCAATAAAAATATTCAAGGCTCACGTCATCTCAGCTGTAAAAAATGTCCAAATGTTTTAACTTTTCTGGAATATATGACAAAATATAATAAATCAATAATCATCATCGTGAAAAACATATACCAAAGAGTGCAGTGCATATATTTTCATGCATTTGTTTGAAAACACAGTGCAGAGAGAGAGAGAGAACAATAACTACAACTTTTGAACTAAGACGTAAATAGTCCTACAGTTGGTCCTTTTCATATACATCGAAAAGAATGTACATGCCAATGGAATATATTAAAAAAAATGTATAAAAATCATCTACAAACATTCACAGAGCTAATCAGAATCAGATCATTTTTAATAGAGGCATTTGTGAAAAAATTGTGAAAAACATACCTGAACTTTCTCATCAACCATAACTTTCTTGAAAGGATGCCAGTCTGGATCCTTAAGATGTTCATCCCACAATGAGCAGAGTTCCGATGCTCTGTCTTCCGCGTCTTCCTCGTTATACTTTCTCTTCATTGCTTCAAAGAATGGTTTACTGTCAAGTTCTCCCATTCTCTTAACACCAATATGAGCACGGTTTGATGTATCTTTCAAGGCCTACAAAGTGAGTGGATCAATACTTCTTCACAAGCTAGAGACGGAAGCCCATAGAAAGGGTACGAAGTTTAGAACAAAACTAAAGGAAGTATTTAATATAACCACAGTTCGCAAATCATATAAACAGCAACAAACAATGAACATCGATATTCCCTGTAAAATGCAATTACATAAACAGCCAAAGCTGCTGTTTAAGGACCAAAACGTTTTCTCGAAAGTATAGACAAATAATCAGCTTAGAACAACAAAAGAACAACTTTTCTCATGCATGCAAAGGCAGAAAATAACATATTCTGCATGCCATTCCATCAACAGTGAATTCTTCAGTTTAACTCTGTCATCTGCAATACTTTGAAACAATTGTTTGGATAAACAACATAAATCTAATAAAACGGAAGATACGCCATACCAAAATTATAAATTCTTGAAACTCGTGTTCCAAGGTCAAGTAAAACCATCTCAATGGAGATTTTCCTCTTGTTCGCTACTAAGAGGTTAGTTATTGGAAGTAAGCATTTCAAATTGTGGAATTCAAAAGTACTCACATTAACTAATTCTTTACGAGCCTCCTGCAACTCATCATTGCTCTTTCGCTCTTTTACGACTAGTGTTTGGTTCAATGCATCTAAATCTTCGAGTTCTCCTTCCTTTTCTCTCAAGTCTTTAAGTATTGTATCCATCTTTTCCAGAACTTCAGCATCACCATCATCTCCATCTCCCATGTGCTTCATCACATTAAATGTCCCTTTCAAAGTTTGAATTTCCAATTCCAGGTTGTGTTTCGCATCAAGTTGTCTTTCCAGTTGAAGTATTTTATCGTGAAGTTTTTCCTTCTCCCTCTACGTATAGAATTAACAGTCATGATCATTGTAAATTTTCTCCTCTCTGAACAATTGAAATGGAAGAATTCTGGTTATTATCTAAGCATTTAAGGAGGACAAACCTTGTGATCTTCTGCCAGGTTCATAACATCTTCATCAGCCTTTTGTTGCTCAGCTGAGGCCAATTGAAGCGAACTATTTCTCACAGCAATCTGACAGAACAACAGATTTACGTGGCAACATTAACGTTTAGTGTATGCTGCATGAATTTTATGCCAAATGTAGAACACTCAAATAGAAAGGCACACTACCTGTTCAATCTCTTCAGCAAGAGTTTTTCTATCATTTTCATTCCGTGCCTCACGCTTTTCCAAATCTACCCCACGCAACTCAAGCTCTGTTTTCTGAGACTCCAGCTGCAACTTAAGTTTTTCATGGTCATTGGAAATCTTCTGAAAGTGATCCCGTGCACTTAGTTGTATTTTCTTTATCTCTGTGATGCAAACAAGCACGGCGTCAGTTATAGGATATCATAGTTTCATGATATCATAGACAACAGTAGAATCTAACAATAAGATAAAAAAAAATTGGAATAGTCATCCATGGTGATTAAAGAATGTACAAGCAGATAATTGGAATAGCAATAAACAAAAACTTAATACTTTCAAAAATTAATAAATTAAATAAATTAACAAAACAAAAACATAATTTACTCAACAGTATGGAATTTTCAGAATTCAGTTCAAGTACTATCTATTGAACTCTAATACATAAACACACCTTCATTATACTCTTGAAAAAGCTTTTCTTTTTCTTCCATCAACTTTTCAACAGAGATTGAAGTCTCAGCGCATCTTTTCCCCATCTCTTCCAAATGCTTATTTTTAACCTCAATAAGGTTTGTCAGATTAGACACAAGTTGATGCTG
The DNA here is from genome assembly GCA_033220585.1 of Dipteronia sinensis. Classification (NCBI taxonomy): domain Eukaryota; kingdom Viridiplantae; phylum Streptophyta; class Magnoliopsida; order Sapindales; family Sapindaceae; genus Dipteronia; species Dipteronia sinensis. The sequence continues at coordinate 6,777,207 of CM065636.1, forward strand.
CTTCCGAGTTTCTTCTTCCATCATTTCAGAAATGGTTTTAAGGTCCCCAAGCTTGCGTAGGTTCTCTCCAACAATATTATTCAAATTATAATCATCAGAGCGGGCAACCCAAGCATAGAGACCAGATTTTTCCTTGTTAGGAGCGTGCCAATCCTTTTTACCATGATGATCTGCTTCAAAAGCTTTCTCAAAGGACATAGCATTGTGTAGCCCAGGCCAATCTTTGTTGAATTCTACAATAGCGGTTCCTGAATGACCCTGGTAATTCCATAAAGGATTAACTCTTTTGGGGTTGAACCCTCTCCTTGTGAACTCATCCCTCAACTTGGATCCACTTCCTCCAACAGAACGCCCATCGTCTCCCCTACTAGTAGGAATATTAACCAAAATGCCTGTCCACGGCCACACAAGCTTCTCGTCATGGCTGCAACCATTCAGAGAACTATCTCCTTTCACAGGTTTTGATGGACTGGCTACACTCCCTATATCTTTCTCCAAGTATTTTACCAATGCTAGGTGATTTGCTTTTTCTTTTTTACTTCTTTTGTTTGAAGTACTCGTGCCCACCCCAGAAGCATGTTGAAAGAGCTCGTTATAAAGGTAATCGTGCTTTCTTTTCTTGGGGCAGTAAGGGCAACTGAAAGTTTCATCTGGGTTTTTCACATTGCAACTTCCACTCTTCAGTTTTTCATAAGATTTATCTTCATATTCAACCATGTCAGAATCACTTATTTCTGAATCATCTTCTGAGCTGTGCTCCATCGAACTTCCCATTAAGCTTTCTCAAATGCTACCTGAGAATACAATCAAACAGTAACTTCCGATAGTTAATAACTGTTCCGAAATCTGAAGCAAGTATTGTGCAAGCAGAGCCAGAAGGAACAGAACAGCCCTGATTACGAGTTTAGGTACAAACAACGAATTGTCTTCTTCTTCAATGTTATAAAATTATATATCAATGTCACAAGAAAATTAAACACAAACCCCAGAAGAAGAAAAAATTACGTATAAGCAATCATTCAAGTCTTTCACTCAATGAAGAACACCTTAATATTGGTAAACTTAACGTATAAATTATTGTAAACTACTGGGAATTCTAGGGAGTTATTGTCTACAATTATCCAAGACAGAAGTATTCTCTATGTTTAAAATGTTAAATATTTGAGAACAACTGCTCTATAATACCATGTTAAAATTTTCAGAATTCAAGCTCTTATATATCGACACGAACAATTCAGTTTTGAATCCCTCAACTGACTTCTCTCTTTCCTATAAATATAACAAAAAAATTAAAATCATTTATAAGGAGATGTTAGGACAAACCAGTTTATCACATCTACAAATGTGATCCATTTACATGTTTCTTATACATAAATCTTCCGATCTACATATTAATTATGTGATTCATGCGAAATTTATGATGAATATAGACAGGTTTTATCTTTTCAAAATTAATTTTCCAACATAAACCAATCGCATTTGTAAAAACATGAAAGAAAAACAACCATTTATAACACAAGATCGTTTGATCCTTCACTTGTCTCATCATTTCTCACTCTACAAGAATCCAACACAAGCTGAAAAAATAAAATAAAATAAATAATCATAATAATAATAATAATAACTAAATAATTCAACATAGATTCATACATGCAGAGTCTGAAAATTCACTATTACAACCAAATTTTCAAATCTTCATTTCTACAGCGAGCTAAAATTGAAAGCCAAGAGCAATGTAAACAAAACAGCGAAAATCATGACAAACAAAAACCCAGATAGAATCCAACAGCTTACAAGATAACAAACATAAATCTCAAGCTGAAATGTGAGAAAAAAAAAAAAGAAAAAAAAAAGAGACTACCTAGTGCAGAGAATTGCAAAATTGGAGCTCCAAGCTTGTGGATGGATCCGATCTTATTTGGGGAAGAAATGGATGTGATTTTAATAGAAATGTTTTTGGATTTTGGATTTTGGATTTTGGTGAAATCGATGGTGGTTGTGGTGACAACTAGGGTTTTATTACTGTGAACTGAGTATGGAAAGTACAGAGAATCATTTTAAATGTGTTGTGGATTTGCGGGAGGTGAAGTGGGGTCATTGACTGTGTGAGGTTTGGAGTTGGTGAATCACGCGCATGGTGTGCGCGTTAGTCTGGAGATGGAAGTTAACTGTCAAACTACTTTTAGTTTGACATAGAGTTCCATTTTTCAATTTTTTTTTGTAAGTCTTATAAGGTTTTATTTTTTGATTAGTTTGTTTCTAATACGAGGTTTTTGTACCTTTTTTTCATTGAAAATAGACACCGTAATGTTATAGGATAACATGGTCAATGTTGAGAGTTTGTACGGATCACTCTATAATGGATAACGGGTTTTTAGAATAGGTTCTATATATAGAATATAATGTTTTTTTCTAACAGTTTTCGAGTAACACGTTCTTTATGTATGATCGACTTTGTAACGTTATAGAGTGACATATTAAAACATGTTTTCATAATTATTTAGACATTGTTTTAGTCATTTTATCATTTTAGTATTTGTTTCGTTAAATAGATGCATAATTACATCCTAAATTGTTATAATTATTACAAAATTGGTAATTTGAATTTTTATAGCACCAAAATTAGTTTTGAAACAAAAATTTATTCGTTTCCCTCCTTAAACCAATAACATTAATGAAAGAAAAATGAGTTCTCTTCATTTACTTTGATGTTAACAAAAAAAAACTCAATTTATTAAAGTAATGACATCCTAAAAGAAGCATCACATTTACTACTATTTACTTTGTTATCATTTTTTTTAGTATGTCAATCATATTTTATACAAAGGGTTTATAAATCAAAGGTAAGTAATAAATAAAGATTTTATATTTACACATTATTTTTGTCTTACAACACTTTTTTCTAAATATACAAATCATTTAAAATAAATAAATCTATAAATTTTGTAAACACCGTTTTACTTTAAAATTTTCATTTTCTACATTTTTTACCCATTTTCATTCCGTCCAAAACAAGTTTATACTATTTTACTTTCATTTATTCGGTATATGAACTCCCTCTTGTATATGCATTCATAGATAGGTCATGGTGTATGTAATTTTCAAAATATTATTTATTTTTGTTATGAGATTTATAATTCAATATATGACCAATACATTTAAATACGAATGAACATATTATTTAAATATGTTATAATTAACTTAATAATATGAATAATGATGATTCAATTTGTCCTTATCAATTTTTATGGACTTTATTCACTATCTTGTCCTACACCAATTCACTACTACTCTCAATATACAATTTTAGTACCAATCTAAATATCTAATATAATTAAACATCTAAATATTTTCATATTATTTTCAATTTCCAAATTTGATAATGTTATTGTTATAGGCGTCAAACACACATGCCAAATTTTTTCTGAAAAACTGAAAATCATCAACATCTAGTTTTGAATATATCATGCATTTTTTACACAACTTCATTTTCATTGATCATTTATCCAATTGTTTCAATATAATAAATTATGATTCGTATATTCAATATAAATATCTATTATTACATTTAAAATATAAAAGAATTTAAAAAACATTGAATAGATTATGTTGGTTGAGTTGTATGTTTATACAGTCGTGGGTTTGAGTAATATCTCATTTTTTTTAAAATTTTAAAACTTTTGTTTTTGTTGATATTTGAAATTTTGGTTTCGCTTTCTATATATATATATATTTTTTGGTTCAAATGAAAAATATAGAGGTCCAGGTGAAAGATTGTTGTAGGTTGCACACTGTCATGTCCTTCTATATGGGGAACGTGTTCTCACGCGCTTCAGGGACTTCGTACTTTCTCAACAACCAAAATCTCCATTATTTATTGGAGAGATGATTTAGTCACCCCAACAGTGTAAAATTGCTGTCACCCACCAATAGCATTGCAGCTGGTCATCCGCTCCGGCCAATGAGATTCAAACATGTAAGATGAAGAAGCCACTTCTACAGTCACAGTAAGTCAGTAGTCAGTTGTGTTTTCTTTTGCGTGAACTTTGACTAATAACCAAGCCATAGAAATTGCAAATGCCCAGAAAAAGAAGCAGTAAAAGCTGTAGATTCTTCTTTCAAAAAAAAAAGCTGTGTATTCCGACATATATGTTGGATTGTGACTTGTGAGTATACTGTATACATTGAAATTGATGATAAAGTAGATATCGTCTAGATGTAGATAGAGTTTTTAATAAAAAACTATATATTTATTGTATTAACTTAAAAAGTTAATAAATTGTTTGTCAGAGTTTTTACTGTTGAGTGTTGACGATTACAATAAATCCATAATGGATACCAAAAAGTGTTTGCAATAAAATGGCAATAAAAGGGTAATAGAGACTATTTTTTTTTTTTTTAAGTTATAGAGAAAGACTTAAATTTTGGGATTATCTCGATAGATATAATATAGTTTTTTTTTACTATTTAAAAAATACTTGTATAGTTTTACTGAATAATAAAAAAAAATCATCAAAAAAGCTTTTAATATTAAAAAAGTTTTTTTTTTTTGTTAATAGAAATCCATATCAAACATTTTCGAAACCAAGATAGATCCGTAAATTGTTTAACAAAAAAAAAAAGATTTGATGTCCATTCTTATAGAAAAACATAAAAATTAAGATATAATTTAAACATATTTATACAATAGTATGATGAACAATATCGTAAACAAAATGAGGTTAGCTTACCGTTAAACTCATTCTAAAAAATTGTAATAGTTCAAAAGAAGAGTCCATCGTTAAAGACGTGAGTACATGACAGTAATACGTGAGTACATGCAACTATAAATTCAAGATTTTGATATCATATTTGGACAAAGTAACATTATTGTATTATAATTTTGTAAAATATATTTTAAATTTTTTGCCCTCTCCCTCCGTCCCTCTGATAATAATAACATGACTGCTGAGATATGTCGAGATCAAACGCTACTGTATTTTATGAGTACATGCACGACAAAGATATTTATTCAAACAAAACTTGAAAGAAAACTACTCACATGTTTGTAAAATACATATGATGAGACTTAAACCTCATATTTGTAAGTTGTAACATAGAAAGGTATTGATTTCATATTTCGAATAATCTATACTACTCTCGTTTTATTGATAAACTTATTGGGGCTCATAGTCATAGCTCATAACTTAACGATAAATACATCTTTCAACAAATATTGAGGTTACAAGTTCAAACTCCCTTCAAATAAAAAATTATCGGTACAAGCCCTTTATCATTCATTCTAATATACAATATTATCGCATTTTATAAAATTATAAACGGCCAAAATCATTTTACATAAAGTTTTCATCACATTACCATAGATACTACCGTATATAGGATTATCAATAATGTAATAAATGTCAAGAGTGACCGGACAAATTTGTTACGTTTCATATACTTGTAATGTAAACTTAAAAATATAACAAAAGGAATCCCACATACTTTTGAAAACAAAAAAACAAAAAGAATCAAACAAACAACTTGCAAAAATTAATGCCATTTCATCAATAGCAGTATGTATTTGTAATTGATTGTATACATTTAAAAAAAAAGAAGAAAATAATTATGATTTCATTTGTAAACAAAAATGGTTCAATTCACAATTGATTATTTGTATTCATCGCTTTGGTCTTCATGCAAGAGTCTTCAACTACACAGATTTGTTTTGGATTATGGACTTTATACAACTAATGCAAGTCTTTCACCGGTAACCCAAAAAGCGTATACAAAGATCAACACAAAACGCATGTATAGAGATCAAGACATATATAAATCTCTAACCTCACTTGTTAGCTATGCGAGATGTGACACTGCTCGTCGTTTTGGATTTTACACGCGTATTTACCGTATATATTTGCTTTGAATCACGTGCTTCACGTATGTGTCTTTCACAGATAATCCAAAACGTGTCTACGAAGATCAACTCAAAACGTGTCTATGAAGATCAAGTCTTATATATCAACTACTAATGTGCTTTTAATTTAAGAGTTATAAATGCATTCAAATCTCAACTATTGGATTAAGAGCACATGAGTGGTTGAGATGTTGAAGTCAAAATTTTAAGTCATAAATTTAAGTTGATATAGTTTGACCATATATATATATACACACAATAATTTTCACATAAGCGCGCACTGATAGAATTATATAAGGGAATTGATTGTGAGCTATTCATTTTATATAGTTTGACTTGGTATGTATGCACTTGTCAAAACTCTTTTATAAATAAGTGACTCACATTCAATGTCCTTATATAATTCTATCGGTGTGCACTGACAGGAAAATGAATATATATATATCCGAACCTCACTCATGAACGGTGTGATATGTGATACTAAATTGCCCAAACCGCGTACAGAGTCTTATTCTATTCTCAAACCAGAGCCGGCTAATCCAAGAAGCCAAACAGACCAATCTCTATCTGGCCGGTTCAGCAACAGAGCTGCAAACTCATCTCAACTAGCCAACTCGTCACCGTCTTCAAGTGAAACCCCCCCCCCCCCCCCCCCCCCCCAAAAAAAAAATATATATCCGTGTCTAACTCTCAACAATCAAAATCTTAAAAAGAAGAAAAAAATCCACAGAATTATGTTTCCTCAATTTGGCGCGACAGCAGATACACTGAGCAAGGCATCGTCAATGGTGTTCCGGATCGGTACGGACGCTCACTTATACGACGATCCGGAAGACGTCAGCATCGCGCCGTTACTCGACAGCAAATTCGACTCCGAGAAATGCGAGGCTCTTAAGCGACTGCTCGCTCTCATCGCTCAGGGCTTCGACGTCTCCAATTTCTTCCCTCAGGTTCCTACAGTTACTCTCTGACTCTGATTTTCTTTTGATTCATTTTAGAATTGCGTTTAATTGCTGATGAAATTTAAAAAAGTATAATAATATAAAAATAAACTGTGATTGAATAATTACTATTGATAATTTGATAATGTAGCATCTGATGTAATGAAATTTTAGTAGTCAATCGTGATTTGTGCTAAGATTTTTATCAGTTCAATTAATTTGATTATATCCACCTACACTTCATATAGATTCGGTTTTATATAATTTTAGCTTTTATATTGTGGTGCGTTTGGTTGCTAGGAAAGTGTGAGAAAATGAAAAAACAATGGAAGAAAGTTTAATGCGTGTTGAACTGTGGAGATATTCTCATAATAAACCCGATGCTAACAGTTTGAATCGGATATGTAAAACAAACATAAAACTTATTACACGAAATAATTATATATACATGAATTGATACTAGTTGTTCCTGTCTTCAACATTGAATATATTTGACTTATTGTTTAGTTTCCTTTCCCCCTTTTTTGTTAACGGACCTGCAGGTTGTAAAAAATGTGGCATCTCAGTCATTGGAAGTAAAGAAGCTGGTTTACTTGTACCTCTTGCATTATGCTGAAAAGTAAGTTAGACATAGTTGATTTTTATGTATTGCCATAGTTCCGTTTTCTAATATAATTAATCAAATGCTATGGCACAAGCAATTATATATGCACAAGGGTATGATTCAATTTTAGCATTTTCACATAGAGGGGGTGCTTTTAAGACTACTATTATGAATTTGCTCTACGGATGAAGCAATTATATATGCTGGACACTCCATGATTTAATTGATAATCCATTATTTCAAGGAGTATCTTTGTTGGAATTCCATGTCATACCTGATAGTTTTCATCAATGTAACTTATTTCAAGCTGGAGTCATAGAGTGGCAAGTAGGATAGGGAAATTTATTTGAGTTCCATGCCAATTGAATCCATGGTGTATATTCTTATATCAGTTAGAAGATAGTGAAATACTACTGTGTAAGCAATTATAAACTTCGACTTAGATAAGGAAGTATGAAGCAGGAGGAAATAGCTGCATTTGGCTTCTGGCTATTGAATCCAAGGATTTTCCCTTTTATTGCATTTGAGCTGACTAGCTGATGATAGAAATTGAGTTCTTGATCATTCTGATATTTTTTCCAGTAAATGGTGTTCATTCAAATCACTTTCATCTGCTTTCTTCAACAATGCAGGCGTCCAAATGAAGCATTGTTATCCATCAATTGTTTCCAGAAGGACTTGGGGGATCCGAATCCATTGGTGAGGGCATGGGCACTTCGTGCCATGGCAGGAATCCGTTTACATGCAATTGCATCCCTTGTTCTGGTGGCTGTGACCAAGTGTGCTAGAGATCCATCTGTTTATGTCAGAAAATGTGCTGCTAATGCTCTTCCCAAGTTGCACGATTTGCGCCTAGAGGAACATACCTCTGCAATCGAAGAGGTCAGTTTAATTAAGACACCAGTTCATAATAAAATTGCTGTGAGTATTTATTTATTTCCAGGACCTATATTTGTTCAGGATTATGTTTTAAGTTGGTTGGTTAATGATTTGTTCTTTCTTGATCCATTGTTTATCATTGACGTGTTCTATGAGTGGAACTTTGGATCATCATTTTTTATCTAGTATTGATATTCTTCAACAATTGTGACTTGTGAACTACAATGGAAAGTGGAGTTTTCCTACAATTTTCCTGAAATATATCTCACCTCCCACCCCACATTCATACTAAATATGTTTGAGCTATACTGCACATATTTTTGCATGTTTGTGTAGTTCCCTTATCAAGGTTTGCCTCGTGCATTCATCTTAATTTCAAGTGCACAAATCATGCCTGATGTTGCTATGTGAATGTTTGTTTTTTTTAGAAATATTTATGGTAGTATCATGAAAAATCAGTATTGCAGGTTGTAATGTGAAGTTTTTGGAACTTGATTTAAACCAGACTCTCTCTCTCTCTCTCTCTCTCTCTCTCTCTCTCTCTCTCTCTCTGTTTTTAATAGGTAACATAACATTTTATAAAATCAGTCATTATTTTTTATCTCCAAAATGCATATTACTTCTGCCTGTGGAAATTAATATTTATTCCAAGTTTATAATGAATTTGCATAGTTTATCGGAGTCCTCCCTTTGTTCAGAAATAGCACTGCCACATATAAACCCCTACCCTGTAAAAGATATTTATTACTACAATGCATTATCGTATGCAGATTGTTGGAATTTTATTAAATGATAACTCCCCTGGAGTCGTCGGAGCTGCTGCTGCTGCATTTGCTTCTATTTGTCCAAATAATTTTTCTTTGATTGGACGAAATTACAGAAATTTATGTCATATTCTTCCTGACGTGGAAGAATGGGGTCAGATAGTCTTGATCGGGATCCTTCTGTTTTATGTAATAGCAAAGCATGGGCTTGTGAAAGAATCTATTATGTCTTCTTTGCACTGTACCGATGGTTCACATTCTGAAAAGGACGATTTAGATGTCAGCTTTGCTTTAGGAGATACTGCTGACATGAGTAGCTCATATAACTCTGAAATATCAAATGTGATTTCAAGGTCCTATATTGAAGGTCTGGATGAATACTTAACAAGGTCAAGTTACACCAACCAGCTTTCCTCTGATTTGAGTGATGCACAATTTACGTCTTGCAAGAGTAATGAAGATGTGAAGATCCTACTTCAATGCACATCGCCGTTGCTATGGAGTCACAATAGTGCAGTGGTACTTGCAGCAGCCGGTGTACACTGGATTATGGCTCCAAGGGACGATGTCAAAAAAATTGTTAAGCCCCTCTTGTTTTCCCTGAGATCATCTCGTGCCTCAAAATATGTGGTATATTCTTACTTTGTTTAGTATATATTCTACTCGCTCTGTGTTATATTTTCAGTTTATAGTTGTTGATAGACAGTGAGGATGGTTATTTCAATTGACTTGTGCAGGTCCTCTGCAACATTCTAGTGTTTGTTAAAGCAATGCCTTATCTCTTTGTGCCATATTATGAAGACTTCTTCATAAGTTCTTCAGATTCATATCAAACTAGAGCTTTGAAGCTTGAGATACTGTCTTCTATTGTTACAGATTCATCAATTCCATCCGTTTTCAAAGAGTTTCAGGTACAATTTTCCTCTTCCATGGTTGCCTTCCACACGTCATGTAACAATTGGCTGCCTTTTGCAAATAATTTTTTCTTTAATTGTAGAAGTTTGTATACCCAGTTGATGTACACGAAAGAATAGAAATACAATTACATCTGAAATTTTCTGCATGCCTTATGTTCGCTAATTTTCTTCTAAATACCTCAAGATGTTGTATACGAAATTACTTCCATCCACTTCTTACTTCTTAGTTTAGACAAATGGTATTTCAGACCTTTCATCATTCTATGAAGTTCAATTTCTCTGAAAAGACTGACATGGTGTTAGACCAATGTGTTGTATTTATATTAAAGTAATGTTAAATGAAGACAGCTTATAGAACAGGGAAAAATTCCTGAACTTTACAATTTGCTAGAGAATAAATTGAAGGTTCTGATTTTGAAATTTTTTTACTAGTTTTTCTATAGAGTGTGATGGCTTGGGTGCAGCTGTTAATGGTAAAAAATAGAGAGTAAAACATGTAAGAGAAGAAGAAAGAACAAAACATAAGAAGAGCGACATAACTGACTTGATTTACTTCATCTTAACCGTTTCATTTTCAAGGGCCATTGTATATATAGATATCAAAAGCAACCTTAGCCTCCATCAGAATCCTATAAGCTATTGCCCATTTACCCTTAAGTTATCTCATAAATCTGATCAGTAATCCTAATATACTATAGAGCTCGAAAAATAAGGCCATTTCTTTAGTATATATTTCATATAGGTCAATCTTGAAGTTGTTTGAGCAATTCCTAGAAATTGCTTTATGCACACAAATTCATGTTTCATGCCTGAGTCACAAATACACACATATACATGCACACTCTCACATTTATAAGTGCATAAGTTGATGCTTATCTTTTAGTCTGTTGCTAGGATTATATTAGAGATCCAGACAGGAGATTTGCCGCTGATACTGTTGCTGCCATAGGTTTATGTGCACGGCGACTTCCAAAAATGGCAAACACATGTATAGAAGGGCTTTTGGCTCTGACCAGACAGGGTCTGTCATCAACTACTTGTCTACTTGTGTATTGATCATTTACGAAATTGTGTTCCTGTTTTCTGAAATAATGCTGTATTGCAGATTCTTTGACTGCAGACGTGGGGTCTGAGAATGGAGAAGCCAGTGTTTTGATTCAAGCAATAATGTCCATCAAATCCATCATAGAGCAAGATCCGCTCAGTCATGAGAAGGTATTATTCTCTTTTATACAGTTAAGCATTCATTTCCAGTTTTCTCTTCTTTTTATACAGTCTCTGAATACTAAATTTATAAACAAAGAAAAATACATGACCTTTTTTGGATTCCGTTCTCAGGTTTTGCTCAATGGATGTTATATTTCTTGGAATACACCATTAGAAAATAAAAATTTAAGAGAAAAAATTAAATGTTATGACTAATTTACTTTTGTTGCCGGACAAAAATAGTATAAGAATGGATAAAACTTGAGTCTCATGGGCATTGGAAACATTGTTTTAGGTTACCATATGTAATTATAACCAACTATTGTAAATGCCCATCTTTTGGCTTTTGCGTTTTCTTTTTGTTGCTAATCCTAACAGTTTTTTGATAATTAACTTTTTTCAATTTTTGAAGGTTATAATACAATTGATTCGTAGTTTGGATTCAATTAAGGTGCCCGCATCCCGTGCAATGATTATTTGGATGGTGGGAGAGTACAGCTCTCTAGGGGACATAATTCCAAAGATGCTAACCACAGTACTCAAGTACCTTTCTTGGTCCTTTAGATCAGAAGCACTGGAAACAAAGCTTCAGATTCTTAATACCGCAATTAAGGTACTCTACGGACCGTTGAATTTGATTAGTGAGCCTAATAATGGGGATAGATTGCAACCTGCAGGGGATAATATGTTTGGGGAACAACATTTGTTCAAATAAACTTTTATATACTCCGTGTTTGATTATCAGATTTATTGTAAATGAATTATTCTCTTACTGTTTTCTCAAGCTTGATAGAAAATTGTACCTTAATTCAGCCGGCCTTTTTTAACAGGTCTTGTTAAAAGCAAAAGGTGAAGATCTTTGGACAATCAAAAGACTTTTCAGCTATCTTCTTGAACTGGCTGAGTGTGACATGAACTATGATGTTCGTGACCGAGCTCGTGTCTTAAAGAAACTTCTGTCATGCAACTTCGGCTCTGAAGGACTGGAGGAAGAAACAAATTCTCTAACCACAAATAAGGATTTGCATGTACTGTTGGAACACCTTTTTATGAAACAAACAAAACTAACATCATCTGGACCTATTAGTGACCGTTTTTATCTTCCTGGATCTCTTTCCCAAATAGTTCTTCATGCAGCTCCAGGGTATGAACCTCTTCCAAAACCCTGTAGTCTGCTTTATGATGACCTTGGTCGCTTCTCAAATGTGGTTCAGGGGACGACTATGTTAGGGGAGGACATCTCGTACAGTGACTCCAGTGGCACACATGATTCTAATGCATATGGATCATTGGATGAGGAAAGTGCTTCAAACTATATTTCCCAGCAATCAATTACAGGCTCAAGTGATAGTGGTGGCAGTGATGATTCTGCGAATGAAGGTGATGACAATCCTGTTCCATTGATTCAGATGACAGATGTTGGCAATGCTGGAAATAACCAGAATGGAGATTCTCAGTCAGACAATGCTGATATAGGAGAATTGATGTCGAAGAGAGCTCTTGAATCATGGTTGGATGAGCAACCTGATTCATCCAAACTGAGCACATCTAAACAAAGTCCAGTCCGCAGATCTTCAGCAAGAATTTCTATTGGGAATATTGAACATAGAGTTAAACCTAAAAGCCAAACACTCTTGGACCCGACAAATGGAAATGGCTTGAAGGTGTATTATTCATTTTCACCTGAAGTTTCAACCATATCCCCTCTACTCGTTTGCCTAGAAGTTTTCTTTGAGAACTGCTCTTCGGAGGCCATGTCAGAAGTAACTTTGGCAGATGAGGAGTCTAACAAAGCCTTAGGTTCTGCTGACCAAGCATCAATCACTGCTGAGAGGTGATTTTAATTTGTGCTTATCAATGCAAGTCGCCAATTTCATTTGTTAAGTGCTTTGAAACGATATATCAAGATATATGTATATTACATGCCATTTTTCACATGCATGTGATACTAACCGGCAATCCCCCACTACCCTTTTTTGGTAGCATTTTTAGAGTCCATACCCAAAAAAATATATGGTAAATGTGAACGTCTTAGCATGGTCTTAACTTTTTAGTAGTTCAAGAAGAGTAAATTTAGATTAATTTATTACAAATATAAATTTATATTTAGTGTAACTTTAAATTATTTAAAAATAATATTAGTATTATGTTATTTTTAAACAATAAAAATATTATTTTATCCTTTATTTTAATTAAGTTTTTTATTTTTATTTTAATCATTTTCCCTCAACTAAGACAAACCATGGGTATTAATATATTTTCACAAAATTTGTTAAAGTCAAACGTTAGATTTGACAATGAGAGGGATCAATTTGGCCACTTCTAAATAGTCAAGGATTGATTTAGTATTTGTGAAAAACATGGGGACCGATTTGGTCAAAAATGGAAAAGTCGCAAACTATTTGAAATTAAGAGAAAATTCCATGACTTATTTGGTAATTTCCTTTTTATTATTATTATTCTTACTATCCACTGTTTGATTAAGTAGTGTTCTAAAGTTTCCAGGCAATAATTTTTTTTTTTTTTTAGTTTCTTTTTAATTGTATTATACTTGCCTTTCTAAAACTGACTTTTTTCACTCTTAAAATCTTGTTGTAGTTCCTTGTCATTGCATAATGATGTGCCAACGTTAGTTCCTATGGAGGGGATTGTTTCTCTTGAACCAGGTCAGACAACAAAGAGGATTCTCCAGGTTCGCTTCCATCACCATCTGTTGCCTCTGAAGCTGTCCTTGCATTACAATGACAAGAAGCTTCCTGTAAAGTTGCGACCTGACATTGGATATTTTGTAAAACCCCTCCGGATGGACATGGAAGCTTTCCTAGACAAGGAATCTCATCTCCCAGGAATGTTTGAGTACACAAGGAGGTCAGTCACTATTTTATTGAAAGCTATTAATATTCTACTTACAGGATATCTGGGAAGGGAATCATAGCAGACAACCATTTTTATTTTCTTATGAATATTGTCAATGTTTTTTTCTATAGGAATTCTTTTGCAATATTAATTTATTTTTCTCCAGTAAACCCTGTTGTCATTATAGCCTGTGCATATATAGTTGATATATTTACATCACATTGTCATACGCTAATTGGTATAACTAATCCAAGAGATTTTCTTCTCATTAGAATCATTTCAATAGCATCTTTATACTATAGTATATAAGTGCACCTTATATTAATTTCTTTAACATGAAAAGTTTTATTGATTGCCAAACCAAAGGATAACAGTGATATGTTCAGGAGTGCTATCCTCGATTAGGTCCTCTTGGTCAATCTCTTATAAGGAAGCGATGCTATAAAATTTTAGCGATTATAAAGAATCTATGTCAAACTTGAGCAAATGAATCAACATGTCTTTTGACGTTTTCTTGTCAAACCAATGAGAGGTAACTGTTTTAAGGACTTTAGTTGATTATGAGGATGGACCATTTGTGCTGGTTGTCTGTCCATACTAGTATGTGCACAATGATGATGATCTCAGTCTATATTCATGTATGTTATAATTCTGTTTCCTTTTTCTCCAAACAATTCTTTTCAGTTAAAGGGTTATGGGTTTTAAATTGTGTTTTCTCAAAAAAAAAAAATTGTCTGTTTGGTACTCTAAATTGGATTTCTTGCTTTGTACAACAGCTGCACCTTCACAAACCACATTTTGGAGCTAAACAAGGACAAGGGTGAGAGTTTGTTAATGAAAGACAAATATCTTCTGGTATGTGAGAGCCTATCATTAAAGATGCTTAGCAATGCCAATGTTTATCTTGTATCTGTGGATATGCCAGTTGCCGCCAACGTTGATGATGCAACGGGTTTGCGTTTACGGTTCAGCAGTGAGATCTTGAGCAACTCAATTACTTGCTTAATCACTATTACTGTTGAAGGTAAGTGCTCTGAGCCACTGAACGTGTCTATTAAAGTCAATTGTGAAGAAACCGTATTTGGCCTGAATCTGTTAAACAGAATTGTAAATTTTTTAATGGAGTCCTCTCCAAACAGCTTGTAGTAATTGGTGATAGGATCGAGAACTGGGGAATTATTAATCATTCAGTTTGGAAAGGAAACCGATCTTATTTCTTAAATCTTTGATTGTATTTATTAATCTATGAGTGATTCTGATATTCATTTTTGTCATGTGTTTAGTGCACAAAAGCATTGACGGTATGTAATTGTGTTGTCGTTTGGAAAGGCTTTATTTCTCTTAGATGGTTGTTTTTTGATCTACTTAGATTCTTAATTCTTTTAAGATGTTGTTTTTCTGCTGTTGTTTCCTATGGAGGATGAGCACGTTGTGGTCACGAATGTAATTAAGCTACTTTTCTTTATCTCTAGAAATGGTGTGTTCCATCATGTGTGTGGTTTTGCAATAGCTCCTTTCAATAATGGGGTTCTTTGATTAATTTACCTTGCTATATGTCGGCGGTGCTCTTCTATCAACCAAACCAAATCATGACTTGTGTTCCACCAAATTGAACAAATACAAAGTTGTGAAATTTAGAATAATTGAATAAATGGACTGCCACACTGAGTATACACTTTATCTTGATAGAATCCTGTGTCTCAAACACAATTGTAATAGATAGATGCCTCATTAAAGCTCTATTAGCATTTTATAGGGGTAGCAGGTAGCGAAACTCAGATTCGTAAGGTTGAGTTTCTACCATCTTTGTTATAGGAGCTTTGATATCTACGTTTAGGCACTCCATCATCAATCTTTTCAGTGATCCAGAACGTGGTAATTGGCTATAAATCCATTCCAGTAGTGATTCCATGTCATCTGCGAAGTCTCGCATGTGCCATTGTAGAAGCTTTGGGACTACAATCTTTCTCTTGCTTGTAACTCCCACCGAAGCTTCCAAATACTCTACTTTTGCTCTTTCCAATTCATTCACGACTTCCTCTGGAGTATACACCCTTAACTGCATTCCAAAAAATTTCATTATATGCATCAAGTGCTTACATTCATTACTGAAAAGATATGGCTGTTTGTCTTTTTAAGTTTTCTAGTAGCAATTGTTTCAAGATACGTACTGCTGGTGAAGACCAACTGCCTCGGCAAAGAGCAAACGTCAAGTTCGGCTCTGGATACCCCAAGCCATATGCATGCCGCAGCAGCATTTCCTTCTGGTAAGTAGGTTCCTTGAAGCAGGAACATAGTATTATCAGTTTAAGATTTTGAAAATGACATCATTATTTTGTTCTTGCTAAGATTTCCATAAAATCTCTGTTATTATAAGCCATTTAGAAATCAGATTTGTGTGATAAGAAGTTTGTAGGACAACTTCCAAATCTTTTTAGAAGTAGGTAAGTAGTGTTTCACTTACGGTTGATGATTTGCATGGATGTCGAAGGATAAAGTGTTCGATTGCTAGAGCATTCAGTACTATACCGCCCACATTTAGTGCTGCCTGGATCAAAATAATGTCTGTTAGGTTATCAGCAAATCAATTAGAAATACATTTTGACATTTTGTTGATAGTTATAGTTGGTTATTATATAGTCGAAGGGTTATCCAAAGTTACGGGAGGTTGATAATATTTTATCATCGGTATCGAAAAGAGACATACCTTGTTCATAAGTGCCAAGAGTTTCTCCTGTGAGGAAGGCAGTCCATGTTCTAGAAATGCCTGAATTTCATACAAAAAATAAAGAGCTTAGCTTGCTGAGTCTGATAGCTGTCCATTTTTTTTCGCTAAATGTGGCTTAAGATGTCTTACTGTACATGCATTATGCAGGCATTGTAGATATTAATCCAGAATGCTAGCTTCTGCTTATAAGTCAAGAATGTCAAGTCTACATTAGATAGTTTATGCATCAAAACCCTGCAAACACAAAAACATAGAACAAAATTAAGCATAAGATTGAGTTGATCGAGTTGGACTGGTCTGTTGATTGGAATTGTATTTAGAAAATCTGGAACCAACCTCAATTTTTCGACTGCTGGAAAAGACACCGTAAAACGACTGATGTCTAGTGAATTTCTTGTAATTTGGATGAGGTTCTTGTATGGACCTATGTCTCTGATGCTGCCATCTAAATCTGGCAATATGCCGTAAGGATCAAGATTTGATGCATTGTTGTGGGTGAAAAAAGCAAACGACGGAGATTTTGCTATGAAGCCTTTTGTGTTCATGCAAGGAAGGCCAAGCTTTGGAGGAACAATGGCTGATGATCCTTCCGATGATGAAATGTTTATGTCCAGATATATGCCTATTAAGCATTTGATCAACTCTTCTGAGAGCACATTAGGTTTCTCATGAGTAGTGAAAGTCTCTTTGTCAAAATGGGAATACTTTGGAATTCTCCTGGTATGCCTCCTTAATTTTTCATAAATTTCTTTTGATCAACACATCCAAAACCACAAGAAAGATAAAGGGTCATCAATACTTTTTCTTGATAGGAAATCGAGAAAGAGAAATTAATTCCTGATTAAACACTGTAATCACAAAATAAGGAATTAAGTGTCTTTTCTTGTATTAGGATTCTAGATTAGTAAACACGCACCATGAGTAATAATAAAAAGCTTACCAGGGGATCCTGTTGTGGACGACATGTGTAGGAGCTCCATTTCGGAACCAACAGAAGCTCTTCTATAACTGTTCTTTTTCTCTAATCTGCTTTCTTCATAATTCTGTGATCTGGTTCTAACTTGAAGATCCTTATTGCTATTGTTATTATTATTGATGAGTGATGGAGTTGGTGATCCAGAGAGTATGTGGTTTCCTCTCCTCATTCTCCTTTTCTGTTTCTGATGGAGTTGCAATCCCCTGTTGTGTTTCTTTTCATGATACAATCTCATTTTCATCTCTTCAACTTTTCTCTCCAAACAAATTATCTCTTCCTCCACCATTGCCATTTCACTGAGAAGTGCTTGAACCTGCATTTGCATATATAGCCTTCCTTTGTAAGATCACAAATCATTTTTTGAGCTCTTTCACTTAGAATTATTAGGGCCGAGGTTCGTATTTAACTTTTACCGGACAACGAACTCACATTTATTTTACTTTACTAAGTACGGTATTATTTTTAGTCTAATCTAATTTATATCGTGCTAAACACATCATAATACTAATTTAGTTATATCCTAAATTACTCTGACGTAGATTTGATTGATTTTATATATATTAAGCAATTGGGTAATTCGTGTCGTATGATAAAAACTTGAAAATAAATTTTTACAATAATAGATTATAATTAATTAATAGTTTTTTAAAAGTGAATTCAAAATTGACCGATTATATTATGAGTTTTAATGGGTTGATCTAATAACAATCCAATCCAATGAATCTAAACCCATCAACCATAACTATTAACTCGACGTGCCCACACGGCAACAGCCCGACTCGGGATGAGATTTAGCACATCACTGAGTCGATATAGCTTAAGCTTAACTGGCCCATAACCCAACTAACTGGGATTGATCGAAGCCAGGAAAAGTGGGAAAAAAATTGCATATGACATAGTAGAGAAGATAAGGACATTCACTGACGGACAAGAAAAGAAGCACACACACATAAAATCCCTAGCAATATGTTGCTTCGTTTTGACATCCAAAAAATTTGGTGTTACCTGAGGAGGAAGCAATGAAGAAATAGATGGTGATATGTCAGGCCCATGAAGTGCACATTGCAACACTTTGTTCAATGTCTGCTCTCCATCTAATTCTGCTTGCAATTTCTCAACCTAACGATCAATTATATCACCAAAACCATTAATTACTTGAAACAAAAAATTAATTAAGAAGAGATATATAAAGATTAAAGGCTGACAAGTGATAACTCTCACCTCCTCCTCTAGATCAACCCTTTTCTGCTTATTGTTTTCATGGTCATGGTCATGGTCATGGTCATGGTCATCCTTTTGTTGCGTCAAATAGTCTTCAAATTTCATCATTCACAGGAAGGAGTTCTTGAAGAAGATGGTGATTATGGAAGTTGATCAAAAGCTAAAAGTGGTTATTAAAATAGATGTGAAGTGGGAAATATATGTTTATAATTATATTTGGTGGTGGTGGTGGTGGTACTGCTACGTGGGTGCCATTAAAGCATCATGACCAAGTAGTAGCTAATTAGACAGAGCTTGAAGAAAAATGAGAACAAGTGCGGTGGAAGAATTGTTAGCTGTGAAATGTGATTGGGCGGTGAGAGGTGATATATATATTGTCACTGTTAGTGCATGGCCACCATTCACATGAAGTCATGAACTACTTGTTACAGATTAGAGAGAGAGAGAGAGAGAGAGAGAGAGAGAGAGAGAGAGAGACATTAATTAGAACAGTGAAGGTGGTGACGTGAACCCCATGAACAGGTGATAAATAATAATAATTAATACACCTTTCTGGGAGTAGACCAAAAATCTGTTGACATTTTTGTTACCACAAATCCTTTAAACAAATTATATTATCGGTTGACCTTGCTTTCTTGTGTTTGACAAACAAGTGTTCGTTAAAATATCATTAAAAATGGTGAATAAATAATTGTATTTGACAATTGTTCCTCAAAACAAAAAAATATACTCGCCGACTGTGGGGATCGAACCCACGACCACGTGGTTAAAAGCCACGCGCTCTACCACTGAGCTAAGTCGGCTCATGTTATAATCTCTCATACTTATGTATATTACTACAAAATATACGTACATTACCAAGATAAAATTATTATCATTTTTTGAAATAATATAAAAATCCAACATGCCTCAAATTCCACCAAATAAACTCGTTCAAGGAATCACATCTCTAGACAATATAATGTTGGTCCGTTAGTATATCCCTTACACTTACACTATGAAGTTGTGGGTTCGAGTCTCTTCCTTTCCAAAAACCCTGAATTATTGTAATATATCAAAAAAGAAAAAGAAAAAAAGAATCACATCTCCATTCAACTCAACTACTGTGCAGCTTATCTCCCTTGTTTTACATGTGTAGAAAATTCCCTCCGATATTTATGAGAGTAGATATCTGGACCTAAGGAAGTTTTCCCTCAAATGTTTGTGGGGTAGATATCTCTCGTTATGAGAGTATATAATATCCGAACTATTCGTATACTTCTCAATCTTGGTAAATCCTGAAGATCCCTGATCCACCTATTCAAAGTCAGATTTCAACATTATAATAATAATAATTAAGTTTGCATGTTACAAGCTTAATCAATATGGATCGAAAATATATAACAGCTATAAGATGCAACTTTCATAAAATGAAAACTCAATCATTAAAAATAGAGGGGTGCTATTGACACACCCCCTACCGGTCTATTTATGCCTCACTTTCTATTTATGTAGTTTTTTTTTCTTTATCAAAATTACTTAAAAGGGACATACAATTTATGGAAAAAAAAATCTTCTACAAAATAAATTTAATAAAACTCTACATTCCTTTTTCCAATTAAAAAAAACCACGTTTTTATAATTTGTTTCTTGAAAAAAAAAATTCTCAATTTTTAAATACTAAAATTTACTTTTTACAAACATGTAAAATATTATGGAAGATATGAGAACGACATTCAAACATATGGAAGAATTTTTTAAGAACGATATCAAACATTCGAAAGAATTGTCTGAGAATGACATGAAACATCTGCAAGAATTGTCTGACAATGATATCAAATATCTAGAAACGATTCTGTCTCTAGAAATAAGTTTGGAATTTACTTTTTCTTTACAATGATATCAAATTGTCTCTGTGTTGAAACAAAAAAAAAGGTGAGAGAGACGTATATAGAAATCAGGGATGAGATATATTAAGTTTGAAAATAAGTAAAATTGATAGTTTTAAAAATAAATCAAAAATAATAATAATAACATTTAATTTTATTTAAATAATTCAAAATTTTAAAAATGAGACATAAATAGACCGACGGGAAATGTGCCGATAGCACCGCTCTTCAAAATATGCATCACATGTTGTAATTTGTTTAGCGAGCGCTTTTTACCACCAAGCACTAAGCCAAATTTTCAACCAAGGCACCAAGTCGAATTCGACTCTGGTAATTCATGATTGATAACTTTTTTTCTTTTCTTTTCTATTGTTTTTAATCCTTTGATTGAGATATTGTGAGTTGTGACAACCCATAGTCTCTAATTAAAACAAGAAAAGGGTATGTCATATGTGCTCAACATTTGCTTAAAATTTAATATCAAATCGAACCACAAAAAATTGAAATGAAATCACATCATATAAAGCAATTCAAATTTGAATTTCTTAACACAGAAGATAGATGACACAACAAACAATTCTGGGGGGTCTTGACTAAACTACACATCACTGATTCTACATCAAGCAGAAACACAAGACAATGTTACAAATAATTCATGCATCAGAACTTGCAACTAATTTTCACTTTCCTTCCAGCCTCCGAAATGCTCTCCACTGATTTCGTTCTCTGCCTGCGGAATCCATTAAGCAACAATCATATCGAAAAACAAGATAAGAGAGAAAAAAAAAATCGATATCAATCCTTAAGAAATTAGGAATTGCTTCAAGTTTTCAATCTTCTTTAGTACCATAGTAAGCTACTGCTACACAATTGAGATTAGTGCTGTAAATATGGGCCGGGCCTGGAGGGCCCGGTCCGGCCGGCCTGCCAAGGATGGCGGGCCGTGCCTGGCACGGCCCCCATTCTTGGCACGTGCCGGGTCAGGGTTCCAGGCACGGCGTGCCGACCGTTGGGCCCGTGGAATTTGTTTTTTTTTTTTTATTTTAAATTTAAGTATATTTTTATTGTTTTTTTTAAAAAATAACCGTTGGCTGACGTCATGGCTGACGTCAGCCAATTGTTATTTTTTAAAAAAAAACAATAAAAATTACAATTTGCCCCATCAACTCTTGTGTTTTATATTTTTACCCACTTTTCTAATTTTTCTATAAATACTCCCACACATTCCACTTTTCATTCACTTTCTCTAATTCTCTCAATCTCTCCATTCTCAAACTCTCTATACAATTTCAATTATTCTTAATTTCATTCTTACTCTCTCTCTACTATTCTACACTACTAATAAACTATTATAATATTTTATTAGTAATTTACTATTATTCTCTAATCTCTCCACCAAGACACCAAAGTTCAAACTTCAAAAGTACATTTTTATTTAAGTGTTATATTTTAAATTTAATATGTTTGTTTAGTTAGTAAATTTATCATTTTATGTTTATATCAGTTATTAATTTTATTTATTTAGTAAATTTATCATTTTTATGTGTAGGGGTTAATTTTTATTTTTATTTTTAGTAAATTAATCATTTTATGTGTAGGAGTTAATTTTAATATATTGTTTTAGTAAAATAATCATTTTATGTGTAGGAGTTAATTTTAATATATTGTTTTAGTAAAAAAATCATTTTATTTGTAGTAGTTAATTTTAATATATTTTGTTTGTAAAATAATCATTTTATGTGTAGGAGTTCATTTTAATATATTATTTTAATTAAAAAAATCATTTTATGTGTAGGAGTTAATTTTAATATATTTTTTTAGTAAATTAATAATTTTTATGTGTAGGAGTTAATTTTAATATATTTGTTTAGTAAAATAATCATTTTATGTGTAGGAGTTAATTTTAATATATTGTTTTAGTAAAAAAAATCATTTTTATGTGTAGGAGTTAATTTTAATATATTGTTTTAGTAAATTAATCATTTTATGTGTAGGAGTTAATTTTAATATATATTTTTTAGTAAATTAATAATTTTTATGTGTAGGAGTTAATTTTAATATATTGTTTTAGTAAAATAATCATTTTATGTGTAGGAGTTAATTTTAATATATTGTTTTAGTAAAAAAAAATCATTTTTATGTGTAAGAGTTAATTTTAATATATTATTTTAGTAAATTAATCATTTTATGTGTAGGAGTTAATTTTAATATATTGTTTTAGTAAAATAATCATTTTATGTGTATGAGTTAATTTTAATATATTGTTTTAGTAAAAAAAAATCATTTTTATGTGTAGGAGTTAATTTTAATATATTGTTTTAGTAAATTAATCATTTTATGTGTAGGAGTTAATTTTAATATATATTTTTAGTAAAATAATCATTGTATGTGTAGGAGTTAATTTTAATATATTGTTTTAGTAAAAAAAATCATTTTTATGTGTAGGAGTTAATTTTAATATATTGTTTTAGTAAATTAATCATTTTATGTATAGGAGTTAATTTTAATATATTTTTTTAGTAAATTAATCATTTTATGTGTAGGAGTTAATTTTAATATATTGTTTTAGTAAAATAATCATTTTATGTGTAGGAGTTAATTTTAATATATTGTTTTAGTAAAAAAAAATCATTTTTATGTGTAGGAGTTAATTTTAATATATTGTTTTAGTAAATTAATCATTTTATGTGTAGGAGTTAATTTTAATATATTGTTTTAGTAAATAATCATTTTATGTGTAGGAGTTAATTTTAATATATTGTTTTAGTAAAATAATCATTTTATGTGTAGGAGTTAATTTTAATATATTGTTTTAGTAAATTAATCATTTTATGTGTAGGAGTTAATTTTAATATATATTTTTAGTAAAATAATCATTGTATGTGTAGGAGTTAATTTTAATGACCGAAACTTTTTTTTTTTAGGAAATGGATCCCACCCATCCTTATTTTCCAGACGGTCTAAACATGCTGAACGATGATTTTGATCTCTCCGGACCGGCAGAAACCGGAGCGGGACCTTCTGGTTCCGGCGCCACACCGACATCACGTACCAAATCTAAGAGGTTAACATCAGACGTATTCAATGTTTTGACGTAGTAGAAATGACACTTCCAGACGGTACGGTCGGCCCCAGAGCCAAATGTAAGTTTTGTCCTAAGAACTATACCACTACTAAGGGTGGAACCGGTCATTTGAGAAGACATATGCAAAAATGCATGCCCAAACACGTACATGTACCCAATACAACCCAGACACAACTGCAACGGCACCCAGACGGGTCGGTTACGACGTGGCATTACGACGCCGCACATGCTAGAGAATGTTTGGCACGGTACATTGCACAAACTGATCAACCTATTAATTTCGGTGACTGTGTTTTTTTTCAAGAATTTATCACATCTGCATTTTGCCCCCAAATGCAAATTGTTTCTAGAACCACCACTAGGAACGATTTGATAAAAATGTTTAAAACTCAACGAGATGACTTGACGGCTGAATTACAGCATCTAACTGTCTCAATTGCATTAACTTCCGATATTTGGAACGCATGTTCCAAACAGGACTATTTATGTGTCACAGGACACTATTTAGATTCTGAATGTAGGATACAAAAAAAAATTCTTGGTTTTTGTCCTATGGATTTTGCACATACCGCAGACAATATTTTTGCTGTCATTCTTTCTGTTTTAGAAACTTATGACATAACTCATCGCATCCTCTCTATCACATTAGATAATGCATCGGCAAATACTAAGTCTATTGCATTGTTTACTGAAAGAAACATCCCGCAAGCTGGGGGTTATTTCTTCCACCAGCGTTGTGCATGTCATATCATAAATTTAGTTGTACAGTCTGGTTTGAAGAAAGTAAGCAATTGTATAGAACGCATCAGAGATGCCATTTCTTGGATCGGTAGCTCTAATCCAAGATTTCAAGAATTTGGCAGACACTGTACATTAAACGGTCTACGACCCCGACGATTCCAAACTGATATGCCGGTAAGGTGGAACTCTACTTACTTAATGCTGAAAAATTGTTTGGAATATGATACAACTATTTCAGGTTTTTATAACATGAAATTGGCCGAAAGTGGCTGTCCACCTGCTCAATCACTGACACCAGACGATTGGTATGTGGCAAAGATTTTTGTTGAATTTTTACAGATTTTTTACAATGCCACTGTAACCCTTTCTGGGGTCTACTACCCCACATCTTCCCAGGCAATCCATCAGATTGTGGAAATGTCTGACATGTTAAACACTTATAGGGAAGATGACTTGCTTAGCGATGCAGTTGTTGCCATGGAGACCAAGTTTAAAAAATACTGGTCTGAAATGCCTTTCCTTTATGTCTTAGGTGTTATAGTAGATCCTAGAATTAAATTAGCTGATTTAGAATATTTGCTTGAGTTTACTGGTAATAAATTGTCAATAGATTATTCCGAACAGATTACTGACATTCGAAACAAGTTGTTCGAAGTTTTTAGTATTTATGAGCACAGGTTTGGCGGCATTCACACGGAACCATCACCAGAACCGGACAGACAACCGTTGCCGACAAGTTGGAGCATTCTCAAACGCCAGAAAAAAGACAAATCAGCAAGTTCTTCTTCTTCAACTACACGATCTGCTGCATCTTCTGGTGCCGAACTGAATAGGTTCCTTGAAGCACAGTTTGATGCCGACGAAAACACGGAGAATTTTGATCTGTTGTTATGGTGGAAGACCTATAGCTACAGGTATCCGGTCTTGTCACACTTAGCACGTGACATACTGGTTATCCCCGTGTCCACTGTGTCTTCAGAACAGGCATTCAACACGAGTGGACGAATTATTGAACCAAGAAGAAATTGTTTGACTCCAGAGATGGTGGAGGTATTAATATGCATTCGGGATTGGGAGCATGCTCGAAAGAGGATGCAAAATGAAACGGTAGATGAACAATTTATTCAAAATTTCTCCAATTTATATGTCGATGAGGGTTCCGCCAGTAACCAGGTCCAGAACTAGGTTGTACATGTACATTTACTTGTAATACGATTGCACTCTTTTTCCCTTACCAAGTTTTTATCCCACTGGGTTTTCTTGGTAAGGTTTTTAATGAGACAATCATGTAAATATGTAATACTGAAAGTCCGAAATAAATAAAGAATTCTTCATTTCATATTTTTATCTACTTTTTTTTTCTTTCATGTTTTATCTTTATTTATTTTTTGAATTAATTCATTAAATAAAATAAAAAATGTATCTATAATCTATTATTAATTTATTATAAACATTTTTTTTATTATACAAAAATAATAATATATAAAAAAAATTTTAAAAAAAAATATGGGCCGGCCCATTTGGCCCGCCAAATTGGCCCACGGGCCGGCACGGCACGGAAGGGCTGTGTCGGGCCCCCATTTAGGAAAACGGGCCGTGCCAGGCACGACCCGTTTTCCTAAACGGGCCGGGGGGCCGTGCCGATGTGGGCCGGGCCAGCCCCCTTTTACACCATTAATTGAGATATATATGATACGAGTTGATTTATAACGCATATGAGGCAGACCACTTTGAATATATTATAGAGACCAAGACTGTAAAAAAATTGTGAAAATTACCCTGCGAGTAACAGTGATACCAACTTGAATCTCTCCACGATAACTTTGATCAGCGGCGATTACTCTATATTTGCGAGGGTGTATTTGAGCAGTTCCATTCTCCATTCCAAGTGCCAATAATTCCTCCACATATATTCTACAAGTAGATTGATTTTTCAATGATGGTTTAGTAATATCAAAGGGAGAGATAGAGTATATATGTTCACATATGTAAATTTTTCATCGAAATTAATGGAGCCATTTAGTTCCGTACATTCATACTACATTCAAGCTCTTATTATAAGCAAATTAACAGCAAATTAAACGCTACTTAGAACAACTCGATAAAGATCCAATAGATGAATCTTTCTTCTTATTCAATAAAAGCAAAAGAAAATCTGTGTTCACCATACAAAGAACAGATAGCGTAATGTCGAAGATTTAGAAAACTGAAGTAGCAGATTAAAGTGCATATAGATTAATCTCATTCATTAATTCTACCTGTAAAACTATTTTATAAAACAAACCAAGAAATCAATAGATTACCATGAATTCTCTACAAGTCATTGTCATTTCAAGGAACCGCACCAAGCAAGTAAATTAACACGAATGAGTTCTTGGGAGATTAAAATTCAAATTTTACTCTTTGGATGGGCAAATGGTATAAAAAAACTGGGACAGGGGAAACAGATGAGTATATATAACATATTAACATATTAATACTTACGTGGCTTGACCGAGGAAATCATCGCTGGTGAAGGTATCTTTGTCCATGATCTTCAGAATGAGCTTGTATTGATCACGATTGCCCGGATACTCCACCTTGAATGTAAACTTCTCATTCCACGTCGGATTTCCACCCTTACCTGCATTTTTCATAGTATGCTTTTATAAACAAGGTTCAACCGAACTAAACAGATTTAACTTGAACTATCAACTGCTGAACTATCAATCTTCATTCTAAGTACTCGATAAATGAGTTTCTCATCAAAAGCTAAAAATGTGAGCTTCAACAGTTCGACCACCAAGAAACTAACAAAGAGTTTCTAGTTTTCAGAATGCTCTTTCAACCATTACAAAATTCGTACTAGATTCGTAATAAATCTGAAACATACAGTTGCCAATCTGAAAGTGAGCTAAACTAATATCAAATTATCAATCCCAACTCCAAAAATCTTCGATTTATCATCCAAATACTACAAAATTGATAAAGAAAAGTATTGCAATTGACTATATAATTTAAGTGATTTTCATTAAGCCAATTCAACACGCAACTGATAATGCATTCATCAAATTTAGATATATCACAAGAAGATATTTGTATGATCATCAGAACTAACCTCGCGCCACGCTGCTTTCGTGTTCTTGGCTTTTGTATTGTGCCACAACATACGGATCAATATTACCTACACATCATGATCCCCAACAAAACAAATATAATCTTCACTTCACATCTCATCTTTTGGAACAACCAAAAAATACAAATAAAATAAAATAAAATTCCAGGAGTTGACTTGGAATCTCAGAAATCTTAGAATGAAAAGGCACCAAGCAACACATCTTCAGTTTAATTGAAGTTCTTAAAAATCAATTCACTGAACAACACATCGAAAAAGCAGCTACTTTTCTTCTAATATTATTCCAATCCATTAACATTTGATAGAATTAACATGTTGTTATGAAGTAACTCAATTTTTTTTATGAAAATTATGAACATTAATAGAAAACACAGAAACGGGAACATGAAAAGATCAAAATTTGAAATTTGAAAACACCCATATGATAAAAATCATTTGCATTGTCATCATTTCAATGAACTTGGTAATAACCATAACAAATACAAACACATTCACATTTGCATATAATAGACATATAAAGAGAGAGCATATATACCTAAAACGTCAGTGTCTTGAAGGCCTTTTGCACTGACCAAGTGTACCTCCATGAACCCAAACGCCATTTTTTTTTTTGGTTTCTCTGTGTGACTGTGTGTGTCTCAAGTCTCAATAAGTTTCAGAGGTTTTATAGAGAGAGAGAGAGAGAGTGAGAGAGAGAGTGAAGCCTATGAATTAGATTATAATTTGTAACATTGTTTTTATCAAATTAACAAGCCAAGTCAATATTCAATAAACAACAGCCATAGCCATAGCTACGCCTTTTGGCCTAGTCATGTATGTCAGTAGTCACTTTTATGATTTTGACACGTTTTAATATTTAACTATAAAATTTTTAGCTTCATTTGAATACAAATTATATTTTTATTTGTATTCTTAAATATTATATTATCACTCAGATTACTTGTTCCAAGTGTGTATCCTATTCCCAATAAATAAATATATATACGTGGAATGCGAGATTTACTGTCTCAATTCACTCTTTCAGTATATTATCTCTTCTCATGTAATTCACTCTTTCTATATATTCTCTCTTCTCATTGTTAATATATGTCTACTTTTTTACTTTTTTTAATTTTAAATTTAAAACCTTAATAAATAAACTGGTTTTATATGTTATGTTCAATTCAAACTAATAACATCTTTTTAAATTAACATTTTTTAATATTTATTATTATTATTATATACCTATTATTATTATTTTTTTAATTTCATTACCAAATGTTAACTTTATGAGTACATAATTTACTCATAAAGTTAACATTTTTGTCTATATTCTTATAAATTCATCACATTTTAATATTTTATAAAGTAATTCTCATTTTACATTTTAAAAAATATAGTTAAAAAATAAATTTTCAGTATTTTAATAATTTTAATAATATCAAAACTCAAATGTACTTAAAATGTGGGGTGTCAAGTTTTATTGTATTTTAAATTAATTTCAATATTTCGAATAATATATATTTACTAATTTTATTTTAAAACAAATATAAAACAAATTTAATACTTTGAACATTTTTTCTTCCATCTTTGGTAAGGACAATTTGGAAAGATGTTATTGTTTTGAATTGAAAATAACATGTAAAACCGGATCATTTATTGTGACTCTAAATTTAAAGTTAAAAAAGTAAAAAGTAGACACATGTCAATATGAGAGGAGAGAGTGTGTTGAGAGAGTGAATTTAAAGAATGGATCTAGCATTCCTCAAAATATATATATATATATATATATATATGCAGTCCTTTTCCTGTCAGTGCGCACTGATAGAATTATATAAGGACATTGAATGTGAGCCACTCATTTATAAAAGAGTTTTGACAAGTGCATACATGCAAAGTCAAAATATGTAAAATGAATGGCTCACAATCAATGTCCTTATATAATTCTATCAGTGCACACTTATTTGAAAATTATTGTATATATGTGTGTGTGGGTATTGTTAACACAGAGGTTAACATCTGTATAATTATCATAAAAAGAAACTATTTATTACGTAACACATTTATTATATGGATAGAATAAAAGAACAGTAAATACTTCCTTTTTACTGTTGTTAATGTGTCCAAATATTCCTAATATAGTTACCATATATTCTACAAAGAGATTTTGGTTAATTGTATTACTTAGAGTATCTCCTATGCAAAAATAACTTGCATATAAATAATTATTGACATGATAACAATGACAAAAGACTTCTTTCTATATGGCATAAATATGGATTTGATAGAAAATCAACTTAAAATTTGGTTTCCAATGGTTCCGTTTAAAACACATTTTGTTTTAATGAAGTGTCCAATTTTTTTTCCAATTTTTCTTTTTTATTTTATTTTCTTATTAAAAATAGATGAAAAATTAATGTCAATTTTAAATGTTTACTGAGTCAACCTAAACAAAAGTTGTGCAACAGGCCGTCTGAAAGTAGACAGTCATGTTGACAATGTCTATTTTTTTTACCACGTCAGCTTCAGGTTGAATATACACGGTTGTATTGGAGACATAATTATTAACAAAATGTCTATTTATCATACGTGGCATTTGTTGGAAATTTTGTGATGAACACACATTTTGAGACTATTATTTGGGTATGATTGATTCCATGAAAATAGAAGATCAAAGTATATTCGAATTCTCCTCCGTGAGAGCTTCGAAATGGTATACTCAAACTCACAAAATTATTAATGGGTGAATGAGAAATTGAGTCTTAATGTGAGCTCATTGTGTAGAGGAAAATGTGCATCTCACAGTGGTTGGGGGAAACACTTATATGTGGTATATAAGTGGTTGTGTGATAATAGCTTATAAACATGTGTATGGACGTGTCTTGCGTACACGAATGCTGCACCGATTGGACCGTGAGAGTACAATCCACTTTTTGCTACTATTTTTAATTTCTAAATCAATATTTTATTGATTAGGAAATAATTAATTTAATTTATTTTTCCCTAAGTTAGACGGTTTAAATGATAAGGAAAAGTTGACTAACGAAATAGTTAATTTCCGTTTTGGGTTATGGAAATTAATTAGATTAAGGAAGGAGTTGATTTCCTTTTTGAATTTTGATACTTACTTGATCACTAAGAGCATCTCCAATGCAAGTGTGGCTTGTGAAAAAAAAAAATGCCACGTAGGATAAATAGACATTCTGTAAATAATTGTGTCTCCAATTCAACCGTGCATATCCAACCTCAAGCTGACGTGGCAAAAAAAAATAATAGACAGTGTCAATATGACCGTCCACTTTCAGATTGCTTACTGCACAGCCCTTTTTTAGATTGACTCAGCAAACATTTAAAATTGACATTAATTTTTCATCTATTTTTGGTAGGGAAATAAAATAAAAAAGAAAATAAGAAATAAAATTAGACACGTCATTAAAACAAAATGTGTTTTAAACGGAAGCATTGGAGACTAAATTTTAAATTGGTTGTCTATCAAATCCATATTTATGCCACATAAGAAGCAAGTCTCTTGACATTGTTGCCATGTCAACAATTATTCATATGCGAGTCATTTTTGCATTGGAGATGCTCTAAGTAATCAAAATCAGTGTTTAATTAGGAATATATCTTTTTAAATACTATTCCTTAATTATTTTCTTTTATCATTACAACCGTAGTAATTAAGTATTTCCTAAATCAATCATACTGATTATGTTTTTTATTTAAAATCCTAGTCTTTTCCTAATAATTAGATGATTCTGGAAATCACGAAATTAAGAGAAAATATTGTATTTTTTTTAGTTATTCTGTTCTTCGTATCTTGGTAAGTTTGAATTGTGGGAGATAATCGATATACACATACGGTGTTAGCCGGCAAAATTGTCTTAAGGACACCGTATGAAACACGGACCTCGATTTTCTTAACATGATGTTTTCTATTTATTTATTTTTTCTATCTATTACGGATTCGAACTAAATTATTTTTAAATAATACAAACAACACCATTTTATTTTTATAAGCCACACGTATATTTGAGATGCTGTCGTATATTCGTTCACTAGTTTTGCTGTTAAACGTGTAATACAATAATGAAAGAATCATTTAAAATAAATAATATACAGCAGTAAGATCAACATTGAAGTACTCCACCAAATCTGAGATTTATGGGAATAGAACTAAATAGATTTATGGGAATAGAACTATTTAGGAACTTAAAAATAAATATTTGTATGGTTTTGCTGTTAAGCGTGTAATACGCTAATGAAAGAATCATTTAAAATAAATAATATACAGCTGTAAGATCATCGTTGAAGTACTCCACCAAATCTGAGATTTATGGATTGAGTTTGATTGTTGAAATCTCTATCTTTTTTGTCTTATACACAATAATCACAAAATTATAAAATAAATAAAAAAACTAGATGAGAACTAATTAAAAACCACTTTCCATCCAAGTATCCAACCTTTCTGAATGAATAGTTGCATTTTAAACCTGTGGAATATCCATTAATAACATTGATGTCACAACAAACACGAAATATTTTCAATATGATCATTACTATTTTATAGTCAAATTCATGTATATTATATCATAACAAACACTTACATATATTAATACTTGATACAGATTATTATTGTCCTGAAAATGTTAGACGTACCTTTCGAATAAAAATGACACCAACTTAATTGAATCACTCTCCAACATAATAAGTTTTGCCAGCAGCAACCACACTGTATATACCTAAGTGGAGGAATATTAATTAAATCAAGATACTTCAAAAATATTTAAATATGCTATAAAAAAAATTAGTGGTGTTTAAGATAATTGAGTTATGGGATTTTTGCCCTTTTTTTGTGAGTGGTGCTAAAATTTGCATCCACCAATTGACATTTATAAAAAGTGGGTAATGTTGGGCATAAGGGCACAAGTTAACGACTTTAAAAGGAAAGTATTTATTATGTTTTTTGATTCGATCTATGTAATAAATGTATTAGTGTAATTAATAGTTTCTCTACGTAATAATAATACAGTTGTTAACTTGTACCCTTAAGGTTAATGTTACCCATAAAAAATACCTCACTTTTCAAATTTCAAGGATCGCCATAAAATAAATCATTTTGCTAACAAATAAAACACAAATCGTAACACACAATTTTAATGTAAAAAAAGATAGATAATATTTGAAAAAACTCAATAAATTCCCCCCGCCCCTCCCCCCCCAAACTTACTAACTTAAATAATAATATAAAAGTGAACCGAATCAATAGGGATTCTGTTTCTCCTGTAATTCTAAACAAGAAAGAAATCTAAATAAAATCATAATCAAACGGGAAAGAATTCCAAATCAAAAGAATTTTAAAACATTAAAAACATATCTAATAAGGAAATGGATTTGATTTAAATCATAAAATAGTTAATTACCTAATTACATATAAAATAAAAGGAAATAAGATGGTTGTCTTGGCAACATATTATAATGCTGATTTTGAGTCCGTTTGCCCCATAAAAGACCCCCGAGATATACACTTTTGGTAGGGAATGATCCGATTCATCAAGCTGACCCATTTGACAAATCTGGCCGAATAGATACACCGGGCACCCACAAATCTAGCCAAGCAGATCCGCATTAGATACCATACAAACCAAAATTCCACACAAAAAAACATACGGAATCCGTATGTGGTATGTGATGATTTTCATGTATATAATATATATATATATATATATATATATCAGTCATTTTCTTCTCGGTGCGCACTAATATAACTTATATTAGTGCGTTGTATATGAACCATGGATTATAGAGAAGTTTTGACAAGTACATACTCTTTGAGTCAAAATATGTAAATCTAATGGTCCACATCCAACGCACTGATGAAGTTATATCAGTGCTTACTAACTTGAAAATTTCATATATATATATATATATATATATATATATATATAAGGTAGTGTTAACATGTGCCCTAATGGCACATGTTAAGATACTATAAATGGAAAGATTAATATTGTATTAATTGTTTTTAATCATAATAAATACATAAACATCACAATAAATACATTTTGATTTTCTATTTATAGTGTGTTAACCTGTGCCATTAGGGTACATGTTAACACTACCTTTTATATATACATATATATATATATATATGAAATTTTCAAGTTAGTAAACACTGATATAACTTCATCAGTGCGTTGGATGTTGACCATTAAATTTACATACTTTGACTTAAAAAGTATGTACTTGTCAAAACTTCTCTATAATCTGTGGTTCACATACAACGCACTAATATAAGTTATATTAGTACGTACCGAGGAGAAAATGACTGATATATATATATATATATATATTATATACATGAAAATCATCACATACCACATACGGATTCCGTATGTTTTTTTGTGTGGTTTATATATGAGTAGGTTAACACTACTCGTATATAAATTATATATAGGCATGCATGCTTATAGAATAATTAAAATATTTCAAAGCTCAACAACATTTCTCATCCATGGCGAAGAATCTTATCATTCTCTGCATTCTTCTTCTCCATTTCTCTGCTCTCACAGAATCCTCTGAAGAATCCGATCAATTTTTCTCTAAGAAAATATCTCCGTTGTCGTCACTACCAAGCTTCAAGCACGAGAAGCTAACACACCTTCACTTCTACTTCCACGACATAGTCACCGCCAAAAACCCGACCGCGGTTCGAGTGGCGGAGGCCGCCATGACCAATGCCTCCTCAACCTTTTTCGGTGCAGTATCTATGATGGACGATCCTTTGACGGTGGCTCCCGAACTCAGTTCCAAGACGGTGGGGAGAGCGCAGGGGATTTACGCGTCGGCATCACAGACTGAGGTCGGGCTTTTGATGGTGTTGAACTTCGCTTTCGTGGAAGGCGAGTTTAATGGAAGTAATCTTAGCGTTTTGGGGCGGAATGCTATTTTTTCCGGCATCAGGGAGATGCCTATTGTCGGTGGCAGCGGTGTTTTCCGGTTTGCGCGCGGCTACGCTCAGGCGAAAACCTACAGTTGGAATCCTAAAACTGAGAATGCTGTAGTTGAGTATAATGTCTATGTTTTACATTATTGATCAACAATTAAGATAAATTAAATAAAATTATTTCATCTAAATTCAAAATTTATTCAATTTCAATATTTTATTAAGTTTAGTCCAATTTAATCTCAATCTCAGTCCAATCGTATATATAATTTCATAATAAAATAGTCCAATTCAATCTTGCATACCAATCATAATCACAAGAAATTGACCGTAAATGATATTGGTAATGAGAATATATATTTTAACAAATTTAGCTTGATCACACCAAATAGGTTTTAAATTACTTGTTCCAAGTGTGTATTAATATATTTATCCAATAGATAATGTTATTAAGAATTTATTAATTTCATACTTGCACCAAATTCTAATTTTTTTGTGTGGCTTGGGGTCGTTTGTTTTTTTGTCTGAAAACTAAATAGTCCTGAATTTTTCTGAAGACTGAATAAGGACTGAAATCTGAATTTGAATGACATGTTTTTTTTTTCTCACATCTGAATGTATTGTCAATATGTTTGTTTTTTTAAAGTAAAATTGTCTGAAACTAAGTAATTTTACATTTATACTCAAGTTAAACAATTATACATATAATATGGAATAAAAACAATCCAAAATTAATAATTATATATGAACACATATGATCATGATCTTCATTTTCAATTACAAATAAACTTCATTTTTATTAAGAAAAGAAAGTTTTTTTTTTTTCAAAAAATAAAAGGGGCCAGCAAAAAACTCATACAAAACACTCTAAAAAAATAATAGATAAATACATCACCATAATATCATAATAAAGTATTGATATTAAAAACCAATAAGAGAAGTGATTATGGCTCTTTTTTATTTTTAAAGCTATTTAAATAAATAATATATTAAAATTAAGATTTTTGTACAATATATAATTATAATGAAATTGGAAATATGTTATATAAAGGGGATAGTATCAGAAGAAAAGATTTCAGATTGCATTTAATGCAATTCAGTGATTTGCAATTAAGTGAAAAGTCAAGATTTTTTACTTTTTATTTTAAGTTGTTTTTTAGGCATTTTTAAGTTGTTTGACCACTTATAAAAACAAACAAACAACTTAATAATTATGATTCAAACTCATTAAGTTTTAAGTGGAAAAAACAAACGAATCCTTACTTTAATTTAATGACCATTTATATAGCCATCCCATGGATATGTCATCACACCATTAATTCAATGGTAAAATGAATGAGAATTTTATTAACTCATAAAATTCATAAAACTCTGATCTCAGCAAATTTGTCTGAATGGAATTAATGAAAAACAGTAAACCTTTAAATTAAAAGTTATAGCTAATAAAATCCATTGGAATTTAACAAATGAATATATCTGAATAACTTCATTCAGACAAAATAGATAAAAATGGACCCAAATGGTATTGCTTGATTTGAATGAAAAATGTGCATCGAACTCTAATTCCATAAAGAGAAATGAATGAGATTTTAGTGAAAATGGACCCAAATCATATCACATTCATTCACTGATTTTGCTTTTATTTAAAGATGTATACAATAATGAAGGAATCATTTAAATAAATAATATACAAATCAAACCAAAAAAAAAAAACCTAAAACTGCGAAATTTGCAAAGCACAAAATTCATTGCACAACAAGTTACACATCAACCAGCTGAGAACTACTAAAAAACACTTTGCTTCCAACCTCCAAACTCTTCTCCATGATGATCAGTTACATTTTCAACCTGTGTAATATTAATCCATTAATAAACCAACAATCATGTCAACAAAACAAGACAATAAGTTTTTGACACGAACATGATACGATTGTATTGTCATGAAAATTGTAAGAGTACATACCTTTGGAGTGAAAGTGACACCAACTTGAATCTCTCCACAGTAAGTTTTGTCAGCAGCAACCACATTATATTTGAGTGGAGGCAGTTCAGAAGTTCCATTTTCCACACCTAGAGACAATAAATCCTCCACGAAGATTCTACAAACGCAAAATATTCATTCATTTTAGGATAAATGGAAAGATGAATTCAAAATAGACAATATCTATGTGGTGAGCTTGGATCATCACTTATAATCTTATATGATATAATTGCAATAATAAACATGGTCTTACGTGGCTTGACCAAGGAAGTCGTCCTTTGAGAAGGTATCATGGTCCATGATTTTGAGGATGAGCTTGTAAGGTGCACCAGCCCCCGGATACTCTACCTTGAACGCGAATTTCTCGTTCCATGTTGGATTCTTACCCTCACCTCCGGCCACACTGCTTTTATGTTCTTGTGTCTTGTATTGTATCACAACATAGGGATCAATTTTTCCTATATCACATATCGACAGATACAAAAAAAAACATATATATATATATATATATATATATGAACATATCATTCACATAATCAATCAAATCGTGAAAAACACATCGAATTTGAACTCTTTAATTTTCTCGTTCTCCGTTAGGATACGATCCAACAAATATATAGTTCGTGTATAGTAGATAAATCCCCCTAACAAAACTTAAAACGCACAAAGAGACGAAAATATACCTGAGAAATCAGTGTCCTTGAGGCCTTTGGCACTGACAAGCTGCACCTCCATCAACCCAGAAGCCATTTCTCTCTATTTTTCAAGTTTTAGAAGTTCCAAAATGAGATTTTCAGATACTTTGAATTGTGTATAGCTTGAAATTTGACATGGTTTATATATATATATATATACAAGTAGTGGAAGTGGGAGCAGGTATTTATATTCCAGTCAAAATTCTGGAAAGAACAGCAACAACAATCAACAACAATTTTTTAATAATCACTGAAAAAATGAAATGTCAAGTGGGCAATATTCATTCAATTATGTACGTTACTGCAATTAATGTATGGCTGCTGTGGTTTGTATATGTAAATTGTAACGTGTTGAATTGTTGAAATTGATTTGATTCACACCAAATAGGCCTTAATTTCTATTAGATTACTTTTTCCAAGTGTGTGCTTTCCTAGCATACTAACCAAATTTTCTTTCATGTTGACTTAGCTTGTAATTTAAATTATTTAATACATGCAAAGATGATATCAATTCTAGCTAATCTTAAAAAATTTCATTTCATAGGTAGACCATTCTTTTCAAATTCTTATTCCATTTGCCTTACTTTAATGACCATTTCAATTGCATTAAAAGCTTTTTCATGTCATGACCACTCTTAAATTAATGTCATGAGCCTCACCTAAATTAATGCAGAGTGACCATTTCAATTGCATTAAATCCCTTAATCTTTT
The DNA here is from genome assembly GCA_033220585.1 of Dipteronia sinensis. Lineage (NCBI taxonomy): Eukaryota > Viridiplantae > Streptophyta > Magnoliopsida > Sapindales > Sapindaceae > Dipteronia > Dipteronia sinensis. The sequence goes on from CM065636.1 coordinate 6,815,316, forward strand.
GCATGTCATGACTAGGCATCCGCTCGAACCTGAACCATTATGGTCAAATATGAGTTTTGATAATTTGATAATATAACCCGTGAGTGGGTTTAGGTGTGAAATTTCATCCGTAGCAGGTTTACGTTCAGTGTTTAGGAAAAAAAGAAAAACCAAAATCAGTTCAAATTAAAATTCGTACCTTCAAAAGGACATTATTTTGAGCAAATAAAAAAAAATTGGCTCAAAACGACAATGTTTTGAATTAAACCCTAACATTATCTAATTTGGCCAGAATTGCTCTCACTCATTCCCAATTTTCCATTGTCTTCTTCGCCCATCGCACTATCAATCATTCAACGTTTTTTTTGGGTTTGTAATTGGGTTTGAGTTTCATAATTTTTTTATGGATTTGGGTGTAGGTTTATCAAAATCCGCCCAAACTTGGTTCATTGTTATCCCTAGTGATGACCACTCAAATGTAAATTAATGCAAATGACTTGACCAAGTCCATACTTAGTTTTAGTTTAGTTAGTTACACCCAAAAATTCATAAAACTCGCCAAATTGGTCAACCTATAAAATAAATATGAGAAGCATCAAATGAGAGTGACCAGTAAATAGTATTTGTAAAGTGTATATTTAACAAATTTAGTCTCACACCAAAATACCAAATAGATTTTAAATTACTTGTTGTGTATCCTATGGAGTATGGACCTATTCCTAATATATTTATCCAAGAGATAAATATAATATTCCAGTCAAAATTCAAGAAATAACAGCAACAGCCACAAGAACTTTTGGCCAAGTCAAGAGTCCAAGAAGTTTCTATTTTTCAATATATATATATATTTTTAAATATTATATTATTACATAAATTCAAAATTTTTGGAGAAGGGAAGACTCAAACATACAACTTCATGGTGTGGGTGTGAGGAGTTTACGATTGGACCCACCTCATCTCTTCATCCAAGAAGTTTCTATTAATGCTCAATGAAATACCAGAGAGATGTCAAGTGGGCAATATTCATTCAATTATGTTACTGCAATTAATGTGTGGCTGCTGTTGTTTGTATATGTAAATTGTAACGTGTTGAAATTGATTAGATTCACACCAAATAGGCCTTAATTTCAATTAGATATTGCTTTTTTCCAATTGAGTGTTTCCTAGCATACTTCCCAAACTTTCTTTCATGTTGACTTACGTTGTACTGTAATTTAAATAATTTAATACATGCAAAGATGATATCATTTCAATCTAAATAGGTAGCCATTCTTTTCAAATTCTGATTCCATTTGATTTACCTTAATGACCATTTCAATTACATTAAAAGCTTTTTCATGTCATAGCCACTCATAAATTAATGTCATGACCTCACATAAATTAATGCAGAGTGACCATTTCAATTGCATTAATTAAAGCCCGGCCTTCAGCCTTAGCATGTCATCACTAGGGATGAAAATTTTATCCGAACCCATGAACATCCATCCAAATCAAACCGTGATGGTCGGATATGAATTTTGATAATATATATAATCCAGGGGTGTTTGAGTATGAAATTTCAACTAATTGTGGGTTCGGATTTGATTGAGTTCGGAAGAAAAAAAAACCAATATTAGTATATTTAGTTTAATCTCATATCTTAACTTTTCATTAAGGTTGTTGGTAATCAGAATTAGTTGCTAAATATTTACAAATATGTCTAATTTTGAGAAATGAAGGAGAAGGAGATTTTGGTAAATTGTTGTTGACATTAATTCAATGATTTTGCTGTTACACACATATGTATACAATAATGAAAGAATCATAATTGAAAGAAATAATATACAAATCAAATCAAAAAAACTAAAACTGAGAAATTTGTAATGCACAAAATTCATATGCATAACAAATTAACTTGCACATTAATCAGCTAAGAACTAATTAAAAACCACTTTGCTTCCAACCTCCAAACTCTTCTCCATGATGATCAGTTGCATTTTCAACCTGTGGAATCCATAAAACCAACAACAATCATGTCAACAAAACAACACAAGTTTAAACACGAACACGACATGAATATTTTCAACACCATCGATGTCATAAGAATGCTAAGAGTATGATACCTTTCGAGTGAAAGTAACACCAACTTGAATCTCTCCGTGATAAGTTTTGTCGGCAAGAACCACACTATACTTTAGTAGAGGTAATTCAGCTGCTCCATTTTCCGCACCTAGAGCCAATAAATCCTCCACATAGATTCTGCACAAGAAAACATGTCGAGGATTTCGTGACACATTCAAAAGCAAATATAAAATAGACAATATCTATTTGATGGATCTAAACTGTCACAAGTATATAATTACAATAATAAATATGGTCTTACATGGCTTCACCGAGGAAGTCATCCTTAGAGAAGGTATCCCTATCCATGATTTTGAAGATGAGCTTGTACGGAGCACCATTCCCCGGATAATCCGCCCTGAACACGAATTTTTCGTTCCATGTCGGATTCTTACCCTGACCTCGGGCCACACTGCTGTTATGTTGTTGTGTCTTGTATTGTATCACAACATAGGGATCAATTTTTCCTGTCACATTATCAACAAATACAAAAACATACATGAGCATATATATCATTTACATAATCAAATCATGAAAAACACATCGAACTTTTTGATCATGTCAAGAACTCTTTTTCTCCTTCTCTAAACTGGGTTACGTTACTATACAAGATCTGTAAGGAAACTAGCTATCCGATAACTATACAGTTCATGTATAGTATTAGTAACTAAACCCCTATAAACTTACATTGATGCATATGCAAAACTAAAAACAAACAAAAGAGACATAAACATACCAAAGCAATCAGTGCATTTGAGGCCCTTTGCACTGACCAGCTGCACCTCCATCAACCCAGAAGCCATTGATCTCTCTCTGTTTTCAAGTTTTAGAAGTTCCAAAATGTTCTCTTTAAAAAAAAAATACAATTTTCCAAAAATGAGAGTTTTTAGATGCTTTGAATTGTGTCTAGCATGATACTTGACATGGTTTATATATATACAAGTACTGGATGTATGCTCCAATCAAAAGTCAAGAAAGAACAGCAACAACGACAAGGACTTTTGGCCAAGTCAAGAGTCCAAGACAAAGAACTTTCTACTGCTTATAGAAATATTAGAGAAATGTCAAGTGGGCAATAGTCATTCGATTGTGGTCCTGCAAGTATGCAACTGTGCTTTTTTGGTTTTATTTTTATATACCGCTTTTGCGAGTACGATCATTCAAAAATTGATTAAGAAACGTGTTAGATTCACACCAAATAGGCTTCCAATTAGATTACTTTTTTCCAAGTGTGTTGTTTCCTAGTAGACTTCCCAAACTTTCTTCATTGTTGATTTTTATAATTTATACATGTAAGGACAAACCTTAAAAAAAAATCATTTCAAAGGAAGAACATTCATTTCAAATTCTGACCATTTCAATTACATTAAATGCGAATGACTTGACCAAGTCCATACTCAGTTAACATCCTAAAATTCTAAAATTCATTGAACTCAGAATTGGTTAATTTATAAAAAACAAAAATCATAAAACACGCCAAATTGATCCGCTTATAATGAAAAATAGGGGATTGACAATTCTAACCGCGGATATGCACCCTCGATGAGCAGAAATGGATATTATTAACGGGTATATGGATTATGGACAAATATTGATATGAAAACTTAAAGGGATCATTTAATATGGGGTAATTAAAGTAATGTGATTCCTTAAATTTAGAAAGTGAAACATGGTAATGTTATTCTTGAGAAACATATATACTTGTGTTTAATTGTGCATGAGAATATTGTATCAGATTTTTAGGAATGTCAAATAACTGAGTTTGGTTGTACATGAGAATTTTTTTTTTTTGAATGAATTTTTAATTGTTAAATGTGATAGGACTCAATGTACTTCAATTGTTGAGTTTGTGTCAGTCATGCATACAAGTAATGTATAACGAAGACAACAAACATCAAATACAATCTCAATTTTCTTCAAAATGCTATGATTAATTTTCTTTCATATTTTTTATGTATAAAAAAAATTCTGAACCGTGATTAATTTTATTTATATTGCTAAAATAATACTCCACATAACTGGATGTTAAGGCTAAATTAAAATAAAATTAAGTTAATATAATCTCACTCATATAAAATTTGTGACTATTTTTTTCTTAAATAATAAACATTGAGTTTCGAATTTGAAATTTTTATTTTTGATAGAAAAAGAACATTACCAACAAAACAAACTGGATTAACCTGGACAATCATGAGTTAAGATAATCTCCTTCACGCAGGTAGGGAAACTCTCCTCAAGGCAAACAAATTCATCATCATAAGAAAGAGCATTTGAAAAATATCATTAAAACATTAAAACCCAGAATAGACTCAAGCAATTGAAATATATCATTGACTACACATGAAGCCAAAACTTGACCTTAGCTCTGGAGATAACAGAAGCTTGCGCCATAGAACCAATACAATACAAGCAAATTGAAGAAATGAAATTGGCTTCATTAACTAATTAACCACAAAAAAATTAAATCATTTAATTACTAATTACTTTAAAAACTACATATTTTTACTGATTTAAAACCCACCATTAACCTGTTTGACAAAAGCCCAACCAAATATATTTTAATTTTTCTAAACTTTCTCACAAGCCAAACTACTGAGCTACTATTTAAACATCGGCTAAAAGACCTAGCCGTTGCCATTGCCGGTTAGGGATTTGGTTCCAAATGTGAGAGGTTTGAGAGTCTCTTTGTTAGGGTTTGGATAAGTTTGGGAGAGTTTAGGGGCTTCACTCTATTAATTCTTTGACTCGCATGTGAAGAAGGTTGGACAGAGAGAAAGACGGCAAGTTTGACCGAGTCCGATGGGCTTGATGGAAAGGGAGGACGGAGAACTGAGAAGTGAGCAATGATGTCCACTAGGTTAGAAATTTATTATATGTGGATCCCACGATAGGAATAAGATATAGGGTAGTTTGAAACCTATCTACTGATTCTCATGATAATCACTTTCCAATAATGTTACCCTATACCAAACGACCACAAAAGATATTCTTCCAATACAACAATTCTACAAAGAACAACTCTTTTATGCAAACATAACTTTTTTATTAATCTTTTTCCTTATCGACGTGCATCTATACCACATGTTAACATGTTAACATTTTCCAAATTATATTTTCTTAAATTTTGGCAGTAAGTAAATCAAATAATGAACCGACATGAGGTAAAACTTATGAAATATAAGCATAAAGTGTATCAATGCTTCATTCAAATCATAGAAACCTAGGAATTTGATAATATTGTAAAACACACCATAATATTGATAAGGTTGTACTCCGATAAATCCGACAACTAAACGAATAAACATAAAGACTCCGGTGTAACACATTACAATGTCTTTGACTTGATCGAACGCAATGCCTAATACTGTCTGCTAGAGGCATACCATTCCAAACAATATTATAACATGCTGCTTGTCAACAACCTGAAAAACCTAAAGACCAAAATGAGAGTCTCCTCGCCCGATCTTGCCTTACCCTTATCTGCTGTGTCTAGGTGACAGCTCGGCAGACCTAGATCTAGATCCAGAGGGCGACCTTGACGCTCTACCAGGTTGCGGCCTCCAATGAGCCCGTCCTTCCTCCTCGTAGGTAGGTTTCCTAAAACACAAATACCCAAAGTAATCAACAACAAAGAATAACCAGTCTTTAAATACAAAGGTAATCAGTGAGATAGAGACTTCCACTTACTCGCCATAACCATCACCATTGTGGTTCCGATCAGCAGCATTGTCATAACCAGGGGAATATGACACACGGTTGTAATCAGCACCTCGCTCTGGTGGAGGACCTCTTGGTGATCTTGGGTGTTCTGCATGCCTTCTCCTTGGGGAAACAGAGTAGTCTCCTTGTCTTGGGGCAGGAGAGTAGGATCTGACCAAAAATTTTAATATGAAAATGTATTCGCCAAAATGAGCAGACATTAGGAAGAGATGATCGCAGTTTGTACCATTGATCACTTACCTAGAGCGGTATCTACTTCTAGAACCTTCAGGATAGCGGGGGGAGCGTGAACGGGATACTGAACGCGACCGAGAACGTCCTGAAACATTATAGTACAAGAAACACGGTTTAATTACAAAATGGTTCAATTAGTTTCCAACTCCCATCTACTCTTGCTATTAAAACTCTAATTTAGTTTCTTTGGCTGTTGATTGAAACTTTAACAAACAAATTAGAGAAGAAATGACAGATTTAATAACGAAAGTGAAAGTACCCCTATTCTAGTCTAGCAGCCCTTACAAAATAACTTCTTTTTTTCTAAAGGAACCCCTACTAAAGAAATGGCACCCAAAATTTTAAGAACAAGAACCCCACTAACCCAACAAGGCAGTAAAAGGATTTATCATGTGAAAATCATAGGTGAGATAACCTACCGCAGCAAATTAGCACTTGATACCAGAAACTTAAATCCAATAATTTCATATAAGCAAGAACCATATTCCAAAATTATAGCCATCATTCACGAAATTACTATTCAATGATAAAAGATTTTAAGCCAGCCCACTTCAAGGTTGATCAAGCTAGCAAGTAGCAATTGAAGCAATCAGAAGAACTAAGCAGTAGCACAGTCTGGTTGATGCCACATATACTAGGCCCTTTACTGGAAACTAATTTGAACACAGGATTTTTGAAGGAGTGGCCTTAGTGCTATGCTCCCATACGACGCTTAAACCTCAGAAGGAACTTTTGTTTTTTTTTTAAATAGGAAGAATAAAACCTCATAAGGAACTTTAATACATCAATTAAGCAAAAAAATGAAAAGGATGAACAGAGACCTGTTAGACATACACTTGAATTAACCAAAATATTAGTAATAACAGGAAAGTCCTACAAAAGAAGATGAAGTAATGCGTTCAAGTAGCTACACACATGAAATAAGCACGAGGCAGTAATTCTGGATAGTACACAAAACTGGCCACCCTGGACGAAAATTAAAAACTAGGACCTGTCCTACCACTTTGTAACTCAAGAATAACCATGCTATACAAAATAAAATGACTCCATCCTTTACAACAAGAAAATGATGACAAAAAATCAAGAACTGTTAGAATAATTCTCAATTGCATGTCACAAAGGTGGAGAGAACTTTAACATGACGGCAACACTTCAGTTATCAACACCAATTTCTCATGTAGGAAATTTATTACATAAGGGACAGCATACCATAGTACGATGATCGTTGTCCTCCGTGGCTTGGTCCTCTACTGCAAAACAAATCAAAGCAAATTCTTAACAAACTAAATTTACCAGACTGGTAGCTAACCATAAGGGAAGAAAGTGAATAAAGGGTTGAGGGGTCTGGGATGAGAAGGCAGAAAGGATACCTTCCCCTAGCTCTGTGACGCATCTCTTCAGGCCTTTTCCTTGACTCTGCAGCAAGCACCACAGAAATTTCCCTCCCAGCAAAACGTTTCCCATTCATATGGTGCTGCGCTTCTGAAGCTTCATAGGGATCCACAAATTGCACAAATGCAAACCCTCGAGGTTCTCTGCGCATTACACACAGCAAGGCCTCATTTAAAGCAATCAAATTTATATCTGAGCAAACACGGAATGTCTGAGGATAGTTACTTGTGCAGATCAACATATTAAGTTACCGCCTCGATTTCATCACTCAGTATACCTTTCTTTATGAGTCTAAACACCGATTTCAGATCCAGCACACTTGGGCACTGAATTTACATAAAGCAAGCTTAGATGCTGACCTTTTCTTTAACACTCAAGTATGAAAACAACTTGAAAGAGGCAAGTGACTTGAAAATTCTTCTCATGCTTGTAAAAATAAGAAGAACTTGAATGCAATATTTCCCCAAAGTTTAAATCTCTCCATGTAGTCTTCAATTGGTCAAGATTCAATCTTCTTCCTCATCAAACTTCTATTGATTGTGTAATTATATAGTTTCTCTTCAAAAAGGCAGACTCTTCATTTGAACATTAATCTCTATACCCTTGAGAACACTATGTTAGGCATGATATACAGTAGGTCTTCAAATGTGAAAACTCTTCATTTGAACATTACTCATAAGTTCATAACACCCTTCAGACCAATAAGTTAAGCATGATAAACAGTAGGTCTTCATCAAATGTGGGGCTTCGGCTTGTTTTAATTTTAACTTCAAACCAACATACCCCCTGACAAACCAGTTCAAAATTTAATCCGCCATGAAAAAAGAAATCCCTTGAATAAATATTATAGAAGACAATTAGGTGTAGATATATTTTCCACCGTAACTGAAGGTGCTTTAATGAACTCGGGAAATAAGAAGCAGCATGAGGGAGAAACGGAAAGAAACATCGACTAGAACCAGTAATTATTCATCCCAAAAATCTGATTCAAATAAATAGCAACATGATATCGAAACAACTGAACCGACAACAACTATGTTAGATGCTTTATATTAACAATTTAAAGTGCTTTTTACCATTCAAGCTCAAGTAGACAAGTCTGATAAAACTCAATCACTGCTCATGATAACATCTACCACACCTAACGACTAACATATTGAAATTGAATGTCATAATTGCTAGAGAAGCTTATTTCTTAAAAACTTCTTTATAGTAAAATTTGAGGAGCACAAAATTTAAAGCTTTTTCATAAAGCTGCATCCATCGCCTGATTGCAGAATTGTAAAACAAAAAAATGAATTCCAAAACAATCAAGGCGAAACTTCCGCCAAACCAAATCTACTAGAACCAAGTTTGAAAATAAATAGCATAGTTCAAAACCAAACTGAATTACTTTACCGTAATGAAACAAAAAAGTTAAAAAAAAAAAAAGAGATGGGATACTACAAGAACAAGTTCAAAAACCAGCATAGTAATACGGGCCACAAAAAACTCACCCACTGTAATAATCTTTAGGAATGTACACATCCCTAACAACCCCGAATCTCTCAAATGGAATGCGAAGTTCTTCTGGTCTGAAACATCAAAAAAACATAATTCAACACAACTAAACTAGCATCAACATCACCACACAAAAAAAGTGTTACAACCCCTCGAAAAAAAATATACCTGCAATCAAGCGGAATGTTTCGAACCAAAAGGCTTCCATGATTCTGCTCCCTGCGCCTTCCATAACCTCCGCCTCCTCCGCCTCTGCCACCACCATAACCCCTCTTCGGGGGGCTTCGTCCCCGTCCTCCTTCGTATCCTCTCCTAGGAGGGCTATAGTATGGTGGACTGTACCTTCTCATTGCACTGCACATCAAATAAAATATAACATATTTTCACATATTTTCAAAAAAAAAAAGCCTTCATTGCGAGAACAACAAAAATTCAACCAACCCATTACAAAGAAACCCAACATCAACCAACCCATTACAAAGAAACCCAACATCAACAAAACAAGAACAACCCAGTTGCTATGATTCATCAATAATCATTATTCAACAAAATAAAAACCCAAAATCGAGAAGCAAATAAAAGTTAAAAAACCAAAAAACAAAAGTGGAATTTACATAGATAGATTTAGAGATTCTATTGTGACTTCTTTTTCCGGGGACTATCTCGGCAACCAAACAGAGAATTAGGGTTCGATAGATTACCTGATCGAAGAGAAGAAATTGACAAAGAAGAGTTGCTTTGTTAGATCTGAAGTACACACAACTGTTTCGTTCGTGAGGCGTGACTTCGATTTCTACATTTATTAAAGCAGTAGACTACACTATAAAAACCGAGTTTCCGATGTGGGCCCCCGGCCCGACTGTGTTGTCAGTATTTTATTGGACAATTATCAAATTAGTCATGGGTTTTTTTTTTAAACGACCAAATTGGTCCCTAACGTTTCCACAAGGATCAAACTAATCCCTCCGTTAACATGCTGTTAGTCAAAATCAATGGTCAAGGGAATTTAGTCTTGTTAACATGTAATAAAATTATTTTATATAATAAAGAAATAATAATAACATTAAAAAAGAAATCAACTCCAGTCAATACAGAGTGGATTATGATGACCGGAGGAAATCGTTAGAGTTGATCTAAAAAATCAATCTGCCAACGATCTGGAGTTAATCTAGAGCAATTATCAATTGCGGTATCTCGTATAAATTTTTCATACAGGATTACTGATTTTCATATGTGATAATTAGCGTAATTTTTTTTACATTGATTATCAATCAATGATCTCAAATGAAAAATTTATGTGAAATTCCTAATTTGATAATTCCTATATACCACTTGTAGTAGTGGGGCGACTCGAACTTAGGCTTAGTTTGATATTGATGTGTTGTGCGGAGAATTGTTTTTGGTTCTACCGTGGGGTGAATTGTTTTTGGATTTGCTGTAGGAAGAATCAACTGAGTTATTGGAAAACTGATTTTTAAAAGTGCTGTGAGAACCAAAAGCAATTTCAATGTATTTGGTAAACTATAGGTAAAAAGTGTTGTAACTGTGTAAAATTGCTAGAAAGGACACGATTGGATATTGAAGTTGTTTTGAAAATAAATAATTTGTTTTATTTTTATGTTACCATAAACATGTTATAAAATAAATAATTTGTTTTATTTTTGTGTGACCATAAACATGTTCTAAAATAAATAAATAATTCGTTATATTTTTGTGTGACCATAAATATGTTATAAAATAAATAAGTAATTTGTTTTATTTTTGTGTGGTCATAAACATATTATAAAATAAGTAATCTGTTTTATTTTTATATGACCATAAACATGTTATAAAATAAATAAATAATTTGTTTTATTTTTGTATGACCGTAAACGTGTTATAAAATAAATAATTTGTTTTATTTTTATGTGACCATAAACATGTTATAAAATAAATAAATAATTTATTTTGTTTTTGTATAACCATAACACGTTCTTATTATTATTATTTTATCTATTGCCACATATATTACCAATATATCAAGAAAACCCTTTGAAAATAATTTGTTTTCATTATTGCTTCCACGCGAAGCAGTTTTTTAAAAGCTACAAAGTGTAGTTTCTTATTTTTCTCATTTGGGAGAAGCAAAAAATGACCAAAAACACTTCCTTGAAATTTTACCAAGCACCCTAATCTATATCTAAAATCATTTTTTGTCCCAAAAGCACCTCAGGAAACAATGTCAAACTGTGTCAGTTTGGTATTGCTTTTGAAAAGTTAAAATCAAATTATTTTATAATTTTGATTTAAAATGATGTTTGGTAAAACTTCAAAAAGTGATTAATTGATAATCTGATAAATTTTGACAGTGATTTTGAACAGTATGTGGGGAGTTACTTTTTGAAAGTGATTATGGAATAATTTATTTCAAAATTTAATGAATCTTTTAAAATATCATTATTATCTTATGAAATAAAGTTAAAATCATTTTTATAACTTATTTCAACTCAAAATTAAATATTCTATTTAAATATTGATTTGATTTATAAAATCTTTTAAAGATATTTTATTGTTCTTATGGAATTTTTTCCCTAATTTAAATATTTTATTTAAATATTGATTTAATATATATATATATATATAATTAATGAAAAAAATGAAATAAGTTCTAAAATCATGTATATTTTAGTTATTGTAACTAATCTCAGCACTTTGGTAATAAAATTACCAAACATATATATAGTGCTTTTAAGCTATACAATAGTTTTAAAAATACAATTAATCTAATATATGCTGATTAACTTCACAACTTATTATTCATTCAGCACAGTTAATAGTGATTATTATAAAAGTTACAACAATATCAAACTGGCTCTAAAATAAAACTAAAATCATTTATATATCTTATTTCATCTCAAAATTAAATATTGATTTAATTTATAAAATCTTTTAAAAATCTTTTATTGTTCTTATGAATTTTTTTTCCCTAATTTAAATATTCTATTTAAATATTGATTTAATATATATATATATATAATTAATGAAAAAAATGAAATATGATCCTAAAATCATGTATATTTTAGTCTTTGTAACTAATCTCAGCATTTTGGCAATAAAATTATCAAACATATGCATATTGCTTTTAAGCTATACATTAATTTTAAAAATACAATTAACCAAACATCTGCTGATTAACTTCACAACTGATTATTTCTTCAGCACATCTAACAGTGATTATTATAAAAGTTACAGTAATACCAAACTGACTCTAAACCTTGGCACATTGTTAGGTTGAATGAGGACTTTTACTATCGGTCACATAGAGCAACACAATAATGGTATGGTAATATTTATAAAAAAACAAAATTTCAAAAAAAAAAAAAAAACCTACAATGTTATGTAATAATGTAATATGTTACATGACTTTTAAATTCAGCTAGTCCATATCGATAGAATATCTAAATCTTAGAGCATCTCTAATGCAAGTGTGATTTGTGAAAAAAAAAAGATGCCACGTATGATAAATAGACATTCTGTAAATAATTGTGTCTTCAATGCAACCGTGCATATCCAACCTCAAGCTGACGTGGCAAAAAAAAATAGACATTGTCAACATGACCGTCCACTTTCAGACGGCCTGTTGCATAGCCTTTTTTTAGGTTGACTCAACAAACATTTAAAATTGACATTAATTTTTCGTCTATTTTTTGTAAGGAAATAAAATAAAAAAGAAAATATGAAATAAAATTGGACACGTCATTAAAACAAAATGTGTTTTAAACGGAAGCATTGGAGACCAAATTTTAAGTTGGTTGTCTATCAAGTCCATATTTATGCCACATAGGAAGCAAGTCTCTTAACATTGTTGTCATGTCAACAATTATTCATATGCAAAATATTTTTACATTGGAGATGCTCTTATAAATGATAAAATATGACAAATAAAATAAAATCTTAGACTCCTCCCCTTTCCTAATATTTATTTATTTTTAATTTTAATTTTAAATTTAATATTACAATAAAATTATATTATCTTTGTATTATATTTAAAATTATTATTAAACATTAATATTATTATTATTATTAGCTAATACAACGTTCATCGTATTAAAGCAATTAAAATGTATCATTTGATGCAATACAATGCTAAGACAAGTGTGTTAATTTAAGAGTGTATATATACCACCTTCCGAAAATAAAATTTGCTTTTATGTAACGGGTAAGGTGGAATTAAAGACCACCTAAGGTGAAGCCAAAGGGGAAAACAAACAAGTGTGAAGAATTTAAGCAGCAAAACTGATGATTTGAATCGAATATCCTTCAGCTTGATAGGTGCAAATCCTTTTACAGATAAAAATGTGTCTCCAAAGCATTTGGTATAAAACTCTCTAAAATGATAGATAAGGCATGCAGAAAACGAGATGTATGACATCACATAACGAAAAATTTCTCTGTTTTACAGATGTTAACAGAGAAAGATCTCTGTTATACAAGTTTGAAATGAATAACTACTGGCAAGTAGTTTCACATTCTGCACACTAAAATGATTTTAAAATTAATATATAAATGGATTTAAAGAAGGGAACTATGGCAAGAAAATTACCAAAATGAGCATTGGTCAAGACTGAGAAATGGCATGACAGCTACTGATGTATTTAAGGACATATACCTTCAATTATGGGACATCACCAAAGAGATTAAATAAGGAAATCTACATAGAACAATGTAGAAATGATGTCCAAATAAGATCTGAGCCATGCCTTTCTAGAAACAGTATAACATTTTTAGTAATGCAAGACAAGTGTGTTAATTTCTAGAAAGAAAGAGTACCAACCAATCCGATGCAACTAATTTAATGCATAACCACTATCATAATTCTCATTGGATAACCCGAAAGTCATGGCAGTGCAACCTAAACTACGAAATACAGAATGAGTACTCGTCAAGTAAGTAATTTATTTGTATATCATCAAGTTCAATGACAAATCACTAACATTATCGAAACAAATCCCAGCTTAATGACATTGATCAATTTCCAGAAAGACTTCTTCCTCTTCATGTATATGAAGTTCAAAGTTAGCACACATTCTATTAGTTCATGACATAACACACTTGAGAAAGAGAACCAGTTATAGGCTAATCTCTAAAAGTTTGATATGCAAATAGCAAGAATCTACACCCTCTTTTCCTTTTATCATTGCCATCGCATAATGCTATAGTGTTTAAATGTTTAATCATCTCTAACACCAAGTCAATTCCCCAAGCTCAACAATTCAACTGTATGGATTCCCTGTATTGTCCTCTTGTCAAATACACCCGGAACATTTAACTGAGGACAGAATTTGATGATCACAGAAGCCTTGGCACAAAGGAAAATCCATCGAGATTTCTAATGTGGGCGTGTAACCGTTCTTGCTTTGAAGAAGAATCACATTATAAACTTCCATCATCGAAAAGCAACAACTGTTTTGGCATTCGCTAACTGATTCTGATTAAACCAAAAAGTTGTTAGAATCCTCAATGACATTTTCCAGGATATACCCAATTGAGAATCAGACCAGCAATCAACAATTTCCAAATATTTCAGCAACCATGCTTCCTCTTTTTATATCCCTTGCCCGATGACACAGAAGCCAATGTATATCGAAAATTAATAAGTTCTCGGGGTATGGCTACTCCAGAAGATTTTAAAATTTCAACCAATTCTGGGAACAGATTCTTATTCTCCTCATTCACAAGTACAATTGCTGTACCTTCCTCTCCTAGTCTAGAAGCCCTACCAATCTGATGAACATACTCCTTAATAGAATTGGGCAAGTCAAACACAATGACCTGTCTCACACCCAAGAGATCAACTCCCCGACCCAAGACCCCAGTGGCCACAATGATAGGGACCTCTCCCATTAGAAATGACTTCATCACTTCCCTTCTCTCCTTCATCGGCTTCTCCCCATGGATTGATAACGATTTCATCCCTGTAGTGACTGTAATAGCATTAGACAGGAGATCTGCCCCGAGTCTCGAACCCACATAGACAATCGCTGGTGGCACAAAATGCTGCTTGCTCATCAAAATATCAAAAAGCTTTTGCTTCTTTTTCTTTGACTCAACCCAGATAGGTATCTGCTTAACAGCCTTATTTGGCTTGTTAAGCTTGCCAACAGATACATGGACTATATCCTTTACCATAGAGCTTGTCATTTTCTCCACCTCTGGCGAAATTGTGGCGGAATACATTAAGATCTGGGGTTGCGGTAGGGCCCTGAAAATCTGCATTACCTGATCCCGGAATCCCCTTTGAAGCATGCAGTCCACCTCATCCAAAACGAATATCATAGTGTCGTCCAGTTCAACATCATGTTTAATTAGAAGATCAATGAGCCTGCCTGGAGTTCCTACAATCAATTCTACTCCTTGTTGAATGCGATAGATCTGCCCAGCCATAGCATCACCACCGACTACAAGTGCAGTTTTAAAAGGCAAACCTTTTCCAAGCAACTTAGCTTGATCTTCAACCTGGATACAGAGCTCTCTTGTAGGAGTTAAAACCATTGCTAATGGCTTCTTTTTCACGTTTGGCAAATGCTGAAGGCGAAAATTAGCACAACGAGAAATAACAGGAACCAGAAAGGAAGCAGTTTTCCCCGAGCCAGTATCAGCTGAAACAAGCAAATTTTTTCCACTCAAAGCAGCCGGTATTGCTTGCATCTGAACGGGTGTGGGCATGTCATAACCAGCAGCTTCTATATTTTGAATTAATCTCTGAGGTAGACGACTGCAAGAAGAGAATGACAAAATGGGTCCTGGAACTACATCTCCCTTCACATGAATTTCAAGTTTCCTTCTAAGCAATTCACTCTGATCATTAGACAAGGATTGAGATGATCCTGATTTATCATCAGAATCTCTAACGTAAACGCACTCATCAGTACCAGGTAACCTCTCGGGAGGCAACTGGGTGTTGTCGGCAACAACCCTGCATAGCAGAGTTTGTTTACATTCCAAGCTGCAAATATCATCATCTGTCTCATCACATATATACTCACCATAGCGGCCACATATAACACATTTAGGCTCCCCCAAAAGAGCTTCCCTTTGATCTCTACTCCTCTCTTTCACAACATCTGATGCTTGAAAACAAACATACACATACATTATTAAACTAATCTATAAAAAATTTATATGGCAAGCTGCAGTACTGTATTGATGCATTGAAAAATTAAGGAGTTGTGTGTAATGTAATCACCGTCGATTTCGTCACCAGATGCTGCTACTGCCACCGATTGATTATATTCCATGATTTGGTTCAAGTCGGTTGAAATCGCATTCAATAGAAAATCAAAAACAAGCTGAAAATCCCAATAAGAATACAATATGAGATGCTAATCTGACAGGTTAATTCGTCGGTTGTAACAATTAACTGTAATCAAAATTTCTGCTCAGTGTAGACACAAAGAACGACGTAGAATTAAATTCTGCTTTCTACTTCAAAATGAGAGAATTCACACCATCGGATCGAAAATAAAAAATTAAAATTATGTAAATTAATAAGAACCTGAAACTCAAATTAGGGAAAGTAATGATAAATCATTTAAGTTTTTCCTTTTGAAAAGATAAGAAACCAAAATCCCTAAAAACTAAAAAATATATCATACATATACATATATATATATGTATAAGACAAACCTTGAGAGAAGAAATGGCCTGAGAGACGATCCGACAAAGATGAAGTCACCGGAGATGAAAGAGATTGAAGATGACGATCGAAGATCAAAAGAGTTAAGAGATAGAGAAGCGAGAGAGAAAATTACTCAGGTTGGTGATGATGTGTCAAGACACGTCATCAGAGGCGTGTCACTTGAGTGAGCACGTCACGGGGTTGGCCGAAGTGGCAACCACAACAAGGTCTATTGCTCACGTGTCTGACACGTTTTCAATTTGTACTGACATGTACACAGACATCATCAAAAGGTTAACACATGAGTGGACACGTCATGGGTATTGCTGATGTGTCTTTTCATGTGGACACGTTATCGTAGTGCCAATGTCTTTTCAAGTTTATATAATTATAATGACGATATCCAACACGTCATCACCTTACAAGAAAATGGTAGACACGTGGATGTCATGCTGATATGTTTCCCACTTCGGTCAAAGATGGTGACGTGGATACTCATACTGGGCACGTGTGCGATGGCAACTTAGTAATTCACTTGGGGAAATTGGACTGGGCCCACTCCAGTCCAATATCATGGCCCAAATCAGCCCAGATTAGAGAACACACAGAAATCATAATTTGTTGACTACTTTTGGGCCCATAGCAATCGAATCAGAACAAATATGGGCCGCTTTAAAGCACAATTCTCTTCAATTTTTTCCTCGATCACGAAATATTATAATAATTATAAATAAATAAAAAGCAAAGAATGTTTTTCTTGTAACAAAAATGAATACATATGAAGAAAAAGAAAAAATGTCCTTCACATTTCTCATACATCAAATGTTATATATAAATGCCTATTTAAACATACTATACACTGGCTTATATAATAAAAATCAACAACCATCAAAATCATATGTTAACAATTTGTTTCTCTATGTTAGAAATGGAACCCGTGAAAAAAGGATCAGCAATCTAACATGTCCTGCAAGCATCATTAGTAGCGTTGATTCTGTGATTTTTCCCTGGCATTTCTTACAAAGAAGCTCGATCCCAAAACTAGCAGAGCTGCTGCGGGGGATTTGTCAACCGGCATTCTTTTCATCAATCGTCTCACCAATGGAGAGGAGCGAATGGAGGTGTACGGTATACAACATGGTCGAAAGAGCGTTTGGGATCAACAAGCGACTGCGATGTCTGATTCTGATTGTGAGGTGTTGTTAGAGTCGATGCGCAAAGGACTCTTCTGGAACTCATTTCTCAGCTGGCCACAAGCTGCACTTGCATCTAGTCCTCTTGTTTGACGTACACTAACAGTTATCTTACGAGACTCCAATGCTGCGGCAAATGCTTGCACCTGTGTCAAACGAAAATATTACACGATAGAAAGCAGATTGAATATAGTGATGAGGATTATGTCTTAAAATTAGGGGCAAATGATAAATGTTCATTGACATACCGCTTTATTGTATGGGCGTTTATATTCAGAGCCTTCTATTGGATTGAATGGTATCAGGTTCACGTGATGACCCCGTCCCCACTCGTGAAGCATCTCCGCAAGTTCTACTGCATGGTCCACTGCATCATTGACTCCAGCTACACATAAAATTAAATAACATTGTGATCGAAGATGTTCACTTGCATAACTTTTCATTGTTGCTACACTTCATCCAAGTGCACGAAAGAGGAGGGATGAGAGAATAAAGTTACGTGAAGTGAAACTTCAGTACCTAGTAGTGCATACTCAAAGGATACCCGTCGATTAGTTTCGAGGAAGTATTCCTTGCAGTCCTTCATAATTGCCTCCAGTGGGTAGGATTTCGCACTTGGCACAATTGATTCCCTAAGTTTCTGGTTTGGAGCATGCAAGCTGGTTCATAAGAGAAAATATTAACAATGAAAAAGTATACGTCCCCAGAAACTGAAAAGAAACTTCTGACATCAAGCTAGTACCAACAAATATGCATTGCTGCAAATGCTCAAGAGAATTAAAAGGCTAACTATTTCTAAAACACTACTGCAGAGCAAGGTGGAAAGGTTACACTAGACAACCAATTCATACATTGTCTTACTTTACATAAGAAATGGAGATAAATAAATAATTTATATGCTCAACTCAATTACTTATTCAATCATAAAGATTAACGGCAAACACAAGTTTCATTGGTACTTGGGATCAGATTGCATCTGCCAGAAACGAAAGGTGCCAAATCTTTCCTTTTGACAGTCAGAAGGCTTATTTATTTATTTTTATTTTTTTAAACGGCAATTTAAAATTAAAAGATAAATTTTAGATGTACAGATTCGTTAAAAATGAATCATAAGGATCAAATGGTAAGATTACGGATTGAGCAAAATTATTGTCAGATTCATGGCACTATCCTAGTAACAAAGGTTGTGACATCAAACATCTTTTATTTGATACCCAATTACAGTGATGAGGGGTAAGTAGATCTAGAGCAATGAAATGTTGGACTTATAAGTCAAAAAATTTAACTTAAAAGCACTAAAGTTCAAAAGAAGTGGCCCAAATACTGATGAAAACCAAGAACATTTTAATGGTCCATATAACTGTTCAATTTATGTTCTTCATTTCCTATATACAATAACACACCTGTTCCTATCAAAAATACACACACACACACACACTATATGTTCAATTTATGTTCTTCATTTCCTATATACGATAAGTCGATAACACACCTGTTCCTATCAAAAACACACACACACACACATATATATATATAACTTACCTGAGAGCCAATGTTGATTGAAGTTTGTGAGAAGCCAGCTTTTTAATTGTGTTTGGAACCCCCACAGTGGAAATTGTGATCATTCTTTGCCCAATTTGTATATCCTTTTAAGAAAAAATCAAAAATCAATCTACTAAATGAGATACATCAAAACCCATTATTGGCATTTATTGCAACAATAATAAAAGACAGGAGATGGAACACACAATAACTGGTACGCAAAATCAAATTTCAGAGAATACAGCAGATTTTAAATAACCTCTTGTGATCAATATAGAAAAACCAATTTTAACTAGAAAATATTGGCGACATAAAAAGATGGTAATAAAACAACCAGATGTCATGCACAACATGATTGAAAAAAGCACACCTTATTCAAACATCGATGTGCTTCAAGTACTGACTTTAGGTTCAACATTGGCTCACCCATCCCCATGAACACTACATTTGTCACTCTATGCTTGAAGATCTCTTCAATAGCCAAGACCTGCATAATCACATTGTATCATGCTGAACACACTGATAATTCCATAGACACAATAAGGCTGTCCGAATAAATGAAAAGCGGCAGCAACAAACTAAGATTTTTTTTTTTTATATATAGAAACAATGCCAATTAAATATCGAACGGTCCTATCAAATAAAGAACTTTGACAAACAAACAAAAGGGAGAGAAGAAACAAAACCTGCTCAATAATTTCATGCCTTTTAAGATTTCTTGAAAACCCTCCCTTTCCAGTGGCGCAAAATGAGCATTTCAATGGGCAGCCGACCTGAATATCCAAAGAAAAAACATAAGTCACTTACGCACACAAAACAATATTGCATATCCATTCATCGACAAGAAATCACCTGTGATGAGACACATGCAGTAAGACGCATTGCACCTTTCTCGACTTCAACAGGTATGCCAACAGTTTCAATCAATCTGTTGTCTTCCAGTTTTAACAACAACTGCAAGAACAGCAGCACACATAAATAACAAAGAAAACAGGACACGATAAAAAAAGAGCGAGAATTTCTCATCGAATCAAAACAAGCGCAGCTAACATCCACATAATCAAAACTGAACCAACCCATTCACTTCCGGTATCTAAAGGCACAAGTTTCAAACAAAAAACACCAATTCAAAGAAATAGCTCACCACATAAACACAATCTACAACACATAACTGGATCCGAAAACTGAGCTAACGAATCACATTCCAGTACTAGAACAGAAATAATGAAGAAAACAGGACACGATGAAAAAAAAAGAGCGAGAATTTCTCATCAAACCAAAACAAGCGCAGCTAACATCAACATAATCAAAACTGAACCAACCCATTAACTTCGGGTATCTAAAGGCACAAGTTTCAAACAAAAAACACCAATTAAAAGTAATAGCTCACCACATAAACACAATCTACAACGCATAACAGGACCGAAAACTGAGCTAACGAATTACATTCAAGTACTATAGCATCATATAATCTAACACAAACATATTCAGTGTAAATTATGTAAGAAAATAAAGTTACTAACTTTAACAGTTCCATCAGCAGCAGTGACAGTTTGATAAATCGGGGAGCGACCAACCGTCCATCCAGCTTCTTGAAGATTATTTCTAAATGCCTGAGGCACTTTACATAGTACAAAATTTGCAACAACAATAAAAATTACAAAAATCAGTCACAAACACAGAAAATTAAAATCGAAGAAATAATAATACTCACGTTGAATAAATTCCTGAATGTCTTTGATTTTTCTCTTGTAAATTAGATGGTGAAGCTGCTTTCCTCTATAGCCTTGCTAAATATAACAAAAAAAATATCCAGAAAAAATAATTAAAAAATTAATAATAATCATTTTAGTAATTCGTTTAATTCGATAAGAAATGTAAAAAAAATTAATTAAGTTTGGATGAATTGAAGTGGTTGCTGACCTGGCCTAAATCGACAGCGACTTGTTGGAGCTCCGGTTCGGTCATGCCGAGGAGGACGTGAGGGTCCACGTGAGTGGCACGTGAGGGAGAGGAAGCGGATAGCTTGCGCGACGGTGCGGATACGGCGTGGCAGCTGCGAGGACGCAGCGCACGTGCGAGAGGGACGGAGGTCACGTGCTGGAGCAGAGCTATTGAAACGGCAATCATCTTTCTCTCTGTGTAGTGTAGTGTTCAAGTGTTCACTAAAACCTCAGCTTTTCGATATCTAAAACCTCTACTCCTTGTGAAAAGACAATAATAACCCTGTATACATTTTCAAAATTGGCTTTGATCTTGATAAATTATGATTTTTATCGTTTTTTAGGTTGAATTTTTTAGTTGAGTATCATTGACAAAAATAATATAGTTATTTCGTAAAATTCAATTTCGATACTTCAAAACAAAGTGAGATTCTACGTAATATGTATCGTAATAGAAAAATACAGTTATTTAACGTTACATAAATGATATATATAAAAACATATAAAAATTTCGCATCTGAAATTTCCTATCAATTTTGATATATAAAATTAACAATTGGAAGTGATCGATATTTTCAAGTGACGATACGGGTGATATACCTAACATACCTAACAATGCATGATAATATGATGATATTAAAGCTTAATAATTGAATAATCGTGCTACCATTATAAATATCAACGTTCTCTGCACAATTAAATAATAATAAAACATGATTTTATGTATTTATGTTAATAAACATCAAATACAAATATTATAAGATATGGGAGGATACTAAAATTTCAAATTATTAATTTTTTCACCATTTTCGTAGGTAAAGAATCCAGTGGTAGAGGTATGGATAAATTGGTTAGAAATTGAGTAAATTGATTGAAATTGATTTTGATTAATCATTGATTCTTGTTAACATCCTAAACTATTAGAAATTGTGTGGATTTGTTTGAAGATGAGACAAGATAATGGATGCACGGAATGTGCTTGAGCTTTGAAGATGAGCAATCTGGGTGAAGGATATTACTCTAGCTGTATGAATTATGAAAATCCCATTTTGTTTGAAGATAAAGATGCACATGAGAAATGGGATGATATTTTAAATGATTTGTGTAAATGAACAAATTTAATTGTATCTATTCCATCTCAACACAAGAAAAAAAAAAGCATTAAAAAACTGTTATATTGTCTAAAAAATTATATAAAATGATTTTTTATTTCAATACCAAATATAAAAGGTTACTGTATTTAGAGGCTTCTTATAACCCGTTTGACATGATTATTTAAAACTAAGATTTTTTTTGTTAGAAAAATTGTGTTTATATATATATATATAATATAAATTCAGAGTTTTTTTTTAAAGAAGGACTTGAACTCACAACATCGTGATGTAGATATGAGAGGCACTGAACCAATCTCATCTCGTCATTGGGAAAATAGTGTTAACTTTTTTTTATAAGACTTTTGTTTTAAATTTATTTTGGATGGAGAATATATTATATTCGATTAATTTTATTTGTTGAACAAATTAAGTGAATCCAGATTGTGTAATTAAGTAAACAGTGCTTTAATTTTTTGTCAACAAATTAAATAGGTTATTTGGAAATTCTATAAATTAATGGCTTAATTGGATTGTAATGTGTAACCGGGTTAACTTAATGGGTCGAGTTTAGGTTTTAGTTCATGAAACAATAAGCTGCTCAGGTTTAGCCAAAAACCTAACGACCCAATAAATAAATTCTCTTCTACATAAAGTAAATCGTTGCTCCTATCCATCCTCAAAAATTTATATTGTTACATCCATTACTTGTTGCTCCAATTTCCCGTCTTTGAGATTTTGAATAACAAGCGATCAAAAAAACTGTGTTAAGAATAACAAAATCTTGGAGCATGTCAAATCTAAAACTCTCCAGTTAGAAAGCAAAAGTTGTATCCAACATTACATCATCTAAACACAGGAAGAATTACAAGTACAACCCATACTTAAAAAGCTATAGATCAAGCAAAGAGTACTTCCACAAGTGTTCCTGCTATTGTAATTGTGTCGCAAAGGCTGTTATAAAATGCCACAAACATATACGCGGAACGATTGAGGAACACAGCACACCCAGAGAACATGTTGAAGCAAGGTCAATTTTAGATACTACAGAAAATCTGTACATACATAGATTGTTATTATACATGCTCATTACAAATACATAACGATACATCAAAAATACCATCTGTATTTTTTCTCCGAACCAATAAAAACGATAAAGCATGTAACAAATGTCCTCTTTTATGTACGAAGGGGGGAAGCGGATGGTGTGGGATGAGTGGCAGCTCTCCTGTCTCGATTTTCATTCACACTTGCTCTACGACGCCTGGGACTGTTGCTAGACGTGCTATCAAAATTTCGGCGAGGTTCATTTCGTGAGGGTTCAACATCGTTGGACTCTTGAAGTTGCTCTAATGCATTTACTACCTCATCTATGTTAGGCCTGGACTTGGGTTCTGTTGACAGGCATTTGATTGCAAGCGTAGCTGCCTTGAGTACCGAACTAAGTGAGTACTGGCCTTCAATACGAGCATCCATGACTTGGAAAATTTTACGTTTGCTTTGTAGGTATGGTTTGGCCCATTCGACTAAATTCTGTTCTCCAGATGGCCTGTTCTTGTCAATTGCTCGTCTACCGGATAACAGTTCGAGAAGAACTACCCCGAAACTGTATACGTCGCTTTTGGTAGTAAGATGACCTTCATAAGAAAAGAATTAAAGTGTGGATTAGAAGTAAGAAAACTAGTTGGATTACTAATAGAGAAGTAACAGAATAAAACAAGAGTAGCAGAGTGGGACAGAAACTTATATGTCAAGAATGTTAATTTGACAAAGTTACACACACAAGAACAAAAAACGAAGGAAAATCATGGCATAGCAGTACAGAAACTTATATGTCAAGAATATTAATTTCACAAAGTTACACACAAGAACAAGAATCTAAGGAAAATCGTTGCATAGTGGGACAGAAACTTATATGTCAAGAATGTTAATTTCACAAAGTTACACACACAAGAACAAACGAAGGAAAATCGTGGCATAGCATGACATCAACTTATAAGTCAAGAATGGTAATTTCACAAAGTTACACACAAGAACAAAAAACGAAGGAAAATCGATGAAGTTCTGACTTGATAGCATAATTTCATGTGAGGTTAGTAAATTGGCATGATGGTCTAAGAGAAACTTGAAAATGACATAAGATTGGGAGTTTAGGAGTATGTTATATAGAGAAGCATTTAGCTTATGACTTTAGTTACCCCATTTTTCCAAAAAAAGAATCTCGGTACTTCGTTTCGAATAAGGGGTATACCAAGGGACAACATTTGGAGATTGATGAGACAACTCTATGGGCTGCAAGAAACAAAATATAGTCAAGTGCCACGACAAATAAAGCGGTAAATTGAAAGATACCTGTAGCCATATATTCGGGAGCTGCATACCCGTAGGTACCCATAATCCTTGTGGAGACATGGCTTCTGTCACCTGTCGGTCCATCCTTGGCTAACCCGAAATCCGAGAGTTTAGCATCGTAGTTCTGGCGTTATATAAGAGAAAAGAATGTAAGAGTGCTTCGAGTATAATAGAAACTTCTGTAGGGATGAAATTCAACGGTTGAAACATTTTTCACATACTGAATCAAGCAGAATGTTAGAAGTTTTGAAGTCACGATATATCACTTTTGCTTCATCACTATGCAGGAACGCTACACCCTTAGCGGCGCCAAGAGCAACCTTCATGCGAAGGTTCCACGAAAGTGGTTGAAAGTAAGAGCCTCCTGTTTCAATAACAGCACACATCATTATGAAAAATGAGTTCACGTGGGGGGACATTTTAGGTCATAGATGATATCATCCTTGAACGAAAAAACTACATTGACTAAACAGAACGGGACATCAACAACTCACTTCTAAATAAGTGATTCTCCAAGCTCCCCTTTGGCATAAATTCGTACACCAGAAGCCGGTGGTCATCCTCTAAACAGTAACCGACCAATTTCACAAGATTAGGATGATACAGCTGCCCCAGATAATTGATTTCTGTCTATAGAGCCAAAAAGGCATAGAAATTAGTAAGTTGTTTTTCTATAGATGATACAAACAACTTAATCTACAACGCTACCAATAGCAAGAGGAACTCAAAAAACATTCAAATTCATTTCTTGGCGCTGTTTACTCGGATAATCATTTTCATTACTAGATGCTACTAATGGGGAAATCACAATGTGTCAACAACAAATTTAATTTAGATCGTTAATGAAACTTAAACGAAACCAAGGAGACTAATAAAACAAGTGATACTGACCAACCATTCTTGGTGACCCTGGAAACCGTCTTGGTTGAGCCTCTTCACGGCTATAACCAATCCGGTGCCAGGCCTGGTAGCTGCGAACGTGTTCTCATCAATCCAACCCTTAAACACACAACCGAAACCACCTTCGCCCAAAACACTATCGGGGCGGAAGTTCCTGGTGGCGGCTTTCAGTTCATTGAAGCTGAAACTCTTCAAATTGGAGGACTGCAAAATCTCACCTTCTGTCCTAGAAGGCACTGATGAGATCCTGCTGCTAGAATTCACTCCTACAAGCATCAATGCAACAAATCTTGTAAATATATTGCAAATTCAATTAATTGATTGAATCCAAGCTATCTATCTATGCAGATTTGGACATTTACCAATAAACATCAAGAATCATTAGTCATCAAATTTCCCAAACAAATCCCTATAAAACTAGTTCCTAAATTTCTTTTATATAATTCAATATTCAATAAGATCCATGAACATAAATCAAAAATCAAAAATCAAAAATCAAATCAAGTTGTATAACTTTTCCCATCTTTTCCCATCATCCAAACACAGCATCAATCATCATAGTTACACAACAACAACAACATCAACAAAAAAAATCTTTTACAGTAGTATAGTGAAGAAGCTCAAATATGCATCAAAATTCAAAATAAAAGTTGGAAATGGAAACCATACCATTGTGAAGAGGACTCTCAGCTTTGATTCTGACACTAAAGCAAGACCCCATCAAAAAAAATCTCAAGTTTCTTCACTTCTCCACAAGAACCCACCTGCTACAGACGTAGAAGAAGAAGAAGAAGAAGGAGAAGGAGAAGAATATAGAATAAACCCAGTACAATATAAAGGACGACACAATAAAAACAGAGGCTTGTGAAACAGAGAAAGAGAGAGATAGATGTTTTCAAGTGTGAAAGCTAGAAAGTTTTTATACGTATAGATAGATTAGATAGCTGTGAGTCACGCACGAATCCGTCCAAAGATTGCCATATATTTGACCGAATAAAAAATGAAAATGACAAATCTCTGGACGAGTCTGAGTAGTGAGAGAGAGTATGAGAGGTGGTGGGCGGTGGGTGGGTTTTGGTGTTTCGTTGGGGTGTTTTTGGCTTTCTCGGAAAGTGCTTTTTTTAAGAGCTTCGGCAAGGACAAAAATGATTGCTTTGACTTGGCCGCCAGTTATGTCTTTTTTATCTTCAAGTAACGGAGCTCAGTCTTCAAGTAACGGAGCTCAGTCAGTAGATAGAGATGGACGAGTTTAGAATTTAAATAAATGATTTTTTAAGTTAAAAGTTTGAATTCTAGTTAGCGGTTTGAATCATACTAATGATAAAAACTTTAAAAAAAAAATGACCTAGACAGATAGATAGATACTGTGAACAAAAAAAAACATTAATACTGTAATTATATATATATATATATTAATCACCTTAAATACATTTCGGATTACGCATCACATCTTACCCCGAGATGGTAGTGCACATTCTTTCGTATTTTACAAACATGTATGAAGAGTTTTCTTCTGGTTGGTAGGAGTAGTTATCCGGACCTTGTATGAATTGTCTTGTCTTGAAAGGTCCCGTCAGTCATATTGTAATGATCGTAAATGTAATACTTAAAAAAAAATACACATCAGATTCCATAAAATTAGGATCGAAACCACGTAACGATATAGAAACATTACGAAACATAACGTTTAAGTTTCCACAATATTAGGAGTTAGGACCGAAATCACATAACGATGTAGAAACATTACGGAACATGACGTTGTGGAATCAGAAAAAAAAAAATTAGACTAGAAAATTATATATATATATATATATATATATATATATATATAACAAAGACAATTATTGTAACGATGAAGCTCGAATTCTCTTTTTAAATTCAATATATATATAATAATTATTATTAGTCATATACGTTTTTTTATACAGTATTCCGACTCTGAAACAATTGTATAATAAATTGAGTACATGGCCAATCCTAGTGTGTGTATACTAGTATTATAAGCTATTACGCATACATCAACTTGATTTTTATTTAAAAAAGTGTATACTAATTAAATTGATTTAGAAAGAATATATGTACGTATTTGATATAGTAATAGTATAATAAGATTATCGACAAGAATCTAACACGAGTTTTAGACATTATCTATTGAATTATTTGAATATGATAATTTTAATACTACTTAGTCTGATTTGAGTGTGAGTGTGTAACTGAGAATGCTTAATAATACATTCAACATGTTAAAAGGAGGGATTTTTTTTTAATAAAAATTATTTGTAATTTGATGTTATCATTTTTTTTCTCAGCCATTGAATTTCCATACAATAAACATCTAGGGCTTGCTTGGCATACAGTATTGGATTGTATTAGACCGCATTGTATTGTATTGTATTGTATTGAACCGTATTATCGTTAATACAAAACTGTGTTTGGTAATGCACTATATTATATCGTATTAGGTTATTCCTATATGATTTTTTTATATTTTATTATATTATAAAAATATAATATTTAAAAAAATACTTAATAATTAATTTCAAATATTCTTACTATGAATAAATCAATAAATATTTTTATATCAAAAATCAATAAATATTTATTTTAGCTGAAACAAAAAAATTATAAAAAATTTCTTATGTATTTTGAAATTATAAAAAAAATTCAATATTTCATATTCATTGAGAAAAAAAAAATATTTTTTCTAATACAATACAACATAACTTGATACACTGCATTTTAATTACTTAATACAATATGATACGGCCAAACAAACAAGACACTATTGTTTTATAACTGTATTGACATAATATAATAACATAAAGAGATAGTCAATAAAACTACGGAAATTTTTATTTTCCACCTTAATGTCATAATAAGATTGTTGAAATATTTAACTAAAAGTTTAGGAAGAACACAACTTGAACCATAATCTCAATTTGAACTATTAAAATTTATGGTTTTGATGAAGGATACATGACATTAACCTATAACCTGATTGTGCAAACTATAACCTTACTAATGTCGATGTATGAAGCTTACCACCGAATCACCGTACTGAATTATAGAAATTTACCAAAGTATATATAATTCCATTTCTTTACCACTAGTAAAATTTGTGTCGAATACATATAAGAATTTTCTATTTGGTATATACAGAAATCATAAAGTCGGACTATGTTTATGCCACTAATTAAACATATTAAGATATTGATCATGTACAAGTAAATGAATATAACAAATCACAAATGTAGTCAACGTTGATGAACACCGGTAAGTGAAAGACTATCAGTACCAAAACTTTAAGTATATGAGACATTTATAAATGATCTATAATCTATTTTCAAATTTTCTTCGGTTTTTATTTATCTGAACATTTTTTTTAGTATATCTATTTATCCACGTATCTAGATCATGTATTTTTTTGGGATTTAGATCCTCTACTGATCTGATACCTTTTCTGACATTCATTGCAATGCTTATGTGTCATGAGATTAAGTAAGATCGGAAAAAAGATCAAATCAGGTGATGATCCAAATTCATTTTTTTAAACTTTTTATTATTGGTATAATTCGAGCCATGGACTTGGACTTGAAAGTCATTTGCTAAAGCCTCAAGTTCATCAATCTACATGTTAAGCTATCCCCTTGTTGATGTAAATCACACTAATATTGTTACAAATCATGTATAATAACACTACCCATAAAATTAGGTAAAAACAGAGAATGAGGAAAATAGAAATGGCTCTCAAACTTCTAATAATATATGATTGTTATTATTGTTTTTTGGTAATTGGAATTGGATCAGCATCCATAATCTGCTAAAAGCATTATCACGTTAAATGTTAATTAATTACG
Source organism: Dipteronia sinensis (assembly GCA_033220585.1). Lineage (NCBI taxonomy): Eukaryota > Viridiplantae > Streptophyta > Magnoliopsida > Sapindales > Sapindaceae > Dipteronia > Dipteronia sinensis. Next base: position 6,844,776 of record CM065636.1, read on the forward strand.
TCTAAATAGTTGTTTGTATCAATGCCGGCTTGGTGGGGGCCCACGTTAAACCAGTAGGATCAATCATAGCCATCGATTTGATCGGGGGTGTCCCACCAATGAGAAATCTCAACAAAGACGACGACGACGACAACAACCCCTTTGAAAACGCATACGAATGTGAACACTCCTTGCGTCGTTTTGACTTTTGTTCAACAAAGGTACACGCCCACGCTTCGCTGTTGTTGTTAGATTTAAATATTTGGTGAATTACACTGACTTACCTTTATTTTATTACATCTAACAAGATTTCAAAAAGATATCATAAATTACATACTAACACCGTTTGTATTCCGTTTGTGTTGATTGAGTTTGACAATTAAAAAGTTTAAAACGTCTCTATTTAAGATTCAATTGTACTAATTGACCACTATACCCTCATGTTTTTACCAAATAAATTAATAAAACCATACAAAATGAGAGAATGTTAACTTGCAACGGAGAAGTTATTTTGTGTACAATTTTATCCCTACAAAATTACAAAATCAACCAAAAGTATTGAAAATAAAACATAACATGTATTTATTTATGAATTAATTTGTCTTCTTTTATAAATCCAAGCAAATACTCATTTTCAATGCTTTTGGTTGATTTGTAATTTTTTTTATTTTTAGGGATAAAATTGTCTAGAAAATAATTTCTCCCTTGCAAATTAACATTCTCATATTTTGTATCATTTTATTAATTTATTTGGTAAAAGTACGAGGGTATAGTTGTCAATTTATACAATTGAAGCTTAAGTAAAGATATTTTAGACTTTTTAATAGTTAAACTCAGTCAACACAAACGCAATGTTAACGGTGTTAGTTTATAAGGAAGATTTTTAAAATAAAAGTATTTGTAACTATACATTCAATAATAGTTCAAGGGTGAGAGGAGATTTTTAATATTAACCCTAAAATAATTAACTTGAAATACACATTTTTCTTTTAAAGAAACAATTTGGTTAGGGCTGATAAAAATGTTTGGTCCTTTTAGGGACTTTTCGCACAAATTGAATTTAAATAGTATACGGGAGCCGTTAAGTTATCAGATAGTTATACGAGAAAAGAGGTAATTTTTTCCTACAAAAAAATTAATATTTTAAAATTTTAAAATATTTGATTTTTAGAGAAATTTTTTTTTTTGACAAAAGATTTTTAGAGATTATTGAAGTTCAATTAAATGACCGTATAATATGTCAACAACTATATAATACATGTATAGTAGTTGAGCCCCGCGTGTTGTTGTATTTTTTCCCTACCACCTTGATTTGAAGTCTTGGATGTTAAGTATCGTATATTGATGGATGGATGTGACTTTAATTGCGAAGGTTGTAAAAATCAACGGTTGTGATGGCTGGGAGTTATATACTTTTTTTGTTTTGTTTGACATTTGAATTTTCAACTTAGAAGCATCTAACAATATTTTTTACAACACAAGGTTATTATTTTAAGCGATATTGGAACTATACCCAAAAGTTACATGTTTTTGATGAATTTTATGGCTTGTACTTAGTCTAAGAGCAATTATTTTCTTAAAAAAATAATAATTAAATAGCAATTATTCAACACGCGCCTAAGAGTCGAACCACTTTATTTCCCACTTCAGGATTAGTGGGCAAATCTAAAGACCCTAAATTTTATCGTATACACTAACGAAGAAGTGTCAAACCACTTTAGTTATAGTATTTTATACCAACTGTGAATTGAAATGATAACAAATTTGCATAGATTCTTTTATTTTATAATAATATAATTTGGGTTTAGTTTCCATTTGATTCATATTTAATTATTAATAGCAAGCAAATTGTTTTTTGATTAAAAAAAATTGAAATATTCAATTACATTTTTAATAATATTAAAAAACACTTTCAAAATAACCTATATAGAAAATGGGAAATCGATGGACTGAATGTGAAACACAGATAAGAAAACTTCCCGTGACTGCCGGGTTTTTTTTTTTTTTTTTTAAGAAAAACTTGTGTGCTTTGACTTTGGAGGCAGAGAGACAGAGAGACAGAGAGTGACAGTTTTATCTGGTTGACTTGCTTATGTTTCTTTATAAGAATCATGCATGTGTCACTTTTTATTCGGTATTCATCGACCCTTTTTTCTCCTTTTTTGGCTGTGTTATTTAATTTTCCAAGCAACCTTTCATGAACCTTTTGAGCTCTTAGTTTCAGACAAATATCCAAAACAATGAACCACACGAGAATCATATATTTTCAATTTTGTGAACAAATTCACTGCCCTAATAATTAAATTTCTTGCCAATAAGTCACACCCATCAATCTAAACGACATGGGTTTCTTATGGTCCCCTTCGATTTTGTTAGAATCCGTGTGAGGACTTGTGAGAAGATTCAAGTATCAATGTACATTCATGTCATATATATTTATATTTATATTTATATAAGTTATTTCATAAGGGATCCCATATTTTAATTTTAGTAAGGATTTTAATGAAATTACATTCATTTCGATGAATTTTGATATTAATTTTTTTTTTATGGATGATATGTTCAATGAAATCTACCTATGAATAAAATTTGAAATTATATATATATATATATATATATATGAACTTTAAATTTGTGACAAGATGATGTTGATCTGATGATAAACCTTTCATATCTGCACTACGAGGTTGTAGGTTTTAATCATTTTCTCTTCTAAAAAGGCCCTGATTTTATGTAATATTGTAATACTTAAAAAAAAGTTTAAATTTATAATTTCGATTGATTTTTGATGCTTGCAAAGTGAGTTCAGTGGCATATGATTTTATGAATAATCATGGGACTACATCACTACCAAAACTCAAAAGTAAAGACGGGAAAACCGAGCCGATACAATTGAATGAATCAAACGAATTGAACCGGTCCAATTTGGTTTGATTCGGTTTAGTTCACTTCATCCACTTTCATTTGATTGGTAACATTTTTTTCAAAACCGAAACCAACAATATTTTGGTTTGGTTCGATCCAAAAATTAACCGATTAAATAAAAGTCCACCTCTTCTCGAAAGTCAAAAAAGAATTGGGGCTTCAATTGTACTGACATTTAATGGTTGTAGCCTTGTAGGGATTTAGAGAAGCATATGGTGGAGGTATGGAGTTGAATAGGTGCATGAACCCAAAAGATGATAAGATAAGGTTGATAAAGTACTCTCTCACACATGCAATATAAAATTGTGGGTTTGATACCGTCTCTAATATCAGAGTATTTCAAATAATCATAATAAGAATTATTGTTATTGTTTACGTAAATGGATAGATGCCTAATTATGTGAATGAGATCTGTTGCCCTTTTATCATTGTCATTAATAAATCCATTTGCCTCTTCGGTTGGCATGTTTTGGTGAGAGTCCTTCAAATCATTTGATTATTTGAACAAATTCTTTGATTATTAATTTATTTGTGATTTTTTTTTTCTTTTTCAAGGTCTCAAAAACCATTTTCAACTATATAAACATCAGACCTTACCTAATCAACAATGTTTGGATTAAGAGCCGATATATAATTGAAGGTTTAAGTCAACAAATCAAAATTGATATAGCATATTAGCATGAACTTTATATCAATTTACTAATCAATCAATAGGATATATCTATTTTTTTTTTTCATAACAAAATATTTCCACGTGCACCATTTAATTTCTACACATCGATAATTATTAAAAAACACTCTTAAAAGCTGGAATACTTGGCTTTCATTTCAAGCTATTATATATTTTCTTTTTCCAGAATGTTATCCTACTCACTTGGAAAGTTAATCACTAGGGTCCTTTTAAGAACTTAATTCATCCCTCTCATACGAAATCAAATAAGTCAACTGAACTTATATACCCTAAAATTCCTCTTGTGGTATGCACCTCCCCCAAATAGTTTTCTTCCGGATGTTGTGGTACTAGATATCTCTCCTCCAGATTCAACACATACCAATTTATTTTAGCAGATACGATCAACCACCTCTAACCCATTTGGTGTTAGATTTAAACAAAAAAAAACCTAAAATTATACAATTATTATTCATTTTTCACCTGTCCTAGTATATGATGAATTCAAGAAATAATACATATCAAAAGAAAACTTAGTGAGAGAGAGAGAGAGCGCATGCACCCGAGAAACAAAAACAAGTGCATGGAGCATGGTGAAGGAAATAAGAAGATTTATGCATACATAAGTTTCCAAAATGGAGTCTTATAGAGAATACAACAGGATAACTTATTTTTCTCAAAAAAAAAAAGTACTTCTAAAACTGTACTACTAACTTGAATTTATATTTCCTCCAAACAAAGCTTGAACAGGTTACGTCTCGAACAAACTCAGGCATTTTTCTTCACCTCGGAAGACTTGATAATGTCAATGAACTCCGGCTGAGAGTGGGTAACGAGAAGGGGGGGTGCCAGATATTAGTACAAAAAACTTTAAGTAACGTTAAAAGAAACGGAAGGAGAGAAAAGGAATCATAATTGTTACCTTCAGAGAAGCTCCACCGACCAAAAAGCCATCGACATCAGGCTTAGTTGCCAATTCCTTGCAGTTTGAACCACTTACAGATCCTGAAATAGGCATGCAATTAAGAAATTAAGCAATTAAAGAGTGGAAGGCAATTGTCTCATACATGATACACCCAACATCGCCTCTAATACAAAAAATGGAGACCTTGTTCAAATTAGCATAACTAGATCCGTGGAATGTAACTATCATCATTATAAGCAGCACATAATAACATTTTTGCTTTTGGAGTGTTGGTTCTCTAGACTCATGCTTCAAGTTGAACGTGAATAGATGATGGGAATTTGACATACAAGTTTAAGAAAAACAAAAAATCTGCTCAGTATTTAATGCATAAATATTTTTTTCTAGAAAATAAAAATACCTCCATAGATAATCCGGGTTGTTTCAGCAACTTCAGGAGTAGTGTTTGCATGAAGCCATTTTCTCAATTCAAAATGTACCTATCACATAAAAAAATAGAATTACTGACTGGAGTATTGAAACTGACGTTATGCAGTAATGGATTGTTATATCAATTGTATTCTTGGGTTATTTAGTGTGTAAACTTTGAGTTGTAATGTGGATTTTCTTGTACAAGCATTTGAATTTCCCACATTCCTCGAAAAGGTTAACTTCATATTCAAGGCACAGTTGCTCTATTGCATACTGTAATATCAACTTCTGACAGTGACAAGTATCCTACTGATTTCATTTTAAACGTTGGCCCGGAACACTTTTGCAGAAATTCTCCCAGTTTAACCCAGCCACTGAAAGCACAACAGAAACAGTGTTGTGTCCATGGAATGGGATACTTCATGGTCAGGGTCCTCCAAGTCCTAGTTCATTGAAAATTTAATTTTTACATATTTACCACCTTTTTGTACATTTTTATCTTTTGACCCCCTTAACTATAGTTTCTTGCAGACTGAGCTCCGCCCACCACCGCCGCCACCGCCTAATAATAAACAAAAATAAAAACACAGAGAGAGAGAGAGAGAGAGGAAAAATAAACATCTAGCTCCACCATTGGTTGTGTCCATATTAAAGCAGAGGATGCAAGAGTATGTTTAATTCATATAATGATCGTAACTTCAAACATAAGATGAAGCCTAACTTACTTCCTGAGCCTGAGCTGGGGTAGCAACTTTCCCGGTTCCAATGGCCCACACGGGTTCATAGGCCAAAACAACATCTGACCAATTTGTGACTCGTTCTGCCATCAGAGAGATAAATAGCAATGAACAGAAGATCCAATAAGAAAGGAAATAATGGTTAAAGAAAATTCCAAGCAATCTAATATTATTAGAGTTACCACATAAGTTGAAGCATATTAACAGCATTCAGTGACATTCTTCACATATATTTAAAACAATGTTCAATTGGAGAAGCCAGTGCAATTCTTAAAATTTTGTTATTGTTAGCACAGAAGCTGCAGCAGTATTCAGATCACTTATAATAACATTCACCCGCCATGTTGTCCAAGTCAAACGAGTGAGATATTCATGATTCTCCGTGATAGCTATAATGGACACATCTACTTAAAGCATGAACAAAGAAAATGATGCAACAAGATATACAAAAACTGCAATCCTCATAGTAGTGATAGAACTATAATGAACATGAAACAAAGTGTAAGGTAGAAGTATTAGAGCAATAGAATCATTCACATTTACTCATTGTGACATTTTCCGCACGTTTGTCAATCTTTCTAATGAAAAACAGCAGATCATGAAATGTAGGACCAGGAGAAAGGATCTTTTACTCCTTAGTTTTCAAGAGAAACTGTTGTTTTATTTCGGGGCAATCCACTGCAGCAATAACATTAGAAGAGTATGGAACTTTCTTTACAATGACATGCAATATAAACTAATAACATACCATTTACTACAAGTAATCAAATTTCAAAAAACAAATTTCAGAGAAGCAATCAACTATTTTCAAACATCATGCAAGGGTCATGGTTTCTTATACAGTATATAGAAAAATAATAGCATCATATAAAAGAATCCATTATAACCGCGCATAAGGTTTTGTGTGTGGCAGTAAAATATATACCTGCAATTGCTTTAGTTTGAGCAGCAACAACATCCATAGTTGATCCAGCCTCGCGCTGCTCAAGTGTCTCACCAACACAAGCGATCACTTTCAAACCTTGAGCGAGTGCATATGCAACCTTATCTCCAACAAACTAAACGAAATGCACATAGCTTGAAATGTTAATGTAGTATATGTTATTATGTTAACAAGTAAGAGAGTACAAACCATAAATCAAATCTGTAGGAAAGTCAAGACATTTTGCCATTAAAACAACCTACCTCATTTGATTCATTCAAGATAAGTCTCCTCTCAGAGTGACCAATAATGACCCATGGAATTCCCAAATTGACAAGCATCTCCGCACTGCACATACATTAGAGATCAACTTTAAATTTTCAAGCAAAGAAGTATCTTAGCGCAAATAAAACTATCTCAATATTCAATGCATTGTTGAAGACAAATTCACATTAAAGAAATAATGCAACCATAAGATGCAACAAAATAGCTGTTTGTCATCAGGATTGAGTCAAATTGAGTCCAATAGAGAATTTATCAAAGGAATAAACTAACTCCCATCATTCTAAGGAAAAATACATTAATTGAACAGGCGTTTTTATTTCAACTGTACTTCCATCCAAAGAAAAACCACTGCACATATGAATTTATATTTAAAATCACTACCATAATTGATAGATTTTCAAAAATAATACATACATATGTAGTTGAATTTTACTATTTATTGAAAAACTACCAATTATAATAGCAATTTGAATATAAATGCATTGCACGATCAATCGCATTGCATGGATAAATTTATATTAAAAAATACTATCATAATTAGTAATTTCTCAATAATAACAACGCATTCATTTAGAATTTTATTATTTTTGAAAAACTACTAACTATGACAATGACTTTAAATATAAATCTATACATGCAATAATTCTATTGGATACAGATAACATTCGAAAGCTATTTCTCTTGTCTATGGTGATTCAATACACTTGTGTTTTCTACAAAAAAAAAAAAGAAGTTTAAAACAGTTTACCTGACTTCACCGGTGAAAGCACCTCCCTTCTTGACCCAACAATTCTGCGCCGCGACATGAAAATCAGGCCTCAACAGGCTCTTCACCAACGGAAGGTACACAAACGGTGGACTAACCACAACCTCTGCAAATCGATCGAAAAAAGTCCAATTCTCAACCACGACGTCGTGTACCAGATAACAACCGAACAAACTAAAAATAATAATTAAAACGACATTTCACAAGTCACAACACTCACCGACGATATCAGAGGACGGCACTTGACCTTCGTTGAGCACATTCACTATCTTCTTCAGTTCTTCAGTGGTTCCATTCTACACTCACGATTCAAACCACAATTAAAATCACAAATAATAATAACAACAAGAAGCATTTTAAACAGAGAAAATAAGTAGATCTCGTGATTTCAATCAATCAAACTGAATTGAAAGAGACTCACGCATTTCCAGTTACCGCCGACGAAGAATTTCCTGGCCATTTTTTTTCTCTTTGTTCGACGATGAATTTGAAGACTGCTGTTTTGGATTGATTTTCGCTTTTTTGTAAGAGAACACAGTACTGGAGTGACTATATATATGTATACGGTTGTCGAGGGAGGAAGACTGTTGCCTTTTAGCGAAATTACATGAATAGCCTCAGCATCTTGGAATATGCTTTATGCTGTTGGGGTTGTTAGTGGAGGGGTGGAGGGTAAGTTTGTAAATCATGGAAAGTGTGACTTGGAGCCAACGGTTTTGTAGAGGGGGCCCACGGGTTTGGTGGTGAGTGGTGGACTTAGCAGATTAGGTGAGGGCCCATTGTAAATTGGCTAAAACTAAAACCCCACGTTGTGATCCATTTTTATATGTGCCACTCGTGAGCCGTGCAGTCATGCATCATGGGTCATGCGCGCTCACCAGTGGTGTGGTATATAAATATATATATATATATATATAAAAAAATATTATCGATATATAAGATATATTAATTCTTTATATGTTGGCTATTGGATTTAAATGTTTTGACTTGACTGAATGTACTTAACAAAACACATTTTAAATCTAGTGGCTCATATATAAGAAACTGATATACCGTACCTTATATCAGTTCGAACTGACAATAGAAAGACTATACATATATATATATATATATTTTTTTTTATTATTATTATATGGGTTTGGATATATTGCTAGTTAGAGCAATATTACTGGACAGTTATTTCAATGAGAATTGATTTATTTTTGTTTTAATTTATAAATCTTTAATTTTAATATACCATTGAGTTTAAATCTTTAAGTAACATTGCCGCCAACCCCCATTCTTAGGGCCCGTTTGTGATAACTTTTACTTTTGGCTTTTGTCAGTAGAAGAAGAGAAGTAAAAGTCTGAGCTTTTAAGTTCCTGTTTGGATGATATATTTTAGAAGAGCTATTGTCTCAGGAAGAGCTTTTAAGACTGTTTGGTTGTAACATTTTAAAATCTCTTCTAATTATGATATGTCATTTTTACCCTTGAAGAAGAGCTTTTGAACATGTTTGGTTGTAATTAATTAAAATCACTTCTAGATATGATATAACAATTTTACCTTAATTGGAATAAATAATATATGTACATTTTTTAAATAAAAATTTATTTCATATGGGATGAAATAACATTCTTTATCATAGTATCATTTCAGGATTTAGTTCTCTAATCATGCCCTTAAAATGAATGTGGGATTTGACAGAGCAATTTGGCTAGCCCATCTCCATACTATTTTTTATTACCATTTTTTTTTTAAATAAAACAATTAAATTGGTAAAAAAAAACCATCAAAATAATAAAAAAACATTCTTTAAAATTACATTCAACATATTCGATCAAACCCAGATTCAACCAAATCCATTTCCAGAACCTAACACCAAAATCCACACAGCCTAGAACTAAAACCGTGCCACCACCTCCAAACCACCACTAAAACCACAACACCACCGCCAAATCCACCACACACCTTTCACAAAACCCAGCTCCGCCCAACCCAACTTCACCGTCGAACCCAGCTCTGCTGCCCATTCGAACCCTGAAATCACTATTGTTCCAGACCACCGCGGTCCATCCCCTCCTCCGGTTGTTTATCTACATCACCGCATCTCCCCGCTACCTCAAACACCATCACCATTGTCAAGCACCTCCAGGTTCCAACATCACCACATATATCAAAACCCCAAACCTCCACATGCTTGCCCTCGCCAAATCAATGTAATTTAAAACGGAAAAAATCAGAAATGGATGAGATCTGGTGAAAAAAAAAATAGTCAACTTCTTCACACAACTCCAATTCGTCATCCAACAAAACCCACGATAGCATAACTGATATCTCTCAACCAACCAAACATTCATCTTCTTCAACAAAAACACACCATCCACAAACATCAAATCAATTAAAGAAAAAAATCATCTAAAAACCTGGAAACACAACTGTGTTTTTTGTTCATTCAAACCCAACACATTTTTTTTTCATCATGATTTTGACATAGCCAGTATATGCAGACCCAGTTGGGTCTCCCATCGCCATCGTCGATGATTAAAGATGGAGACCCAAACTGGGTTTCCATCTCCGGTGATGGAGTTGGTTCTCGTCTTCTCCATCGATCGGCTACTCTGTAAGAAACCCACTTGTGATTTGGTGATAGATCGATAGAAACCCACTTGTGATATGTGAGTTTGTTTGTCTGAGTGTTGATTTTTGTTTTTGAATGTGATATTTGTTATGGGTTCTTGTGATGGTTTTTGTTATCTGATTCGGCAAATGTTTGATTTGGGTTTGAATTTGAATAATGATGATGGATAGTGATTAATATGACTTGAGGTTGGCTTGAATTGAATTTTTTTTCTTTCAAGAAATTGTCTGTTAATATGTGCTTTGATGGTTGTTTTAGATGCAACAGATTCATTTTTTTTCTTAAGGAGAAACAAATTCGTTTTGGTTGGCTCATTCGCCGCAATTGCAAATCGATCGCTCTTCTTTCTCTATCACCGCCGCGGCGAGGGAAGCCAGATTTGTGGAGTTTTGTGGCAACGATGGTCTGTGGATGATGGAGTTTCACAGATATCAGTTTGGTTTCTGGGTTTCTTTTTGTTGGATGAGTGAGAGAGACGAGATAGATGAGAGAGAGATGAGAGAGAGGCCCTTTCAATTGGAATTGGATTCAGGATACAAGTGTAATTTTTTGTTTGTTATTTATACCAATAAGGGTAAAATTGGCAATATGAAAGTGTCATTTAACTGTTCATTTGGCTTCCTAGAAGCCCTTCTATGAGAAGCACCTATGCTGATGCTTCTTGTAAAAGAGCTTCCAAGGTCAAGAAGCACTTTTCATGTTTCATCCAAACAGCCACAAAAGCTGCTTTTGGATCTCAAAAGAGCTTCCAGACCTATGAAAAGCTCTCCCAAACAGGGCCTTAGACTATTAGCTATTACTTTACTGTTAATTATGTTCCTTTTTTAAACCTAATTTATTTTTAAATTGTTTGAGAATAGATTCTTATGACTTTTTTTTTCTTTAAATAAAAAAAATACTTGTGTTTTTTAAAAGAATTTATATGACTTAAATAATGAATATTATAAGTTGATTAACCGACACAATTAGCAACTATTTAATATGGATGACAATCGAACGAATTGGTTATAAATATCTCAATATTTATCTAACATCTATTCTCATTTCTAAGTAGGTGATGCGGATTTAGGGAATTCTCAAATTAAAGTAGAGATATTTATTCTTGCCCCGTATATCCCTATATTCGATAACTTTTTATGAGAAAGATGTAATCAACATCGTAGTCATACAATCTAATGATAAAGGGATAAACGGATTTTGAAATATATTTTCAGAAATTTCTGTCACATTAATCAAAATTGATAATAATAACTCCATGAAAATGAATATTAAAAATAATGGTAAACTCGCACATTAGACCAAAATTGTGAATATGTCTGTTTTCCGGTAAGAGGCTGTGAATGTGTTGTAACTAATGGTGTAAAAGGGGGCCGGCCCGGCCCACATCGGCACGGCCCCCCGGCCCGTTTAGGAAAACGGGCCGTGCCAGGCACGGCCCGTTTTCCTAAATGGGGGCCCGGCACGGCCCTTCCGTGCCGTGCCGCGTGCCGTGCCATGCCGGCCCGTGGGCCAATTTGGGGGGCCAAATGGGCCGGCCCATATTTTTTTTTAAAATTTTTTTATATATTATTATTTTTGTATAATAAAAAAAATGTTTATAATAAATTAATAATAGATTATAGATACATTTTTTATTTTATTTAATGAATTAATTCAAAAAATAAATAAAGATAAAACATGAAAGAAAAAAAAAAGTAGATAAAAATATGAAATGAATAATTCTTTATTTATTTCGGACTTTCAGTATTACATATTTACATGATTGCCTCATTAAAAACCTTACCAAGAAAACCCAGTGGGATAAAAACTTGGTAAGGGAAAAAGAGTGCAATCGTATTACAAGTAAATGTACATGTACAACCTAGTTCTGGAGCTGGTTACTGGCGGAACCCTCATCGACATATAAATTGGAGAAATTTTGAATAAATTGTTCATCTACCGTTTCATTTTGCATCCTCTTTCGAGCATGCTCCCAATCCCGAATGCATATTAATACCTCCACCATCTCTGGAGTCAAACAATTTCTTCTTGGTTCAATAATTCGTCCACTCGTGCTGAATGCCTGTTCTGAAGACACAGTGGACACGGGGATAACCAGTATGTCACGTGCTAAGTGTGACAAGACCGGATACCTGTAGCTATAGGTCTTCCACCATAACAACAGATCAAAATTCTCCGTGTTTTCGTCGGCATCAAACTGTGCTTCAAGGAACCTATTCAGTTCGGCACCAGAAGATGCAGCAGATCGTGTAGTTGAAGAAGAAGAACTTGCTGATTTGTCTTTTTTCCGACGTTTGAGAATGCTCCAACTTGTCGGGAACGGTTGTCTGTCCGGTTCTGGTGATGGTTCCGTGTGAATGCCGCCAAACCTGCGCTCATAAATACTAAAAACTTCGAACAACATGTTTCGAATGTCAGTAATCTGTTCGGAATAATCTATTGACAATTTATTACCAATAAACTCAAGCAAATATTCTAAACCAGCTAATTTAATTCTAGGATCTACTATAACACCTAAGGCATAAAGGAAAGGCATTTCAGACCAGTATTTTTTAAACTTGGTCTCCATGGCAACAACTGCATCGCCAAGCAAGTCATCTTCCCTATAAGTGTTTAACATGTCAGACATTTCCACAATCTGATGGATTGCCTGGGAAGATGTGGGGTAGTAGACCCCTGAAAGGGTTACAGTGGCATTGTAAAAAACCTGTAAAAATTCAACAAAAATCTTTGCCACATACCAATCGTCTGGTGTCAGTGATTGAGCAGGTGGACAGCCACTTTCGGCCAATTTCATGTTATAAAAACCTGAAATAGTTGTATCATATTCCAAACAATTTTTCAGCATTAAGTAAGTAGAGTTCCACCTTACCGGCATATCAGTTTGGAATCGTCGGGGTCGTAGACCGTTTAATGTACAGTGTCTGCCAAATTCTTGAAATCTTGGATTAGAGCTACCGATCCAAGAAATGGCATCTCTGATGCGTTCTATACGATTGCTTACTTTCTTCAAACCAGACTGTACAACTAAATTTATGATATGACATGCACAACGCTGATGGAAGAAATAACCCCCAGCTTGCGGGATGTTTCTTTCAGTAAACAATGCAATAGACTTAGTATTTGCCGATGCATTATCTAATGTGATAGAGAGGATGCGATGAGTTATGTCATAATTTTCTAAAACAGAAAGAATGACAGCAAAAATATTGTCTGCGGTATGTGCAAAATCCATAGGACGAAAACCAAGAATTTTTTTTTGTATCCTACATTCAGAGTCTAAATAGTGTCATGTGACACATAAATAGTCCTGTTTGGAACATGCGTTCCAAATATCGGAAGTTAATGCAATTGAGACAGTTAGATGCTGTAATTCAGCCGTCAAGTCATCTCGTTGGGTTTTAAACATTTTTATCAAATCGTTCCTAGTGGTGGTTTTAGAAACAATTTGCATTTGGGGGCAAAATGCATATGTGATAAATTCTTGAAAAAAAACACAGTCACTGAAATTAATAGGTTGATCAGTTTGTGCAATGTACCGTGCCAAACATTCTCTAGCATGTGCGGCGTCGTAATGCCACGTCGTAACCGACCCGTCTGGGTGCCGTTGCAATTGTGTCTGGGTTGTATTGGGTACATGTACGTGTTTGGGCATGCATTTTTGCATATGTCTTCTCAAATGACCGGTTCCACCCTTAGTAGTGGTATAGTTCTTAGGACAAAACTTACATTTGGCTCTGGGGCCGACCGTACCGTCTGGAAGTGTCATTTCTACTACGTCAAAACACTGCCATACGTCTGATGTTAACCTCTTAGATTTGGTACGTGATGTCGGTGTGGCGCCGGAACCAGAAGGTCCCGCTTCGGTTTCTGCCGGTCCGGAGAGATCAAAATCATCGTTCAGCATGTTTAGACCGTCTGGAAAATAAGGATGGGTGGGATCTATTTCCTAAAAAAAAAAAAGTTTCGGTCATTAAAATTAACTCCTACACATACAATGATTATTTTACTAAAAATATATATTAAAATTAACTCCTACACATAAAATGATTAATTTACTAAAACAATATATTAAAATTAACTCCTACACATAAAAATGATTTTTTTTACTAAAACAATATATTAAAATTAACTCCTACACATAAAATGATTAATTTACTAAAAATAAAAATAAAAATTAACCCCTACACATAAAAATGATAAATTTACTAAATAAATAAAATTAATAACTGATATAAACATAAAATGATAAATTTACTAACTAAACAAACATATTAAATTTAAAATATAACACTAAAATAAAAATGTACCTTTGAAGTTTGAACTTTGGTGTCTTGGTGGAGAGATTAGAGAATAATAGTAAATTACTAATAAAATATTATAATAGTATATTAGTAGTGTAGAATAGTAGAGAGAGAGTAAGAATGAAATTAAGAATAATTGAAATTGTATAGAGAGTTTGAGAATGGAGAGATTGAGAGATTGAGAGAATTAGAGAAAGTGAATGAAAAGTGGAATGTGTGGGAGTATTTATAGAAAAATTAGAAAAGTGGGTAAAAAATATAAAACACAAGAGTTGAGGGGGTAAATTGTAATTTTTATTATTTTTTTTTAAATAACCGTTGGCTGACGTCAGCCATGACGTCAGCCAACAGTTATTTTTTTTTAAAAAACAATAAAAATATACTTAAATTTAAAATAAAATATAAAAAAACAAATTCCGCGGGCCCAACCGTCGGCACGCCGTGCCGGCACGCGTGCCGACCGTTGGGCTTGGCACGCCGTGCTGGCGTGCCGTGCCGGGCCGGCACGCCGTGCCTGGAACCCTGACCCGGCACGTGCCAAGAATGGGGGCCGTGCCAGGCACGGCCCGCCATCCTTGGCAGGCCGGTCGGACCGGGCCCTCCAGGTCCGACCCATATTTACAGCACTAGTTGTAACAAGCACTTCAATTATGCAATACGATTGACGTAGAAATTTCAAATTTGACACAACAAGGTGTAATTAATTTGATACATTAAATTTGACATACTAAGGGGTCGTTTGTTTTTTTGTTTAAAGACTGAACAATCCTGAATTTTACTGAAAATTGGAGAACAATTAAAACATGAATTTGAATGATATGTTTTTTTTATCACCTCTGAATAGAATGTCAACTTGCTTGTTTTTTTAAATATGATGTATTTTCATTTTATATGATATAAACAACTAAATAAAAATAATTTAACAAATCTTAAACCATTTTTATGTAATAATTACAATATATTATTCATGACTAAGATATGATAAATAATTGTTATAAAAAAACAAATAGGATAAATGATGATTTTGAAATAATTTTGATTTAAAAAAATTGAATTGAACATTCAACGATAGTGTTGAAAGTGATAATGCGATTAATGTTTTTTTAAGATGTTTATCATAAGTAATAGGTTAGAATAAATAAATTTGTATAATATAAAATTATAAATTATAAATATGTTATCTTTGGTTGGATAATCTTATAATAAAATATATTAAATGATATTCAGTGATTTAGAATTAATTTAAAAATCAGAATTTCTTACTTTTTATTTTATGTTTTTTTTAAAGTTATTTGACTACTTAAAAAAACAACTTATGGGTCATTTGTTTTTTTGTCTGAAGACTGAATAGTTCTGAGTTTTTATGAATGCTGAATATAGACTGAAATCTGAACTCGAATGACATATTTGTTTTTTTTTCCTCACATCTGAATGTATTGTCAACATGTTTGTTTTTTAAAATTAAAATTGTCTGGAACTAAATAATTTACATTTATACCCATGTTAAACAATTATACATATAATATGGAATAAAAACAATCTAAAAATAATTATTATATATGAACACATATGATCATGATCTTGTTCTTCGATTACAAATAAACTTCATTTTTACTAAGAAAAAAAAATGTTTTTTTGTTCAAAAAATAAAAGGGTCGGTAAGAAAACTCATACAAAACACTCTAAAAAATAATATATAAACACATCACCCTAATATCATAATAAAATATTTATATTAAATACCAATATGATACGTGATTAAGGTTCTTTTTATTTTTAAAGATATTTAAAATAAGCAATATATTAAAATAAAGATTTATGTACCATATATAATTATGATGAAATTGGAAATATATTATATATGGGGGATATCATCGGAAGAAAATATTTTGAATTGTATTTAATGCAATTCAATGATTTGCAATTAAGTGAAAAGTCGTGATTTTTTACTTTTTATTTTAAGTTGTTTTTTGGTATTTTAAAGTTGTTTGACCACTTAAAAAAATAAACAAAACAACTTAATAATTATGATTCAGACCCATTAAGTTTTAAGTGGAAAAAACAAATGACCCCTTAATAATTTTTAGGGGTATTATCATTTTAGTCCCTAAGTTTTGTGAAAAGATCAAATTTTTAACCGTGTTTGCTTTTTTATGACCTTTGGTCCCTCACTTTTCATATATACATCAATTTGGTCCGTCTGTTAGTCAACAGTCAGTCAAGCCTAACACTTACATGGGTATTTTTGTCTTTAAATCAAAAAATGCCATGCGTCAATATTTTATTAATCATAAAATAAAATAAATATATAATTATAAAATAAAAGAAAATAAATAATCTCTACACAAAAAAATTAAAAATTAAAAATTCTATAAAATTAGTATTTTAATATAAAAATAATTCATTACCGTTTTTATTTCAATTTTTTTTTAAAGTTTTCAAGAGATCAGATCTCTTCAAACAAAGCTTACCCCATTTTCTCCATCGATTCTTGCTCACTGTCTCTCATCTCCTTGTGTCCGGTCGCTCCTCTGGTTCGATCGTTGTCGAGTTTTCGAAATCGATTAAAGCGGCTGCTTTCTCGTCGTCGACGAGCTTGACGGTGGCGAACTCGCGGTGGGTGATGGAGTTGGGTGATGCCGTTGTTGGTGGTGGTGATGCGTTTGGTGGGGGAGGAGTCCATGGAGACTGAGTTTTGATTGATTTTTTATCATGACTATTATTTTTGAGATTTATAGGTTGATTTAAAAAAAAAAATTGGGTCGTTCTTCTTTTGTCTTGGCTGGTAATCCATTTAGTGAAATGGATTTGTTTTTTTGTTTTTGGTCTTGTGTAGGTTTTAAATCAATGAAATGGAATGAGTGTAATTGTGTAAATGGGATGATCTCCATTGGAGATCTTGGAGATCATGCAATTGGGTTGGAGAAGCGACTGACTGAGTTGATTGTTTTGTTTTGTTTTTTTCTTTGAAAAATGTTTTCGTGTTTTCCATGGTTGCTTGGTTTGGAGTTCATGCGTTTGACCTTTTTTTTTTATTTATATTTTTTGGGGGGGGGGGGCGGGGGGGGGGGTCTTGCAATATATATTTGTAATCTGCACCTTCATTTCAGTGATTCAATATTTTCATTTAGTTTGGTTGATGAGAAAATGTAAGAGAAAGTGATAAGAAAAATAGAAGAAAGAAAGAAAGTGTCTGTGTGATTTTGATTTTTGATTGTTGATTTTGATATTTTTTTAATACTTTTCAATGGATGAGATTAGGAAATGGATGGGGGCCGTTGAATCCAAGAATCCAATTTAATACTTTTTTTAATATCGGCGAAGAGATATAGAATCCAATTTTTTTTTTCTCTTTTTGTATTTTTGTAATCTTTAATTTTTTCTTTCTCTTCCATTTTCTTAATCCCCAAACACAATCCAAACAAAAAATAAAATTCACAAACAAAAAGCAAAACTTAGTCCCATAGATCAAAACCAAAAGTCAAATCCTCAAACAGAAAACTAAAAATCAAATCCACAAACAAAACCCCAAATCCATCAATTCCACAACTACAATAGTTTTTTTAAAGATTAAAAAAAGAAAAGAAAAAGAACCAGACCTTCATTCTGGAAAAATGAACTATGTTCCAGGTCGGTTTGACCCTGTCAACAATACATTAATAAAAAATAATTAATTTTTTTAATTATGTTATTTTTTCTTTGAAAAAAAGATTTGGTTTTATATCTTAATAATTATTTTTATTTTCTTTCAATTATTTTTTATTTCCCCATTTTATAATTTTTTTAATTTATCTTTGTAATAATTAGTTTTTTTTATTTAATAATTAATTATAAAAGGGTAAAATAATCAATTTGTATTTTTTGTTATATTTGACTGTCAAAATTAGGGTTAGAAGGACAAAACTGATGTACTTATAAAAAGTGAGGGACCAAAGACTCTAAAAAAGCAAACACGCATAAAAAGTTGATCTTTCTTTAAAACTTAGGGATTAAAAGATAATACCCCTTCCTTTTAAGTGTGTTTACCGGCATCATTTCCCGCCACACCACAGACACAAAATAGGGTTTCACTCGCTGAAACTCACATCAAACCATTCAAAATCCTGCAAAAACAAAAACTAATTTCACTTTTTCATTTCGATCTCTCTCTCTCTCTCTCTCTCTAAAATGGCCGGTCAATCCGATCCTCACATATCTTTGTTTTCTCCACAAGAGGTCCGTACTCATCTCTCAATTTCTTCTTATTATAATTTTATCATTATTATTTAAATTTCTGGTTTCGGATTTTTACTCTTTTTGTAATTGATTTTTTATTTATGTTGTTGATCAGATTGAATTCATGGCAGAAGATGAGTTGGTGGAGATTGTGCCGAACATTAGAATGGATCCTCTCAATTTTATCTCTGTAATGAAAATTGAACTCAATCTGCTGTTATATATATATATGTATTTTAATTATTTACTTTATAATAATTTTTGTTTGTGTGTTTGATTTGTTTAAATTGCAGGGCGATTTCGGTCCCTTTTCCCCTCAATTACCAGCTAAAGTCCCGCTGTGGCTTGCCGTGGCCTTGAAGAAGAGAGGGAAATGCATGATTCGGCCTCCTCAGTGGATGTCCATTGGTGAGTGTATCTACTTATTTACTTGTACTATATGTGTTTTTTAATTTAGTACTCAATTAGTTATGGTGCATTCGTAGTTGGGTTTTGGTCAAGTTTTTGCAATTCATGTAGAAACCTCTTGTTTGTTGGACATTAGTTGTCTTTGCGATGTAAATTGAGGTGAATTATATAGTGATGATATCTTTGAATCTCCATAACTGGGTGTGTGCTTTGTACGAGATTCAATTTGTGTACTTTATACATGTGTAAACATCTCACCATGTTATATATTTTATGACATGGTTTGTGACACAAGTTTGCATGACTAAGCCTAACAATGCGTTCTATGTGTTTTTGTAGCATATGTTAGAATATATATTGTGCATAGCTATGAAAACAGATAGAAGATTCATTGACTATTAAAACTGGGAAAGCACAATTTAACCAGTGGCTAGAACACTAATCTTAAGTGTCCTTCCTTCATTTATTATTATTCTAAGCATTTTGGTTTTGCAACTCTTTCTCTTAGGCAGTTTTATATTGTTCAACAGCTTTATGATGGCTAAAGTAGTGCTTTATTGATTTCTCTTTAAATTGGATGTCTTCTTCATCCTGATTTTTTTTGTTATAATTCGGTCTTTTTTTTTGTGCTTGACGTCAGTAAAATCTAGAATTGAGCTTTAACCTTGGATAATTTTAATTAGGAAATGCATGTTTTTGGAAGTTACATTGATTGAATAAACATAATAGCATTTTTCTTTATAATTTTTTTTCTTGTTATCTAGGAATATTTTATTTTTTATGGTTCTTTAGTGAGGCTGAAAATAAGATAATAAAATGGAATTGTAAATTGTAATGTTTCTAATATTTTTTTTTTGGTATGTGGCTAGAAAATTTAACACATGTTTTGGAAGGAGAACGAGAAGATCAAGGGGCATTTCAGGCTGTCCCATTCCATTATATCGAGATTTCCAGACTTCTGTTTGACCAGTGAGCATCAATATATTTAATTTGATTAAGTGTATTCTTTACAATGTAACAATACTGACCAACAACAATTATTTTGTGGATGGTAGTGCACGTGATGACATTCCTGACATATATATGGTTAGTCTTAAGGTTATTTAAACCTTGTTTAATTACAGATTTTGAACTTCCTAGGAACCTTAATGTAAATCTTTTTCATAGGTGAGGTCTCTTATTGAAGACATCAGAGATGTACGGCTGCATAAAGTGGAGACTAACTTAGAGAAGTTCAGTGCTACATCTGCAGTGAAGGTGGGCTTTTTGTCTCCCTTGCTATTTGCAACCTTACATAATCATTTGATCATCAAGTCAGGGAAATAACATGCGTCAATATTCTGATTTATGGAGAAAGTTTGAATACTGTAATGCCTAAACATGAAGCACCAAATAGGTTGAAGGAAACTGCACCCTTTTAGTAGCTTGCATCTCTGGAACCAAAGGATTGAATTAAGATAGTGAATAAATTGAGCAGACAATAATATGGCAAAGTTAATGTGGTTTGGAAGTTTACATATGTCCTTGGAGGAGGGGAAGGAGAATTTCTATGTAAAACCTGTGGTATTTGGAACATGTCTCGCCTCATTCTTATCAACACGGAACTCACAACCCATTACCTTCTAGGGAATATATTTAGCAGCAAGAAAGTGCGAATCATGAAATTTATGTTGTCATTATGTTTGATTTTAGTGGAGCTAGCTTCACTCATGAGCAACATCCATCTAACTGAGAATTTTGATTGGTAAGTTGGGGTTATTTTGTCAAATATAACTTTAAGGGACATCGGCCACCTGATTGCGAAACATCTATTATTTAGAAAATTTTGAAATACCCTGTAAATCATTTCATTAATGTGGCTCATTAAATGTCTGCTGCAGCACATGAGCATTTTTATAGCATTGATTTTGGAACTGGGATTGGAACTGTATTTGTTATTCCTTTTGTTATCATGTTCCTAATTTTTAAAATATGATGTTGCAGATTTCCCATCTTTCTGCAATGGAAGTGAATGTAGTTCGTCCATTTGTTGTTAGATCCCTGCAGGCATTCTATAAGCATGATAATCCAGTAGTGATGGCAGATTTAGATAGTGCGTCCGATAGACAACCACAAGTGAGGCAGCCGCAAGTGCCTAGAAATGCACAAAGAGTAAGTTCTTACATATGCTATCCTTCTTTCTTTACCTCTTCCATTTCCCTGTCTTTAAAATTTATTTCTTGTGAATTTTATTAGTTAAGGATTTGTGATTGAATCAACAATGAAGGGTATTACTTCCACTGAACTGGCATTTGTAATCTTACTAATCGTTTCGTTTTTCAGCAACCTCTGAAGCGACGTTGAGATATATATTGTCCTTTGTAATTTCCTTCCTCTCTACTGGAAATGTTAATCTCAGTCAGCTAGCACAGAAGGTACTTCTGTTCTCTTTGAACCCATTCCAATCGATCCTTCCTAATACCCAGTGCCTTGCTTGTTATAGTTGTAAAATAATTGTGGATTCATGTTGAACTCTCATCAAATAATGTTGTTTTATTAGTAATTTTTATTGTCATATTTCGCCAAATAATGATATTTTCCCAGATAAATAATGAAAATTCCAAATGGATGGAAAGCAACGTGGTCTTGAAACATTTTGTTGTTAAGTTTTGGGCTTGGACACATATCAACGGCCTCTTGTAATTATTTACAACTAAATATTAATAATAGCAATTGTTTATGCATAAAAAGTTATTTATAGGAATGCATGGCTCTGATGTTAAATGAGCATTGAGACTGTAATAAGAGACAAATGCATTTATGGATGTTAGATTTGACATAGGCTTTTAAGTTGCCTAGGAAAATTAGAATTTATTGAATGCCGAGAAGACTTGATTGCTAAGGATTTGGAGGAAGATGTGACTCTTGACAGAGTTGAATTGTGTAAAATTATCGATGTGTTTGCTTTCTCATGTGCTCCGTTTATAATTATGGTTTGATTTTCTATTTTTAGGTTGGTTAAAGTTCCCTAGGTTGCTAAGTTGTAGAGTTATTTGATACATGTTTAGTGGAACATTAGTATTTCTAGAATTGGTGGTTGGGGTACTGAGATGACTTGATTGCTAAGGATTTGGAGGAAGATGTGGCTCGGGACAGAATTGAATTGTGGACAATTATTGATGTGCATTTAGTAGTATTTGTTTTTTCATGTGGTCTGTTTATATTATGGTTATTATTTTTTGTTGTCTATTGTTAGGTTGGTTTTAAGTTTTAACCCCTCAAAAAACAAAGTCTCTAGTTTCAACCAAAGTCAGTTCGGACAGAGGCTTGTTGAGCTGTTAAGTTACTGGTTATGGCTTGTATTTTACCTTGATCACTTGCAGTCTTGCATTAGAGTCTAGTCAGTCTACGTGTCTTGTAACCAAATGGCTAGGCTAGATGTTGCCACAATTCAGTTAGAATTTCTGGGCCCTTATTTTAGTTTGCATCCCTTTATATAACAAATTACGGATCTGTCTGAATACTTACACAAAGAAAATGGTCTTCATGGTATGACTGTTGGGCTGATCCAAAAAAGGGGCATAGGCCCAATAGCGTTGTGGTACACAGTGGGATGTCAAATTGTTAATATGCTTAGATTTTGACATTTTCCATGAAATCAATGTCTCATCACTCTCATCACATAGACATTGTGTCTTTAGTTTTTTATACTTTCATGCAAGGTTTCCATTTATAATTTTGATTACCAGGATATATTGTCCTTTGGTGAACTACTGAACTCAAAGCTTCTTTTGGATTAGAAAATCTTGGAAAAAGTTGTTGAAATGTCTGGAAACTTGGCTGTTTACACCTAAACTATATGTGGTAGTCATGGAAAAATGCATTTTTCTTATAACAATACAAAATTAGCATGTCCTTGGATTTTTTTTTTTAGTGTTTTCTTCTAGTAAATCCAAGTTGATTCTCATTCAGTGATATGATTTTTCCCTTTTGAAGTCTCCCCTTTTGTCTTTTCATCCAATCCAACTTTCTGAAATGTTCTTTTTCAGTAAAATTTTCCTCTTGTTCGCTATTTTTTTTTTCTTTTTCATGCTATCTGTTTATGCACAGTACAAGCCGTGTGCCTGTGTCCTTCTCATCACTGGCATCATGATTGCATTCGCTTGCCAATTTAGTAGTGTTCTGGATGATTCTTTTTGAGACCCCACTTTTCAAGAAACTTAGAACAGGCAATTGGGAGATCTGATCTGCCTATCTCTCTTTATTAAATCAGTAGTTAAAGTTTAGGTGAAATCATTCAGATAAGGCTATAAGCCTATAATACACTAAAAACTTCCAAAAGGAAGAAAGTGGTCCACGGCATCTTCTTTGTCTGTTTCACATCATTTTGTGCCAAATGTCCCTCTCTGTCGCCAGAAATCATTGAAAGAGAATCTTTCTTGTCTTTAAAAAAAAGATAAGAGGTCTTTATTTTTCTTCAATGTGCTTAGGGGTCCAAATAGCCAGAAAATGCCTTGTGTTCCATTCTCAGTCAGTACCCATCACCAGCCCACACTAATGGGGATGTTAAACTACTCTTTGTTCTCACATGCAGTGGGTCCAACTAGAGTTTTATGTGTCCTATCTTCATTTTAGGATCAACATCCAACCCATAAATAAGGGCAATTGAAGGGATTATGTCCACAACCTCCTAGATAGGATATTCTGTTCAGAAAATTCTAAAACTTTCGTTATCAAAAAACGTTTTAAATGGGATAGATTTATGTCAATTCAATATATTCGGTCATTATAAAGTCGAATGAACATTTTTATCGTTAAATCATATTGGACGGTGATCATATGGGTGAACGTATATACTTATATTTAGAGCCTTCTTCATGTGAGGTGACTATTGAGCCTTATCGAAAAACGTTTTAAATGGTATAGATTTACGTCCATTCAATATATTCAGTCATTACAATCGAATGAGCATTTTTAATCATCAAATCATGTTGGACGGTTGTCATATGGGTGAGCGTATATACTTATATTTAGAGCCTTCTTCATGTGAGGTGACTGGTGAGCTTTATCGAAATTCGTTTTAAATGGTATAGATTTATGTCAATTCAATATATTCAATCATTACAAGACCGAATGAACATTTTTTATCATCAAATTACGTTGGATGGTGGTCATATGAGTGAGTGTATATATTTATATTTAGGGCCTTTTTCATGTGAGGTAACTGGTGAGCCTAGAGCGTCCACCCATTCAAAATTTATCATGTTATGATTTTAAAATTCTACGTTTTTCATCTAATCATATGTACAATAATTGTGATTCACATGGTACGTTACGAGTGAGTCTCACTTGAAAAAACTTGGAACTACCCTATGTGAGATTTTGATAGTAATTTTGTTCAGATTTTGGTTTGTTTTGTCAAACTAAGCAGGATTTGAGTTTTGTTTTTTAATAATTTTTTTCCATAAGCCAACTAATAGTTTAAATAATAATGTTACAAGATTTGTACCAGTTTTGAAGCAGAAAATTATTGGGGGTTTTATTCATTTTTTTCCCGAACAGTAATCATTAGATTCCTGGGTCCATGCCCTGCATACAGGATTCTCCTTTTTTAAAGGTATAGTTCATTAACAATTGCATAGATTCCCATTTGAAGACAAGACAGCACAACTCAGATGATTTGTTAACAGCTTTTAAAACATGAGATTGCAGGTATACTGCCAACATATATAGGAGAAAACACTGGATAGAATTGTGTATAGTTTTATTGTAATAAAGGTTTCTAGGTGAGATCCGAGGAATTGGGCATGTTATAAATCGGATAGGGCTTGAAAATGATGCTTTTACCTGTCAAATTAGTATATCAATATTATCAATTTTGGCACATTTCATTGTCCTTTACTTGATGAATAGGTCAAATTGTGGCACAGCCTGGCCAAGTGCCAGAAGATCAGGTTCAAATTCAATCTGTTTTTGATTAATATTAAACAATTTTTGTTTCTTGTGACTTAATCAATTCATAATCCATATTGTATTGTAGAAAATATTGATTGATAGGAAGTCCTCAATTTTGTTTTGCTCAAGTTATAGGTCAAAATTGACTTTCAAATATCCAGGCAAAAATTTGGTTGAAATCAAGATCCCAATTTTAGTTTCAATGTGGTTTCAAGACTTCAAATACATTCTCCTCCCCCAATACCTACAATTTTATTTCAAAAAAAAAATGAAAAATAAAAAAAATCCTATTTTAGTTTCAATTAAATCAATATTTTCTTTTAGCACTATTACAATTTGGGATTTTGGGAGAGATATAACTCAAAATTGTAATAGGGTTATTTACGTGAACTTTGGTTGGGTTTTAGATTGTTATAGAATTTTTTTATTGCTACAAATATAAATCAAATCTATCATCATCCGAATAGAACTTAAAGTCTTAAACTACAAAATTTAGTCAAAAAAATAATAAAAAATTACTAGCTAAACTAACTACCTAATCTATAGGTTTAAAAATAATCATTTCATAGTTTTGTAAAAGTATTTTTCTGATTTTAAAAGTGTCAATTAGAGTATCCTAACTTGTTCTGGATCATGATTGTTTCCTTTTTTTTCTAGTTTTTTTAATAATTTAATGATATCTAAACATAATAAAAATATACAGTTAAGATTTGATCAATTTTTTTTATCTCATATAAGTTGATGTCTTAATTATATTTGAAAAATAAAAATAAAAGAAAAACAAGTTCAATAAGAGGATTCTAACTCGGCTCCGCATACCCTAACTGTTGAAAACCCTCTAAAACCCATCTTGATTCTTGAGTTTGACTATCAAATTGGGAAGATATTTTATTCTAGTCCATTCCTTTTCATCGAACACGAAAAGTACATATGCGATTTTGAACTTTATTTTTGAGTAGTTGAACCTGTGAGTCTGTGACTCACGTTTTTTCGCATATGCGCTCTACCTCTCAACTACTTCAAGAACAGTTCAATTTCAATTTGATCACATGTGTTTGATTTTATAACCCAAATAAATAAACTAGTTGAATTGAAACTGTTTTTCTTCAAACCATTTTATAAATCTTGAGGTAGTGCGGCCTAAAGCCTGAACATCTACTCCTACAATACAATTGATCTACTCTCATATTCAACAGAATAGAAAAATCAATATATTTAAACGTATATGTCCAAATCATGTTATGTGATCGACATGTATGATAAGATTTAAATCTCTCATCACTAATGTGGAAAGGTATATGCACAACATTTTAAAATGGAATGTTACTGGTTCCTATCTATATAATTCAATTATATATCTCAAAGTGAACTCAAACTCTCTCTCTCTCTCTCTCTATATATATATATATATATATATATATGCTAAATTTGTGTTGGATGTATATTATTCCACTATAAGAAAATTGAGTACAAACTTGCTATAATTTGATGAATGTGTTTCAACAGCCTTATCTTATCTTTTTCAACATGTTGATCTTCATATATTTTATATGCAAAAGTGGTCAATGACATTCACATTCACTAACAGGGAAAAGAAAAAAAAATCACATGTAGGGAAAAAAGAGGTAACTCAGAAAAAGTTGAGATAATACATCTTGTGTGCTCAGAGTAATCATACACCTCTCACTTAATTTCACATTGTATAAAATTACATACGATTAATTATTTATATTAATCATGTCACGAGATACGATACGATATGAAATTCATTGGAGCTTAGAAGGAGGAAAGTATAAAGAAGGAAGAGAAGAAAGCAATCGAGATACCAATAAGGTGGTTGTCTTGGTGGTTCGAGACTTGGGATGAAACCCAAATCCTTGGTTCTACTTTTGATAATTACCTTATCTGTCCAGTGGTCGATGTTTCTTATTTGTCATACTTTATAAATCTAATATATAGGATACATCGGGTCATACAAGCTAAATAAATGTCATGTAGTTGAAGAAAGACATATATATATATATATGTATGTATGTATGTATGTCTGGATGAAGTTGAAGATCCAAGTATAAAAAAAAAGAAACGGAGAATTGACCTAAAATTAATTCCACATAGCATCCATGAACCAACTACGTGACGCCAAAACCAACTTTAAATGTTGGGTTGGTTGTGTAGATTAGAATGATGAGGCCGCGTGAGCTGGCTCGTAGTGACACGAGAGTCGTAATTTCGTGTAGGTCCCAATAATTAATCAACCAATTACGATGTTTTTTTTATTTTTATTTTTTTAATAATAAATTTGCAAGTCGTAATTGGCCGACCAAGCCTTTTTTTGAAAAAAAGAAAAAAGAAAAGTAATTGGAGGGTTGGTCAATTTTTGGACCACTGTTGATAATTGCATGAGTGGCATCTGTCCAGTCAGTCCTCATCTTCTAGCGTGTGGGCCCGGTAACTCCGCGTCCAGTCCCACACAAGACACCCGTGTGTCCGTGTGTGGCCATTATTGTCAATTCCATGTTTAATGGATTCTCAAACTTGTTGCCGAAGTTTTCATTGAACAAATATATTACGGAATGGAAATTTAGATGGTCCGGTGTTAATTCATTCATACAATTTTATTAATTTATTTTGGATTTTTTAATAATTATCATCTCGTTTTTTATTCTTAAATTTATAATTGTTAAAAAAAAAATTATCCATTGAATACGTTTCTTTTTATATTATTGATATAGATTTAATAATATGAATGACAATAATACTTCTCGATATTGGTAAGTTGGTTTCTAAAAATAAAAATCAAGTTAATAACTTTGCGTTTAGATTTGGTAACGGTGAACCAATCAAATAAGTAGTTCTTACCACGTGGCATGCATCCATTGATCATTATATATTGATTTTTTTTATTTATTTTTAAGAAACCAATATTGTTAAACTTGTTGCCGAAGTTTTCATTAAACAAATATATAATTGTTAAATTGTACGGAATGGAAATTAAAATGGTCTAGTGGTATTTTCTAATCACATTTTTTTTTGAATGTACTGGATGCAATAATTGATGTATGCCATGTGGTAAAGTGAACCAATTAAATAAGTTTTTTGTACTACATGATATGCATCAATTTGTTAAAATGCAATACATCAAATATTTGCAAGTTTTTCTCCTTGAGATAATGTAAGGAAACAAACAATTAAAAATTGAAAATTAGATAAAAGAAATGAAGTTTTTCTAAAATTAAACCGATATTTTATAATTGCATAATTATCATGCATTAATTGTTCTTTATAATTTTAAACCTCTATCAACATTTCAAAATATTTCAAGAATGAGTTTTGCTCCTTCATAAGATTCGTGTACATTGTACAGTTAATTACAAGAAGTAGTTCACAAATGTTCTAATTTAAAATTTCTTTATACTGAATGATATTAATTGTTCATTGTGTCACACTGATCAAATGAGAATATATATAAGTTTGTTTTGATATAAAATATATCGGGACGGAGGATGTTGACCATTAGATTTACATACTTTGACTCAAAGTGTATATACACTTATCAAAACTTCTTTATAATCCGTGGTCCACATTCTTCGTTATGATATATTTTATATCAGGACGAACTGACAGTAGAAAGAGTGTATATATATATATATAGGGTCATGTCATATAACTGTGTCAATCTCAATCTGGTTTTTTTTTGTCGATAATATCTATTAATCTGAGATCGATATTTTTTTTAAAACTTTCACTATTGGTAGAATTCGAACTGATCTGAGAGTCATTTATCCAACTTTGGTTGGTTTTTCTTTTCATTTTTCTTTGGCGATTTCGATTATTTGAATAATTTTTTGCCATTTAAAACAATTAGCAGATCATAATAGTTTTGAATGTGATTAATATAATCTACCAACTAAGGGCAGTAAATGACGGCCGTTGATTTCTTCATCGTGATTTCAACCATAAATCCGAATCACTAGTTAAATATTCTATGATTTATTACGTGACGTAAGGAATGGGTCCCGTTTAACTGACGTCATCTTCCATTTGTGGGAAAATTGCCCGTTACTTTATTAATTTTTATTTTTTTTAAACTCCTTTTCTCCGTTCAAGTTGCATGGTGACTTGGTCACCAAGTCTTACAATTGTCATTTCTCCTTCAATAATTCCCTGTTTACCCTTCCTGTATTATTTGTCACTCGCTATTTTTTTTTTATTTTAATTTTATTAGGTTAATATCGCAAACTAAAGTAGTTTAAATAAATAAGAAGTCCTTTTTCAATAAATAAATAATTAAGATGTTTTAAAAATTAAAACTGGTTTTTTATTTGTCAAATAATATGTGCTTAGAATGAAGACCCCATATCTAACAATACCATGTTAATAAAAATTTTTGATTGGGAAATTTAAACTTGATAATTTACATTACAAATGTTTATTTCGTTAAACATGAATAAACTTTCTATTTAAATAATAAATTTTATTATCTTAATTTTTTCATGTAAATTTTTAAACTTATTTTCATAATCTATTTTTTCAAACGTCATTTTAGTATTATCATTTCATCATAAATTGAAAATAAAAAAATTAAAAATTATAAAAATAAATTGACAACAAAAACTAATTCAACAAGATATTTTTGTTTTGAAAAAAATAAAATAAAAACCCAACAAATATAATCACTCACCTAAACGATTTCCCGTCCACGTACACTCCTCTTATGTATCTTTCTCTGTCTGCACCCTATCCATTCGAAAATTTCGCCTGTTAAAACAAAAAACAAAAACTGCTTTATTTGAATATTCGAGGGCATTTTAGTCATTTCATACCTTCCAAACTTTTATATCAAGTCGGCTTTCCCTTTGCTTTCTCCTTCCATCCTTTGGGTTTTGCAGCAGAGATTTTCACATCCCTCTGGATCACAAAAACACGAAAAACATTTTCAAAATTCTTCGAAACACAAAAAAAAAAGCAATTCTCTGTTTCTCTGTTTGTCTTTCATTTTTTCAATTCTGGAGTACTAAAAATATACACTAAACAAATTTCAAGGAGGAGATATCGAAATTAATTTTATTATTTTTTGTGTTTTGTTATTTTTATTAAATTTTCGATTTTTTCTCGCGTTATGGTTGTTTTGGTGTTGTAATTGTGAGAGAGCGAGAGAGAGGAGAGAACTGGGGAATTGGCGAGGAGGAGGAAGCGGATTGGGGATGGAGTTGCTTTGCGCGGCGACGACGGCGACTGGGGAGTTGTGGGCCAGGGCTGGCGGAATCGGCGGAGGGTTCAGCCATGAGAGCGAGCACGATTTGGCTCTCATGGTCTCCGATTTCTGGGAGAACGGTAGCGCCGGCGCCGATTCCTGGTGTAGCAGCGACTCCGATTCCGGCTTCTCCGATCTCGCCCACCTCGCCGATAAAATCTCGGTAAATAGAAATCCAATTTAGTCAAATTCAATGAATTTGCGTTTGTTAGTCATGAAAAAAATTGATTTTTGTATGTTTTTAATTTGATTGTTTTGAAACAAACCCTAATTCATTTTTATGTTGCAGTTCTATAAACGGTCTGTGCCTCAATACGAGAGCGATTTGATGTCAGTGGTTCATTCTCTGATATTATCGATCAAGGAGACGAACCTCCATTTTGTGAAGCCAGGTCCTTGTAATGCCAGTTGCATCAGGTATGCTCTGGTCAAGCTCTTGAGACTTTCCGGTTATGACGCCGCAGTGTGTTCAACTAGGTGGCAGGGTAGCGGCAAGGTCCCCGGAGGTATGCTTTCGAATTTCAGTCGTAATTGAAATTCTATATTTGGTTTGCATACCCTTTTGATTAAATGATTCAATCCACTTGAAAATCACATAAATTTGCGATGATATTTTTGAGTTTAGACATTTTTTGATTGTAAAATTACGTATAAATTATGCAGGGGATCATGAATATATTGATGTCGTCAACTACAATAACACAGGAAGCTCTGAACGTTTGATCATAGATATTGATTTTCGAAGCCATTTTGAAATAGCTAGAGCTGTTGATTCGTATGATAGAATATTGAAATCTCTTCCAGGTTGTTTATGTGGGTTCGTTGATGAGGTTGAAACAGTATCTTCAAGTTATGGTTGATGCTGCTCGATCTTCTCTCAGCCAAAACTCGATGCCTCTTCCTCCTTGGCGATCTCTCGCTTACTTGCAAGCGAAGTGGCATTCACCCAACCAGAGACAGTTCAATCCGGATGAACAGAATATCACAACCGCCTATTCAATTGACCATAAACAGTGTAGAGAACATTTGAAGAGGCTGCAATCTTCGCTCCATTCTGAAATGGAAACAGACCGGTTTTTGAAGCCTATAAACAATGATAGTAGTAACCGGAGGTTGAAGATTGAGAGGCGTCGGCATTCCTCTTTGAGAGGTCTTTGATCGGCTCAAATTTTGTCCTGGGAGATGGAAGTTCCTTCTTTGAGAGTGTAATTCTATTGCGGCTTTCTGTTTAATGATATATATATTTTTTCCAGATGTTTAATAAGTGTGAACCAGAAAGAATTGGCAGGGTTCATCATCTAAGAAAGACAATGATAACAGTAACAAGCGCGGTATTTAGTTTCGAGTTGAAATGATATCTCATCTTTCATTTCTACGCACCAGCAGCAAGGGTTCATGGTGTCAAGTTTCTTGGAGCTGCTGCTTATGCATTTTTTCTATGCTATATTAACAGCACCTACCAGCAAACCAGTTTGTGCTTGAACTTCGCCTTGGTGTATTGTTCTTCCATAGATTGATTTCGGTTTTTCGTTTTTTGGTATCATCTTGAATGTATTCCTTTCCCTTTATTATTACGGGTTCAGGAATTTTTGCTTTTATATAAATTTTCCTTTCCTTTTACCCACTCATTATTATTGTTCTTACCTTAAAATGCTGCTTCTATCCATTTTTGCTTTTCTTCTTGTTTGTTTTTCAATTTAATGATAATTTCTTGTGTACGATAATAATAACCTGGTTGTGTTCTAATGCTTTGGAAGCACACTCTTGTTTTTCAGTGCTTTGATTTAGAATCTTTTTATCCTGTGTGTCTGTAGGCAAACACCTATCTATTTTGGCCTCAGATGTCCAAATTTGGGTTTTGATTTGTTAAATTGTTTTAGCCATATAAGCTATTTTTATTCTTACTCTCTGCCCGTTTGTCACAGATGTGCAAAACTTGTGTAGTTGTGTTGTATGAAATCCCCCCCGAATCCCACTTATTGAACCTGAGTTCGAAACTCTGGTACCCCGTTATTTTACGATCTTTGAAAAACAAGAAACTATAGCTTTAGGTCATGTAAGTACGGTACCGGTACCCATGAGGGGTATTTGAACCTTAGGCCCCAGACATTGTGGAAGCTAACCACAGACCACTCCATAATCGAATAGAGTGAGAAATCCCATTCCATGTGGATTTTCATGCTTAACATAATCTATGCAAAAGTATCACCAAATATAACCTAAAGGATTCCATTATTTGGAATTTTTAAGGCAATAAATAAATGAAACAAGTATTTGTCATTGTGGATTCTTTGAAGCAAACATAACTGTTTCTCTGCTGTCATGTATATCTTTTTATGATACTGAGTAAAAAGAAAGAATTGAAATATGATGCTTTTGGTGTGTTCTATGGAAATTCAAGGAACCCAGCTCATACTTTTCAAGCAAAAGAAAGAATTGAAATATGATGCTTTAGGTGTGTTCTATGGAAATTCAAGGAACCCAGCTCCTACTTTTCAAGCATGCGAACAAAACTTGCAAATAACTAGATATCACCTGTTTTTTTCTTTGTTTTTTTTTTCTTGTGCTTGTCTGCTCATTTTTATTTTAGCTCAAATCTTGCACTTAGTATTACTATAATTTCCAAAGAGAATCAACATTAGGATGAGGGAAAGGGCTTTCTGGCGTGGCTGAAATTAACTAGAGCTTTACTTTGGGCCCAAGCCATTTTTTTTTTGTGGCGATATTTATATCTCTGAAAACCGTATGAGTACTCCTTTCTTTATGTACATCCAATTATAAATATAGTTTTAGAGGAGTGAAAACCGTATGAGTACTCCTTTCTTTATGTACACCCAATTATAAATACAGTTTTAGAGGAGTGTAGTCCGATACCCTTTTTCAATGGTGTTTTTGTTTTTGTTTTTCGAAAACAATTTCAAATACGTGTACGTTAATTGTTTTTCATTTTAGTTTCAAAATACAAAAACAAAATGGAAAACAAAATCCATGTTAAAAGTCAAAAATTTTAAAAACAAGTTTTAGATGTTTTTTGTTTTGTTTTTCATATATATGTTTTTTTATTGAAAAAATACTGATTTTTTTTCTTTTCCAGATTCTTCTTCTTCATCTCATGATCTCTTCTTCATCTCATCTTCCCTTCATCTTATCTTCTTCATCTCTTCATCTCATCTTCTTCTTCTCTTCATCTTCTTCTTCTCTTCATCTTCTCCTTCTTCTCTTCATCTTCTTCTCTTCTTAGGCTATGTTTGGTAGAAGGGAGAGAGAGTAGGAGGGATGGATGAATTAAGTGGGAGAGAGAGTATGAGGGATGGAGAGGATAACATATATCCTTCATGTTGTTTGGTATTGAAAAGAGGGTTGAATTGATGGATTTGTATATAATTTTTAAATTACTATATTGCCCTTTAATAAATTGGAGGTTAATAAAAAATTGAAGGACATTGTTGTAATTTTCCTCCAATTTTTCCCCGTCTCTCATCCTCCATAATTAGAGTTTGGAGGGATTGGTTTTGGTGGGCCCAAAAGGAGGAGAGTTCCCTCCTCTTCTCATCTCCCCTCTCTTTTCTCTCCAACCAAACAAGGGATTGAAGCTCTCCTTTCATCCCTCTCCTCTCATCCCTCTCCCTCCTACCCTCTCCCTCCCTCCATTTTTCCCTCTTACCAAACAAAGTGTTAATGTCACCGATCTGTTCGGCTTCTATATATTTTTTTATTTTGGAAGGTTTTACTAATAAAAAAAAATATTAATAAAAAAATCTTGGAGCAGCAGTTATTATAAATTTAAAATCATAATAATTCAACACATAGATTTTATCTAGTTATTATGAGTTTTTTTTTTTTTTTTTTAAGATCTAGTTAATATGAGTTATTGGATAATTGTTTAGAATGAATTATTAACATATCTTTTATTAAAATTAAAAAATTATAATATAAAAAATAATAGAAAAATTAGATTATTTTTGATATTTTTCGGTTTTTAATAAATACTGCCGGAGGCAATTTTGGATTTCGAAACAAAATCAAAAACACTATTTCTACTTTCATTTTTATTTTTTTTCAAAAAATAAAAAACGTTACGGAACGCTATCTAAATATCAATTTTTTTTTTTTTTTTTAACAATTACATAGCGAGAGCGCAGAGCAGCTGCTTGGAGTGTCACGGGTTGGCAGGTCCACTCTAGCTAGGGTTTAGTACTGCCGCTGTGGCTAGAGATATAGCAACCGTTTTTAGTATGTGATCCTCGACAATATGTTCCCAGTCTACCGCTGGCTCTTCTCTGGATGGCCTATTGGAGGACTGCCACACCGGAAGGATTTATAAAGTAAACCCAAAAAAAACCCTTGTTTACTTTATAAATCCTTCTGGTGTTGAGTCAGCGGTAGACAGGGAACATACTGTCGAGGAACATAGACCAACAACAGTTGTTAGATCTCCGGCCACAGCGGCAGCGCTGAACCCTAGCTAGACATTCTCTTAGCAGTTGCACTTGCTATGTTGTTGATCATGTTAAAATTGCTACGATTGTGTTCAGGTGGGCGTCTCTCTTCACCGTTAGCTGCATCATTGCATCTCTCTTCACCATAAAACTGTTATTCGTTATATATTGTTATCCAATCTTGCCCACCTCGCCGATAAAATCTCGGTAAATTGAAATCCAATTTAGTCGAATTCTATGAATTTGCGTTTGTTAATCATGAAAAAAATTGATTTTTTGTTTGTTTGTATGTTTTTAATTTGATTGTGTTCAAACAAACCCTAATTCATTTTTATGTTGCAGTTCTATAAACGGTTTGTGCCTCAATATGAGAGCGATTTGATGTCAGTGGTTTATTCTGTGATACTATCAACCAAGGAGACGGACCTCCATTTTGTAAAGTCAGGTTCTTGTAATGCCAGTTGCATCAGGTATGCTCTGGTCAAGCTGTTGAGATTTTCTGGTTAAGAAGCGACTGTGTGTTGAACTAGGTGGCAGGGTAGCGGCAAGGTCCCTGTAGGTAAGCTTTCGAATTTCGGTCATAATTGCAATTCTATATTTGATTTGCATACCCTCTTGATTTAATGATTCAAACCACTTGAAAATCACATAAATTATGCATTCTTTGTTGGTTTTGTTGTTCTATCACATAAATTTGTGATAGGATATTTGAGTTTAGACTTTTCTTGATTGTAAATTTATGTATAAATTATGCAGGGGATCATGAATATATTGATGTTGTCAACTTCAATAACACGGGAAGCTCTGAACGTTTGATCATTGATATCAACTTTCGAAGCCACTTTGAAATAGCTAGAGCTGTTGATTCGTATGATAGAATATTGAAATCTCTTCTGGTTGTTTATGTGGGTTCGTTGATGAGGTTGAAACAATATCTGCAAGTTATGGTTGATGCTGCTCGATCTCTCTCAGCAAAAACTCGATGCCCCTTCCTCCTTGGCTATCTCTCGCTTACTTGCAAGCGAAGTGGCATTTATCTAACCAGAGACAGAATATCACGGCCGCTTATTATATTGACCATAAACAGTGTAGATGACATTTGAAGAGGCTGCAATCTTCACTACATTCTGAAATGGAAATAGACGGTTTTTGAAGCCGATAAACAATGATAGTAGCAACATGAGGTTGAAGCTTGAGAGGCTACCGGCATTCCTCTTGAGAGGTCTTTGATCGGCTCAAATTTTGTCACCGGAGACGGAAGTTCCTCATTTGAGAGTGTAATTCTATTTACAGCGCCTACCTGACAGACTAGTTAGTACTTGAACTTCACTTTGGTGCATTGTTCCATAGATTGATTTTGGTTTTTCATTTTTTCGGTACCATATTGAAGTGTATTCCTTGCCCTTTATTATTACGGGTTTAGGAAATTTTTTGCTTATAATATAATTTTTTTTTCTTTCCTTTTACCCACTCATTACCTTAAATGTTGATGATGATAATCACATTACAAATTAACAATATAGTTTGCTTATCTGCTTCTGTCCATTTCTGCTTCTCTTGTTTAGAAATGCATTGAAGAACAATCTGGTTGTTGTTTAATGCTTTGAAATCGCAATCTGTTGCTCTTCACAGCTCTGTTTTAGAAGCTGTTTATCCTCTCTCTGTACACAAACACATCTGTTTTGGCCTCAGATGTCCAAATCTGGGTTAGATTTGTTAAACAGTTTTTGTCTTATATGTTATTCTTCCTCTGCCTAATGGTCATAGATGTGCAAACTTGTGTTGTATGAATCCCCGAAACCCGCTTAGGTAACCAAAGTTCGGAACCAGAACACTCGTCGAACCCTATAATTTTTAGGAAACAAGAAATTGTGGCCTTTTGCCTTTGACCTTGTGGGAACTAGGAGTATCTCCAACAGTCTCCCTTGGAGACCCCCCTTAAAGAAGAGTGAATGTTATTGTAAATGGCCATTAAGAGAGTATGTGTTCCAACAATACTCCCTTAAATGACTCTCTAATAATTTTTTATTATTATCTTAATGTTTTACAAATTACTCATTGGATAATAAAAAGTGGTTAGGATTTAAAGTTAAATATCTATGCTTTTCAAAATATAAAATTAAATGAAATATGTGGAGCCCACTTAAGGGAGGTTAAGAGAGTGAGCTCTACAAAAGCATATTTAAGGGAGCCTATAAGGGATCTATTGGAGCTGCAAAAATATAGCTTTTCCCTTAATTAAGCTAAGGGAGGTCTCTAAGGGAGATAATGCCTATTTCTACATGAAGTGTAAGCTCGTTTTCTATATCTTTTACGCTCATTTCCAGGGTAAAATCATGCTTTTAATGTTTGGAATAAGTGTTTTAAGGAATGTTTCCATTAGAGGGACCAAAGTGCATAAATGTAAGAATTTTAGGGCAAAACTGTAATTTTCCAAAGTTGCATTCGGCGGCCTAAATGCAGAATGAGGGTGCCAAATTTGGGGCAGAATGTGTGGAATTAGGAATTCGGCGGCCTAGGGCACCGAATTCAAGTCTGAAATGTGCATGCGGAACAGTTAACTTGCGGGGGCCATATCTCCTTCTTCAGATAGAACTAAGTGTCCTACTACCTATTTTCGAAAAGCTCCGAAAGTCTAGTTTCCAACGGTTTTAACTGATCAAGATTTTAAATTTTCTAGAGGAAGTTATGCTCATTTCCGTAACAGAAGCAGAAGACCCAATTGACGAAAACAGGGCAAATTGTGTGCATTTTGGAATTCGGCGCCCAAGGGTGCCAAATCATGGCGCCGATTCCTCTTGAGTTGTCATTTTCAGCTTTCTTTTATGACCCTTAAATCATAGATTCTTGGGTTTTTTTGTTTGTCCCTTGTGTTGACCTGAGAAAAGGATGTCTCTTTCTTATTAATTACTATGGTGCCCCATACTAAACTAACAATGATGATGTTGGAACCAAAACTCCACAGGTGAAGAGAATTCTCTTATGCTCAGCAAATTCTACATCATTCTCTACACAACACACTTCTCTCTATCATTCACAAAACAAACCACTCTTTCTCTCCTAGCACAAACCTTGCTTTCTCTGTACTTTGGTGTCCCACCCATCAAGCTTGGAGCAGATATGAGTTGGATTCTTGGAGGAAGGAAGCTATTGGAGCCAAGCTTGCAAGAAGGAGATTTTCATCTTAGTTTATCTCTTAAAAACTCTATCTTTTACCTTATTCTATTTGTTATGGCTTGTACTTATTTGATGATTTGTATGGCTTATTTGTGTAATATGAACTAAATACTCTTGTGCTAGAACAAAGATGTAACCGAACCCTTAATCTATTGTTTATGACTCCTTGATTTCTCTACATGTGCTTGTGTAGTTATATGGATATTTTGAATGCTTAGAGCCTTTACTTGATTGATCACCTTGTAATTGATTTATGATTGAATGCTATGAACCGAGAGGAGACGTATTTAACATGCTTATATGAATATTCACTATATATGACTAGAAAGTGAGAGTATCACTAGGCTAGTGTATATGGTTCGTGTGTGTATCCTATAAATCTTAATGGATTCATATATATATATATATATATATATATTGTTCGGAGTGCTCGAGAGAGACTTAGGGTATATATGGATGCAATCTCTAAGACATCGAGAGAGATTAGAGATTAATTTAGGGGATACGAGCCTATAACATATACTTGCACAATTGAGAGATTAAGTGAGTCAAGGTTTAATTAGAATGTGAGGTGGATTCGAGTTCTAGCATGTTTTCTTCATATTATCACATGTTCTTATTGTGATTGGTATTTTATTCTATTTTAGAATTAATTGATTTAGTGTTAAAATCTGAAAACTTTCAGTTTCGATTGTCCAAATAGTAATATAGCCGATAAAAGCCAATGATCAATTCCCTCGGTCCTTGTGGGAATGATACTTTACTTATCATTGTACTACTCCAACGGCCCCGTACGATTGCGGGTGTTACGTTTTGGAGTGGTCAATATCTTTTACAATGGGAGGGAGATGATGTGGAGAGATGACCAACTTGGGTGGCCAAATGGAGCATGCCACCCTGGGCTTCCCATGGAGGCATATGGCCTTCATAGGGGCAGAACCTGTGGAGGCCATGAGCCCCCACAAGAGAGGGGTAGTTTTGGTAATTTTCCACTCATTTTCCCTTTAGCTCCTTTTCGTGCTCCTTTGGCATTCTTCGATCGTTCTCAGGCTTTCAAACTCTGAATTCGAATTCGTTTTTGGACTACAAATCCTAACTCTCTCGCGGACATAGAAGTCAATAAAACTTTCACAAAAAATATGGAAATCGACTCGATACACAAGGACGAAAACCATGTACAATAAAGACACAAAGTTTCGTAACTTCCAACTCGGAACTCGAAAACCATGTTTGTTTGTGTTTTTGTGATATATTCAAGTCCTATACCACAAAAACACAAACAAACAATCTAAAGAACACACAAGTTTACCATTTCCTAGATATAGTCCTAGAAAAAATGCATTTTACAAAATTTATCAAATCAAATCCAATACTTGTGCATACAATTATAAATGTGTGTATGTGTCATAGCAACTAAGCACAACGATGCAGTGACACATATGGATGCAATGTGTGTGTGTATGCCTACAAGCCTTGCAAGAGGAATGAGGTTTAAATATACCTTTGATGTGCAATAAAACTTGCTCCTCTTGAAGACTTCTCTTTGCTCTATAAGTTGCCATTCTTCCTTGAATCTTGAATCACAACGAGCCTAGACAACTAATCAATATAAAGGAAATATTGTTTTGATATGGAATTATGCGAACATGACTCAAAAACCTAACAACCTCTTCATGCATAACACCTTACTGATTTGTCCAACCTGGTTGGCAAGAGATTCCATGGTCTTTTGCATCTGTACCATCTGAATTGAATTTCCCGTGTTAGCATCTACTTCATAAATCCCCTTATTTGTTCTCGAACTCTTCTGATGAGAATTCTGGGATAGTTTCTCGAAGATGGAATACAACTCATCCTGTATTTTGTCATTCATAGATCCTCCACAAGCATTGTTTACTAGGACTGTTGAAACATCATTCATGCCTTCATAGAACCACTGACTTATCTGATGTACCTCATATCCATGCTTAGGGCATTGAAAGAGATGCATCTTGTAGCTCTCGCGAGCCTCATGAAAAGTCTGTTGGTCCCCTGAAAGAAGTTCGTAATCTTAGACTTGATTTCACTGGTTTTCTGTTGAGAGTAGTACTGATCAGTGAGTTTTTCTACCACCTCATCCCATGTTCTTAGTGATGCTGGAGGTAAAGTCATGAGCCATGTCTTTGCTTTATATATAGTGAATTCGACAAGTGTTTTCTATCTCATTTAAAGTGTTATCCATTTCTTAGTAGCGTATTTGAACTAGCTTGCTATTAAAGTCCACAATTTGAACCGGAACACTCCCTTTTGCAGAATAAAATACCTGAACCGAAAAATATTCTGTGGTTAATATTGTTGGAGAAAGCATAGCATGAGCCTCAAGTTTTACAATGCTGCAAATCAACCCAATTTCATCAAGAAATGGAAAGTTTTACCCCGCAAATGAAGTGATTGTACTCAAGCCATTCATTGTTATGGGATCTTAGATCAATGTTATATTTATTCCTTTGTACGTGTTTGTGTTTATTGTAGATTTTTTTTATTTGAATTACTTAAATGAAAATAGACTATTAGATATATTGTGCCAAAGGCATCGGGCGGGACTTTTTGCACAAAGACATTGACATGCAAAATTTTTCATTCCCTTTCTAGTTACTAATTGGACTTTCTTTTGTTTGTTCATTAGCATGCAAATATAGGTGACCAGGATGCCATTGTGTATTATAGACATTGACATGCATTTTCTGGAACCGGAGATGGAAAAATATACTAACGTTTATTACACACATGCATTCTCTATAAATGATTATCTCTATATATGCATATACACACACACCATATATGACAAAGTGTGATATAATGACTTTTGCAAAATCTCATAGCCACCACCAATTTTGTAAAAAACTCAACAACCCCATTTCACTATTTCAGTGCATTCTGCAGTCTTCTCTTATCTGGTATCCATTATTTCTTGCCCCTCTGTATGACTTTATCATTACACATGCACACATTTCACATATATAAATCCAATATCTGCCACCAGTCTCTTTAGTTGTACGTCTCATTTTAAATCCGAAACACACCAGTGACCAGACCATAATTAAATCTCTTCATTATCTTCTGCTTTGATTGAGAATTAACCATGTTGAAGAGGAAAGACATTGCAGCTTTGGTGTTAGTATTTGTTGTGTTTGGGATCCAGACATGCTTTTCACAGAATATTGGCAGAGCAAGTTTTCCAAAGGGATTCGTTTTTGGGACTTTTTTTTTGGAACGGCAAGTTTATTCATCGGCAAGAGAAGCCGGCAAAGCGAAGCAAAGAAAGGAACAGAAACAAAACACCATCCCAAAGGGACGGAACAAACAGAAGACAAAAGCAAAACAGAAAAAACAGAGGAAAGCACATCACCAAGACAAACCACAGAAAAGCGACTGAACAACAAAAACCACCAAACATCACCACACCACCTGCAAGCGACCAAGACTAAGAAACAGCCCCTCCAAATCAGGCCTGGACGCACAAACATCACAGCCACTACACCCAAGAGAGAAAACAGAGCAGGCGGCACTTAAAAAACACCAGAAGAGAACAGACCAGGCTGACTCTTCTGCTTTCCAGGTTGGTGATCTTTTGATGGTGGTGTTATTATCTTACAATTGCATTATGATTTTTCTTTTTTCTACTCTATTTCAAGCTCTCTGGCTGTTCTTAGTGTTTTTTTGGTTTTGTGTTCAGGTTTCAAAAGGAACATTCCAAGATCAAATGATTATAGCATTGCCGGTAGGTAAAAAGCCATCACCTCCAGTACCAGCTTGGTTAAATTGCAGTTATTGGTATTGTCTTATTGATATTGATAGCACATTCTTTTTAAAAATTTCTTCACTATAATTTACAATGATAAATCGAACCCTCCCAAACCATATGTGAGTGGAATTCGGTCTATAGACCTCTTGCACAACACCAAGAGACCTACTAGTTGAACTGCCTAGTATTCATGTAGCTGAAAACTGAGAAATCAAATTTGCTTTATGTGAGGATCGAGTTCTCTTCATTTCTTACAGGATTTATTGTTTCTTTATCTTTGTGGTTTGGAGAGTGGGCAATGATCAATCATTTCTTGCAGGATTATATCTGACTGGTTCCTTTTTATTTAACAGCTATTTGTGGCCAACCAAAATAAGTGTTATGATGAAGCTGATAAGAATTACTGGAAGGCTATTGCAGAGCTCTTTCCCAATGAAGTGCCTACTATAGAGAAAAAGAGAGGGAAAAAGGATCAAGAAAAGATGCCTTCCATTGTTGTGACCCAAGGTCCAAAACCTGGTAGACCAACTGATCTCTCAAGGATATATGCGGCAACTACTCCTAAAATTGAAGCACAATGCACCTAACCACCTGAAGCCTGTTAAGGCAGCACCTGTCCAAGGATGCTAAAACCTCTGATGTTGCTACTCCATCCCAGGCTACAGTTGTTGCAACCGAGGTTGTGGCAGCTGCTTGACAGTTTCGTTGTGCCCTTCTTCGTTGTCATTTAGAAGTCGAAAGATACATAGGTGTATTTCTTTACTTTCTTTGACCCTCATCTGTTGGGTATACATTAGTAAGCTTGCAACTTGTGTAGTACTGCAGTTTGCAAATTCTATAACTCTATTATGTTATCATTCTATATTAATAAGACATGAATTATCCCAATTTTGAATCTGATTGTCTAATTTTCTAGACGGTATAGTGAGATTGATCTAACCATTTTGGAATATAACAAGCATCCAATTCCAGCATGTTTCATACGTAACAAAAGTATTGGAGCAACAGGACAAGAAAAAATAGTGA
This sequence comes from Dipteronia sinensis, assembly GCA_033220585.1. Classification (NCBI taxonomy): domain Eukaryota; kingdom Viridiplantae; phylum Streptophyta; class Magnoliopsida; order Sapindales; family Sapindaceae; genus Dipteronia; species Dipteronia sinensis. The sequence goes on from CM065636.1 coordinate 6,887,558, forward strand.
GATTGATCAAAAGCAAATTTCATATTTGATGAGTCCTCAATAGATATCAAGTGGTTTATTTTAATTTTGAGAAGGGTAGAGGTTTGTTAGGGCCCTATTTGAGCCCAATGGGGAGTGATTTGGGTGGTCCAGATATTAACCTTTTTGTTGATCTTGGGGATTTGGAACCTCTTTTTCGGAAGGGAAAGATGGGGGAAATTGTTGCTTCTCCGTGTCCTTCAGATAGAAGGCGGGGAAAAAAGGATTTTTTTCCGTCAAGAATCCATAGGATGAAGACTCGAAGTGGGGTTCGTGGATTCAATTTCGATAGTGCTGAAGAAGAGTTGGTGGACTGCTAGTCTCAAGTTTTTTGGTTGGTGATTACGGTTTTTCATGAGCTTCGTTTTTTCTCCTACAGATGTAGTAGTTTGTCTTGACTTTCCTGCAGTTGTGTTAGTTTATTTTGATGCCTGTTTGCTTTGTTGTTTTCTTGGGCTATGTTGTGTTCTTTGTCTTTGTCGGATGTTGTAGCTTTTGGTGACAGTTGTGGCCATTTTCTTTGGCTGCATGTTTGTGTCTTGTTTCTTGTTGGGTGTGTTTGTTTTCCTCTGTTCTTGGTGTGCTTTGTGGCCTTTGTGCCCCTGTTTTATCAATAAAACCTATGCAGTTAAAAAAAAATAGATGAAATCCCCACAAATTTTATTGGGTGCAACATATTAAAAACACAGACAAAATTAAGGTAAGTTGACAAGATATAGATGCAGAAGTGGTGTAGCGGAAGCGTCAACAAGAAAGACTCACAAAGCTGATTCGAAAAGCAACCTACCGATAACAAACAAATTCGGCAACAGACTCTCGTTACCGGGCTTTAAATACGAAATCTTCAAAAGAATCGTAGATGGATAGTTTGAGAAAATAATCTCAGAATTTTTATTCATCAAAAGCTAAATTAAACAACTGATTTCAAGAACTTAAATAAACTAATCCGAAAGCTAAAAACTTACATCCTAATCTAATTCTGACTTCTCTCTTAAATCCTAATCTAATTCTAACTTCTCAAATAACATAATTAAAAAAAGACTCCAAGACTCAATTCTAATCTAACTCTGACTCAACAACTCTTAACGTCCAGCTCAAGCTTCCAGCTCACGCCATCTTCACGTTGGACAACTTCATTCGGCAGCCTTGCTATGATCCCGTCCCTCTAGGTACTCCAATGCCTTGGCTGCTGCCGCATCAAGAAGAGAGAGCCCGATCCCAGCAGTGTTCTTTCTTATGTGATCTCCTTTTTCAGTCTACTGCTTGACTAAGTGTCTGACTTCATTGACCTGTGATTACATACTCCATATTACATAAATTGATTTTATTTTTTATTATGACAATGGAGAAATTGTATGTTCTGGATTATCTTACCTTTTTGCTAGTTGAACCTAGTTGTTGTAGGTTGAAGAAGAATGTTTCTAACAGATTGCAATTCACTGATAGCATGAGTTATGCTCATTCTTTCTTGTGGTGACTCCATTGTACACGCCACTCCAATTCTCACCATTGATATCACACATTCCATTTTGATGTTGATTCTTGCTTGGCTCATCCTGTGGTTACTGGCAGCCACTTCTTCATTTATGAGTATTGGATCCACGATTTCCATTACTCGATCAGGCAATGATGTTCTGGCAAAATTATGAAGAGTAAGATCTCCCTCAAACATAACATCTGTTGGTTTTTTCCTTGTCATCATTTCCAACATCAAGATCCCATAACTGTAGACATCTCCATGTGTTGAAACTCTACTTCCTAAACCATACTCTGCAACGCATGAGATTTACATGAAAAAAGTATATGGATTTTGAGAAATGAACAATGAATATCATAGGAATTAACAGGTTTTGTTATTTCACCTGGGGCGGTATACCCAATTGTTCCTCTTACTCCAATGGAGCTGCTTTCAATTTGATTCGAGACTTCTGGAAGAAATTTTACTAGCCCAAAATCCCCAATATGAGCAGTCATGTCACTATCGAGAAGAACATTGCTTGGTTTTAAATCGCAATGAAGGATTGGCTCTTGGCATTGGCAATGAAGATAATCCACTGCAGATGCCACATCAATTGCAATGCTTAATCTCTGAAGAAGGGTAAGATTTTGAATTTGAAGTTCCTCTTCCTCCATCGTTGGAACTGGATGTAACCACTTCTCAAGACTCCCGTTTTGCATGAACTCATAAACTATAGCTCTGAAGTCGTTACCTTGAAAATCGATACTAGAGCAAGAAGTAATTACTCTAACAAGATTTCTATGACGAATATTTCTCAATGCTTTACATTCAGCCATAAAACTCTTGGAAGCTCCTTTGTGTTGGAGGTTAAGTACTTTGACCGCAACAATAATAGCTAAATCTTGATCAAGAATTCCTTTATACACCGATCCAAAGCTGCCCGCACCAACCAAGTGTGTTGGAGAAAACCCATTGGTTGCTTTAAGGAGCATTTCATAAGAAACTTTTAAAAGTGTCTTTTTTAGCATAGGCTCAGAAGCTTGTTTTGCTTTTCTTTTTTTGAGCCAACAAAAAATGAAAGAAGAGACCATGGTTAATCCCAAAACAGCACTTGCAATTGATACTAGTACTATGAATTGAGGAACCTTTTTTTTCATTGAGTCATTGTTGGAACATTTGGGCAATCGCAATTCTATTATGCCTCCACAAAGTCTATTATTTCCTGCCATTGATATTGCACTTGCATTTGCAAAAACTCCTATTATTGGTACTTCGCCATCGAAATCATTGAAGGATAAATTTAGTTTTTCCAATGCAAGAGTCTCCAAGAATTTTGGAATTTGGCCAGACAAGTTGTTCCGAGATAGATCTATCTCTCGAAGGCCTCTCATGGAACTCATGGATGGGGGAATAGATCCACTCAAGAAATTGCCCTTCATGTAAAGGTGTTCAAGATGAGAACAAAAGCCAATTTCATTTGGAATTTCACCGTACAAATTATTTTCAGACACATCAAAAAAGTCGGATAAGACTTTAAGGTTTCCTATGTTTCGAGGTAAGGATCCAACCAAATGATTTTGGGATAGATCTAAGGAGATTGATAGATCAGGTAAATTCAAGATTTGCTCGGGTATGGTTCCGCTGAGATAATTTTTGGAAAGATCTAACTCTTCCAATTTTTTTAAATTTCCTAAACTAGAAGGGATGACTCCAGATAATCTATTATCCCCCAAGTCAAGTACTAGTAGTAGAGACAAGTTTCCTAAAGAGGAAGGTATTTTCCCTGAGAGTTGGTTACCATAAAGACCCATCTTTTTCAAATTTTGAAGGTTACCTATTTCTTCAGGAATTGAGCCTGTAAATTGGTTATCAATCAAATCCATTGCGGATAGATTCACAAGATTAGCCATCCCTGGATGGATGCTTCCATACAACTGATTGCTATTAACTGCTAATATTTGGAATGTGGTAGAGAGATTAGCTATCGAATGAGGTAACACTCCTTTGAAATGGTTTACTCCTATAATTAAAACCAACAATTCGCTACAATTGACCAAAGAATTAATAAAATTCATCTCATCAATTTCTCCACCTCCTAAGTTATTCAGGCCGACATTCAACCAGTAGAGGTGTTGCATGCCTCCAAAATCAACAGACAACTTTCCAGAAAAATTGTTTTGATTAAGGTTAATGCAGTTAAGTTCTGAAGCATTTGATAAAGATACGGGAATGGATCCACTAAAGAAGTTGTCTGAGAGTTGAAAAAAAATTAGATTGGGAAGAGTAAGTCCTAAATTTGGTGGAAGACTTCCATGAAGTTTGTTCGAAGACAATGAGAAATCGGTTAGGGAGGAAAGATTGTATAAAGAGGAAGGGACTGTACCAGAGAGATTATTTAAATCTAGAAAAAGAATTGTTAACTTTCTCAATCGACCCAATGAATCTAGAATATTTCCTCCCAATAAAGGATTCCAAGCTAGACTTAAAATTTTCAAGGATGTAAGGTTCCCAAGAAAAGATGGGATGCCTCCTATCAAATTGTTATCGGATAAATCTAACAATTTGAGGTTTGACAAGGAGACAAAATGCAGGGGAATTTTCTCTTCTAGCTTGTTATATGATAAACGTAAGTTTGTAAGCCTTGAGCAATGGGACAAGTTGCCTGGGATTTCTCCAACTAGGGAGTTATTGTGCAGAAATAAGACTTCTAACCTGAAGAGATGGCCAAATTCACGAGGAATTTCACCTTGGATACTGTTGTTTTGGAGAGTGAGATCCCTCAGAAAGCTAAGGTTACCGATATAAGGAGAGAGAGAGCCATACAAACCTCTTGAATTTAGGTCCATGGCAGTTACTCTTGTATGCCTACGACCGCATGTGATTCCCTTCCACTCGCAGAAATGATGAGAATTGTTCCAAGAGTTGAGAACTCCTTGAGGATCGTGGATAATCTTCGACTTGAAGGCCTTCAACGCAACTTCATCTGTCTCCTTCTTAGTAACGGAAGAGGTGGTAGAGACGATAGGTATAACAATGATCAAGCAAAAAAGCAAAAGGGATTGAAAGTAAGCTGAGTGCAATGACATTAGTATACTCATTTTGTGATGACCGATGAGGCAACCCTGTGAGCTTAGCATATATATATATATATATATATATATATATAGAGAGAGAGAGAGAGAGAGAGAGAGAGAGAGAGAGAGAGAGAGAGAGAGAGAGAGAGAGAGAGAGAGAGAGAGAGAAGCTCACAAGGACTACGTTGCATGCAAATTGCAAAACACATCCATGTATTATCATGCCGTGTCTTAAGGTGAAGAAAATTTTGCCATTCTAACCAATCAACTTTATTAGACAAAGATGATTTATCATTTATGGTTTCTGACTTGCTGTAGCTTTCATTTGTTTTATTTAATGACTCTTTTATAATGTTATTGTAGTCCTGAATTAGTAAAGACAATTTAATCTTTGAATTTTTTGGAATTCGGCTTTGTGATATTTGTAAAAAATAATGTTCATTTGGTGGTATAGTACTATATATTTAATATTGAAAAGATTAAAAAATAGAAAAGTTTTGTTTATAGCATTCTGATCACATTCTGAAAAGTATTCAGATGCTGGAAACTGAGAGATGGAAAGATGGTTGTAGCTGTAAGGCTACAAGCAGCAGCAGATCTCCGAGAAAAAGATTTTACGTACCACTCTTAGTAATCTGTCAATAACATCTTACATATATGCATCGTCAAAATTTGTTTGGTGAGAGGAGTCGGTGTGGGTACTATCAATAACGGTGAAATTAATCATATATATCTATCTAAACAGATATTATCATAAATACCGATCGAATACCACCTTTACCTTTAGTAGTCAGGAATCAGTCAATAACATGATCTCACATGCTTAAGAAAAAACTTGCTCGATGGAGAAGAGTCTGCATGGGTCCTATAATTAATGGTGAAACAGAAATATTGGACTAAATCAAAGCTATGAAGTATGAAACCAATTAGTCTTTTTAGACTTGAAACAATAGACATGAAAAAACAAGAAGACAGATCGACTAGGTACAAGGACTAATATATTCTAGGCATATATGCAAATTGAAACTCATCCACATATATATTTTTTGGAAGTTATTGTAGAAAATTAACTTATTGTACTGGAAGAATGGCCCAATTTCTCCATCAAATAATGTTGATTGGTATTTTGAATTGCCAAATTTCTTCACCTTTACGACACTGCATTAGAATACGTGGATGAGTTGCAATTTGCTTGCCTGTCTCTTTTATTTCAAAAAAAAAAAAAGCTGTCTTTTTCCTTTTTTTCTTTTTCATATCCATTGTTTCAAGTCTAAAAAGATTGATTAGTTCCAATATATCTGTTTCACCATTAATTATAGGTAGAACTTCTCATAAGTCCCACTTTTTTGACGATTTGTCACATTTATCAATGTATTTCCATATTCATTATTTTAGTCCATTTGATCAAATATTTAAAAGTCAACTATTTAAAAACATGTGAAAGTACACTTTTGTCCTTATTACTATTTAATTTAGATAAAATGATTATATTAGCTTTAAATTAAAATGAAAAACAATAAAATTCTCAATAATAAATTATTAAATAAATAGATTACAAAAAATAATCTTGAATAAATAATTAAAAAATCCATTAATTTTTTCATATTCTGTATTTTTTTCATAATGAATTTTTATTTAGCTAAAAATGATTATCTTACCTTTAAATTAAAATGAAAAACAATAAAATTCTCAATAATAAAATCTTAAATAAATATATTACAAAACAATTATGAAAAATAATCATTTAAAGCTAAGATAATCATTTTAACTAAATAAATATCCATTATGAAAAAAAATCCAAAATAAGAAAATTTTTATGGATTTTTTATATTATTATTTATTTAAGATTTATTTTTTGTAATATATTTATTGAAGAGTTTAGTATTGAGAATTTCATTGTTTTGCATTTTAAGTTAAAGTTAAGATAATCATTTTAGCTAAATTAAATAGTAATAAGGGCAAAAATGTACTTTCATAGGTTTTAAAATAGTTGACTTTCAAATATTTAGTCAAATGGACTAAAATGATGAGTTTTGAAAAAAATAGGGACTCAAGTGATGGATATAGAAAGACATTTATAAATGTGACAAATCACAAAAAACGAGGGATTTATGTGAAATTCTGCCTTTCAAAATAATTAGTTGCAATTTGAAAAGAAAAAAAATAATAACTAAAGGGAGTGTATTCAATTAAGATTTTAAAAGACTTTTAATGACTTTTTAAGTTGATGACTTTTACAGATTTTATAAACTTTTATGGATTTTTATAGACTTTACAGGATTATAAAAAACTTTCATAGACTTTCATTTTAAAAGACTTTCATAGACTTTCATTTCAAACGACTTTCACAGACTTTCAGTTTAAAAGACTTTCATAGATATTTATAAACTTTCACTGATTTTTAAATATGATATATATTTTGTTTTAATAAAATTATATATATTTCTTATATCAATAAAAATATTTTTTAAAAAAAGAATAAAAAAATCATCGTTAATTAAACTTGACAAAAGTATTCTTGCATATATATATATATATATAATATGTGATTTTAAAATTTTTATTTGTAATTTTATTATATTTTGCATCATAAAAACAATATGCACCTAATATTTTTAATAATTAGTCAAAATTTTATTTGTTTTTTATAATTAATCAAAATATTCTAAATTTTCTTTATAATAAATGTAGCAGATCGACAATGATATTAACGTTTACATGTCATTTAGGAAAGTATGACAATAGGTATAACAAATCTACCTAAAATTAATTCAAGATACTAAAGATAAAACATAAAAGCCGCACATAGTTGTTGAACAAGACCCATGTATAAAAGTAGGTAGTTGGGTATTAATCATAATTATATGGAGCCACGCTCATACCCGACTCTGATTATGACATATTAGCATGATTGCATCGTGATTTTTCTCTTTTATTATTTTTAATTAACATAAATGAAGTTCGTTTGATTTGTTTCGGTAGTGTTTAGTTGCTTTGAAAATAGAGGTAAAAAAAATGAAATCTTTCGTTCTTAATTGCATAGCCTATAGAGAGTTGTTTTATATTATTTTGTAGTTAATTTTTGTTGTTGTTATAGATCGTTAGTGTTTGTATGCTATATAATGTTTATTCATTTTAAAAGTTATTAATTTTATTTTATTTATAAAATTTGTAAAAAATGTGTGTGCTTTTACTTGAAAATATAGCATATGTTTGATGGTTGATGTTTTTCTTCTAAAATGAAATTTTTTCTATTTAAACAAAAAGAAAAAAAAAGAAAGAAAAAAAAGTCAGGCAAATTTTTTAGTGGGAATAAAAGACAAATTGTGAGATTTGTTATAACTAAAAGTTATTAAAAATCACTGATATTTTAAAGTCATTAAAAGTCAATGAGATTTTGAAAACCTCATAACTTTCATAGACTATAAAAGTCTGTAATGAATATCTCATGACTTTTATAGAGTCTTTAAATGTCTACATTGAATACACCCAAACTTTTTAATTCCATAAAAGTCATTTGAAATCCTAATTGAATACCCCCCATTGAGAGAGAAACTTGTAAGCATTTAGATCTTCAGAAAACTTTTATTCAATTTGAGAAACTTTTGATGAATCATTTGTAGAAAACTTTTTTTGTATATAATGATAACAATTTTTGGTTACCAACTGATAGACAGAAATTGTAGACTGATATTGTGGCATACAATTAGTATCTTTCCTATGTAATCTTTGTAATCTGTAAACATTATTCTTCCTTGATACATTCCATGATTCTAGGACATGATTCCAGGACAGAATCAAGGAATATAATTCAGTAATATGTATAAATTAAACTCATACTCAATGATATCAGCAAGCCATTTTCTTGCAATACTCTGTTAATTCTTATATGGTATCAGCGCGTTATTGCTTCTAAAGCATATTCGATCCTTAGACCTTCTTATTTTTCTTACCCATACGCAATGGCCGACTCATCTCCAACCTCAAAATCCTCCACTTCTGAAACTCCAGTGATAATCTCAACTTCAAATAATCTTTCATCTCAACCTAATGCTCTCATTTCGATTAATACGGCCTCACAGATTCCTTTTAAACTCTAAAGGGGAGGAAATTATGCCTCATAGAGATCACAATTTTCTAACCTTGTTTTTGGTTATGATTTATCAGGCTATATTGATGGCACGTTTCCTTGCCCATATCAAATGAAAATGCAAGATGGAAACGACGAGCCTTCTTCGAATCCCAAGCACAAACTCTGGTTGAATGCTGCTATAGGGGCTCGGGAGATAGCCATGACATTTGAAGAACTTCATGACAAGCTCCTAGACCATGAGACATTTCTGAAACGTGAAGAGGGAAAGAAGACAGCCCCACTCATCACAGCTCAGTACAATCAACATCGACCCAACAACAACAAGAACAGACCAGGGAATGGAAACACAAACAATAGTAGAGGACCAAACAACAACTATAGGAATAAAACATTCCAAGGTAGTGCACAAGGTAATCAAAGTTATTGACCCTCTAATTTCATCTCATCTAGTAATAATTTGGGTGACAATGGGGGACACTTTACACCAATGTATTCCAACTCACAACAGTCTTCATGGAGACCAAACTCAAAATTTTCTGGACAATCCAAACCAGTTTGTCAATTTTGTGATAAGATTGGTCACACCACCAAGGTATGCCGATCTCGCTCCAAACCCAATCACAATGCAAACTGGCCTTAAGCGAATTTCACCGGTACTGATCAGTCAATAAATCGAGGAAACTAGGTAGTGGACTCAGGAGCATCACACCATATTACCTCGGACCTGCAGAACTTATCAATCCACTCAGAATATGACGGCAATGAGGATGTCATGGTCGGAGACGGTAATGGTATTCCAATATCTCATATTGGTTCTACTCAACTTAACTCTTCGAATATTTCATTTACTCTCAATAATGTTTTGTGTGCCCCTCACATCAAGAAAAACTTACTATTTGTTTCCCAATTTTGTAAGCAAAACTCAACATCTATTGAATTCTTTCCTAATTTTTTTCTTGTGAAAGATTTGAATACATGGGCATCCTTGGTTCGAGGCCAGAATAAAGACAACATCTATGAGTGGCCATTACCATCATCATCTCCTAGAGTCACCACTCCCACTGCCTATGCTACCACTACATCGGCTTCACCTACTCTCTGGCACTGTCGTCTTGGGCACCCATCTGTGTCTATCCATCAGAAAATTATGACTAATTTATCTCTTCCAGTTTCTCAGTCTACTACTAGTATTGCTCCATGTGACTCATGCCTTTGTAATAAGAGTCACAAGCTGGCATTTGGTCAGATTAGTGTATCATGTTCTTCTCCATTAGAAATTATATATACCGATGTTTGGGGTCCGTCGCCAATTATTTTGTATGATAACTTCCGGTATTATATAATTTTTGTGGATTATTTTACTAAATACACTTGGTTTTACCCTCTCAAACAGAAATAAGAAGTCCCAGCAATTTTTGATAAATTTAAAAAATTAGTCGATTTTTTTTTCCAAAGAACCATCAAGACTGTGTACTCAGATGGTGGTGGTGAATACCAAAGTCTGGGTCATTGCTTATCTGACTATGGTATTCAACATCTCAAGTCACCTCCATACACACTTGAACTTGTTGGTTCAGCCGAAAGAAAACATCACCACTTAGTCGAAACTGGCATTACCCTGCTTCATCAAGCCTCCATGCCATTACGTTTTTGGTCGATCGCTTTTCAAATTGCAGTCTATCTCATTAATTGAATGCCTACACCAGTGTTAAACTATAAATCTCCATTTGAAAAATTGTTTCACAAACAACCAAATTACCACAAACTCAAGATTTTTGGCTGCTTGTGTTACCCATGGCTTCGCCAGTATACTTCTCATAAACTTCAACCACGTTCGAAACCGTGTGTTTTTTTAGGTTATCCACTCTCACATAATTCATATCTTTGTCTTGATCCTTCCACAAATAAAACATTTATTACCAGACATGTCATCTTCTTTGAATCCCATTTTCCTTTCCAAAAACTATCCCCCTATGATACACGTCTACAAGCTGATTTTCTATCACAATGGTATCCCAAAAATCTCTCACAATTACCACTCCCTGTTGACTCTGACCAAACCAATTTTCTCAATCCAAAAACCTCCTCAAATATTCCATCATTAACAATTATTCACCCCACAAAATCAGGAGCACTCACCACTCAATCTTCACCAATGTCTAATTCTGTTTCTCCCGATGATGATGGTGCAACAATATCTGATATGTTGTCGTCAAGTTCTACCTCCAACCAATAAACGCTTCCGTCATCATCTCCTGATCAAGTAAGTAATTCCCTTTCCTCATCTTCTCCAAATATCTCTCATTCACCACCACTTCCTGAACCACAAATGGTAACCAGATCAAAACAAAATATTTTTAAACCTCGTCAAATTCTTGACCTCTATACAACCACTATCTCAGCTGACCATTTCGAACCCACCACACTAAACCAGGCACAAAAAAATTCCTCATTGGCGAAAGACTATGAGTGAGGAATATGATGCCTTGCTTTCTAACCATACTTGGAATCTTGTACCCCCTGACCATTCTCAAAACATTATTGGGTGTAAATGGATCTTCAAGATTAAGAGGAACTCTGATGGAACCGTTTCACGTTATAAGGCTCGACTAGTTGCTAAGGGGTTCCACCAACGACCTGGTATTGATTTTACTGATACGTTCATTCCAGTTGTCAAGCCTACAACCATTAGAGTCATCTTAAGTATTGCTGTCTCTTATGGTTGGGACTTGCGACAACTAGACGTGAACAATGCTTTTTTACAGGGTACACTGATGATGTTTACATGCAACAGCCTCCCGGGTTCCAAAATTCCCAATATCCTAATCATGTGTGCAAGCTCAGAAAAGCTATTTATGGATTACGCCAGGCCCTTTGTGCGTGGTACAATGAGCTCCGTCATTTTTTACTGCTTCAAGGTTTTGTAAAATCGAAATCCGACAGCTCATTATTCATCTTTCATCAAGACTCTACAATTCTCTACTTGCTGGTCTATGTCGACGACATAATTGTCACCGGAAACAAGTCCTCATCCATTCACAAGTTCATTCAACAATTGGCTACCCGATTCTCCCTTAAAGACCTCGGTTCCCTACATTACTTCTTGGGTGTTGAGGCTACTTTCACTCCTCATGGTTTGTTTCTATCTCAAAAAAATACATCACTGATCTTTTGACAAAAACAAACATGCTTGATGCCAAGGCAGTCACTACACCCTTGTCTCCTACTTATACCTTGAAGCTTTACGATAGTAGTGCTAAAACTGATCTAACTCAGTTTCGACCGGTTCTTGGTTCCCTGCAGTACCTATCCTTAACAAGACCAGACATTTCATTTGTCGTTAACAAGTTGTCTCAGTTCATGCATTGTCCCTCCTCACAGCATTGGACAACTGTTAAACGATTACTTCGTTATCTAAATGGTACCTCTGCTCATGGTATTTTTTTTTCGCAAAGGTACTACTCCTACGCTTCATGCTTTCTCTGATTCTGATTGGGCTGATAATTCCGATGATCGAACCTCAACCTCTGCTTATCTTGTTTTCCTTAATGCTTCTCCCATCTGTTGGGCTTCCAGAAAAAAACAGTGTACTGTTGCCCGCAGTTCTACCGAAGCTGAATATAGAGCAATTGCCTCTACTACTGCAGAACTCAATTGGCTCACCAATCTTCTTCAAGAACTCCAAGTTGCTGACACCTCGATTCCAACCATCTATTGTGATAATATTGGAGCCACTTACTTATGCAAGAATCCAGTCTTCCACTCGCGCATGAAGCATGTAGCAATTGACTTCCATTTCGTCTGTGATTAAGTTCTCAATCGTCGGCTCCGTGTGTCTCATGTTCATACTAATGACCAGCTCGCGGATTCTCTCACCAAAGCACTTGCTCGGAAACAATTTCTCCTCCATCGATCCAAGATTGGCATCCGTGATGGAAGCACAATCTTGCGGGGGCATGATAGACAGAAATCGTAGGCTGATATTGTGGCATACAATTAGTATCTTTCCTATGTAATCTTTGTAATCTGTAAACATTATTCTTCCTTGATACATTCCATGATTCTAGGACATGATTCCAGGACAGAATCAAGGAATATAATTCACCTTGTAATATGTATAAATTAAACTCATACTCAATGATATCAGCAAGCCATTTTCTTGCAATACTCTGTTAATTCTTATACCAACCTATCTCCATATATTTAAGACTAAACCATTGCAATCAAGTTATTTATATACTATGTATTTAAGGGTCATACTACCTTACTAGTTCAATAATGTTATTGGACTTAATAACTAACATTAGATATGATAAAAGTAAATCCAACGGATATTATTAAAATTTAAAATTAATGTAATTTATTACAGTAAAAACTTGAAATATTTTCAACCGGTTTCTTTTTTCTTTAAAGAATTAATAATAGTAAGAGATAAGAAAGTATATAATATTTTTTTGAAAAAGGAGAGATAAGAAAGTATATAATTTTTTTTTGAAAAAGGATTTAAATTACTTCAGAAAAAAAGATTTAAAAGTCACTGATATCATGATAACATTGATATTACTCTTAAAAATAACAATTTCAGTGAAAATAATGTGTATCTGCAATTTTGTTCATGTGTGATACAATAAAAATATTATATTAATGTTTATATATAATTGCATAATGGTTGAGTTTAAATTCAAATTTAGCAATAACTTATTAAAAAAAATATTCTTGAAAAAAAAACACACCTTATTAAAAACAATAACACTTTTGTTAATTCATATTTTAGCAGTTCTGTTACACGAACAATAATATTAATAGTAACGATTTCAATTGCGGTTAGTTATTAAATAAGATATATCATCAATTGTGGAAATGATCTATAACTATAATTTCATCCATATGATATAGTAAAAATATTACAATAATGTATATAATAGAATAATATATGAATTTAAATACAAATTTATTGATAATTTCTTGTAAACAATAACGTAATATACAAATTCACCACGTACAATATGTAATACATATTAAAAATACAATATTGAATAAAGAATAAAGAATTAATGACTAGAATTATAGAAAATATATTAATTTGTTATAATTTTTTTTTATTTCATAGCTAGGCACTACTATCAGTAACATTGATAATAACAATTGAAATGAGGTCAAAATAATATATTTTCTTTATAAGGTATAATTTGACAAAGTAAATAAATGATTTTTTAGTACTTATTTTTTTAAGTATTACAAAAACTATTACAATAGGAACCTGTCGGGATCAAATAATACATGTGTTGTCCGTATATCTACTCTTATAACAAGAAATAATTACCCCCACAACCACAACTCGGGAATAAAACTCTCCACACATACTTGTAGAATACATTATTGAGATATTTGAGCCTCTCAATACTTATGTAGAAGGAATGTACACTACCAACTCTGCTATAAAAAATAAATTGTTAAATAAAAACAAAGAAACTTACATTATATATTTATAATATTAATTAGAACCTATAAATATTATTGTTTTACTTTTCTTTAAATAAAAACATAATAACATTGGTTTATACAACATAAAATTGTTACCATAAATAATATGTTTACAAATTATACACAAAACATGTTACATAGTATGAATATTTTGTTTTTTGTTTTTCTAAATAAAATGGGTTGTTAACATTCTACCACAAAGTTGTTACAACGTATAATTTAATTGTTACGATGTATAACAACTCATTTTATATGGGTAAAAAAATATTCGTACTATTTAACAAGTTTTACATAAAAATTGTAATTAAGATGTATGTGGTAACGATTTAATGTTATAAGAAATATGCCGTGAAATGTAACAATTTTTTTTCCATTTCAAAATTTTTTTGTTACAAATATTTTATAAAATTAAATCAAATAAATATTAATTTCAAAATATTATACATCAAAAATATTTTAAAAATTAAACAAAATTTTGTTTTTATTTTCTGAAAATAATAATAATTTAAAATAGAAAAAAAGTAATTACTATTTTATATATAATATCATATAAATGTTTAATTAAATTAAATACAAATTCAAATAATAAAAAATATCACTTATTAAATCACAGTATGTTATTGTGAGGATATGCATAATCCTTATCTAATTATCATTTAAAATTATTTAACACAATTATTTAAATTAAATTAAATTAGATTATTAAATTTTTATAATAAATTTAAAAAAAATATAAAATAAAATAATTTGAAAGTAACTGGTTAACTTGTTATCATCGGTTACTTTATATTTTAAAAGTAATTGGCTGCCACATGTCAACCGAGTATTGGATGAATCTTGTAATAAAATTCCAATAATGTTATTGGGATTTATTCTCCCAGCCAGTGGCGGATCCAGAAATTTTAAATAGGTAGGGCACTTGAATATATATATAAAAATACTGAAAAATTAAAATCGTAGTAAAATGAGTATTTTTTAAACAAAAATGAGTTTTTTTTCATATGAATTAAATAATCTTACATTAAAAAAGAAATAAAAATAATAAAAAAATGTTAAAAAAATAAAGAATAACAAGAAAAACAACATATATAATGAAAAAACTTAAACGAATAAATTACAGTCTAATTTTATATAAGATTCTTTTTTTACATTTATAATGAATTCAATTTATAAAATTTACAGAAATTATTTATTAATAAATATTACTAGATATGTTTTTAATTTTTTTTTCTTCAAATTATTGATAAATTATTGATTTATAGATTCTAAATAAATTAAAATTATAAAAAAATATTAAGAATAAAAAAAAGAATCATAATAATAGATTGACTGTTTTAATCCAATAAAGTAAAATTTGAGATTTTATGGTTTATTGATTGGACGTGTTAGATATGTCAAACTAAAACTATTAGAAATAATAAAAATCCAAAATAATAATAATTAATTTAATGTAAAATAAGAAAATGAATCATTTTACTGTAAAAGAAACAAAAATTTGAGAAAGGAATTGGAAAAAATGTAAAATAAATAAGGTGTAAAAAATTATATGATAAAACTGAATAAAAAAAATATATGTGCTTGCAACGACACTTAAACCAAGTACTTAAAGAATAGAGAGAAGAACCACTACCAGCAGTGCCAAAGTAGATATATTGTAAATATTCTTAATGATTATATATATATAGAGTTTGTACAAAATCAATTTTTTTTTTAAAAATTGAGGTAGGGCACGGGCCATACCTAGTCTCCATGTGGATCCGCCCCTGAATCCCAACAATGCAGCCATACCCATGTTCTACAATATGTAGCAAATAACCTTGGATATGTTTTTTTGTTTGTTTTGATATATTATATTGCACCCAGAACATTGTCCGAATAAAATAATAAAATTTACCATTAAGTCACATTTAACATGTAACTTACTACTTTGGTTAGAATTTCCTGGTAATTTATGTTTCTATTACAAATTGACATTTTCATAGCATGATATCCAGTGAGTTGTAAGGAGCTGTAAATCATACGCAAATGTTATTTAACAAAGTCAGTCAACTGGTCCATCAGTATCTCGCATTCAATTGACGCCCTCAGCTTTTTTTCACAAAGATCAAAATTGTAGTTTGCCTTCCAAGTCAATATATTTGGTTTTGATTTTATTTGGATAATGAAGTGGTTTAAAATTTTCATTGTGTACGTAATTAATCGATCTTGGACGTTTTGTCTGCTTCTTATTTGAAGCTTAAGGGTTTTAAATTTTCTGCGTATTTACAATAATTACAAGCACAAAATTTGTTTCAATTGCATTTATTTAAAGATGCACGCTGTATTTATAAAAGAATTGCTTTCAATAATTTCTTAAAATCTCTAGTTTTAAGGGCTTTGGAAAAATCTCCAAACTTGGTAAGTCACCTTCCAGCATTTGTGGTGCAATTGTCAATTTGTCATAGAAGTCCTATCTGTTAGATACATCGCAGTTCCACAATTGCAAGCTTCCTCATTGTACAATATAGCAAGCGCAGTTCCTCCTTTGAGCATAGCTTAGCCAATCCAAACTAAAAATCTAACAAAGTCAGTCAATTTCAGGACACATTTTCCATTTGTTTTTTCACAGAAGACCAACTTTATGCCATGATATACACGGATCATACTGGGGCCATCAACTTTGGATTAACTTTGGACCACTAATTGCATTAATCGCTTCATAGGAAATACATTGATTGGCCGTATCCATGATTAATCATCCAATCCACAATTAAAATAAGAGCAGTGTTATTGGTATAATCTTTACCGGTCTATTTATATCTCACTTTTTTAATTATGTAGTATATATTTTTGTAGTACTACTACCAAGACCCACGGCCACACTCTCCAATATTTGTTCTTTTTATTACCAATTTACATTTATATACAACAATAAATTTATTCATCAGTAATTTGCACACCCAAAATGTAATCTTTGATTAGAAATTAGTTTCCTCCAAAAGGAAAAGAACCCAAGGAGATCCATCTAGTTTCCATCTTTAATTTTTTTTGGTACAGGTGAGGGTAAAAGACCAGAAAAAAGAAAGCTAAGAAGAAGAAAAAAAGTCAAAAACATAGCAAACACCTTTGTTGGTTGAATAGGAAGAAGAAGAAAAAATATTGAAAATGAGCGAGAGAGAGAGAGAGAGAGAGAGAGAGAGAGAGAGAAAGGGAAAAGAACAATTGAGTTTATTTTATATATAATATTTTTGTAATTTTTGAAAAACTGAGCAATGATGATTTTTGTTGCTTTGTGTCAAATATATTGCTGGTGATTTTTCAGTTTCTTATCTTTTATTTTTTTTCAAATTCCGGATTTCATTTTTTTTCAAGGTCGATGATGATGAAAAGTTGAAGGCTGAAGATTTACGATGATGGTGATCCAGAGATGAACATACGAAGGAGAGAGAGAGAGAACGAAGGAGAGAGAGAGGATTCAGGTGTTGTAGTGGGTAAGTTTGTAATTTTTGAAAATCATAAGGGCAGTAAGGTCATTTACAGACTTGTCCCATGCATGGGACAAGTCTGGCTGGGGGTTTGAAGTGGGACAAGTTTTTATGGTTTTTGTCCCACGTTGTCCCGTCCCGTCTCATGTTAATAACGCGCCAAACGTGGGACAATAAAAAGTTGTCCCACGTTGTCCTGTCTTGTCCCACATACCAAACGCACCCTTAAAGAGACATACAATTTAAGGAAAAAAAATCTTCTACAAAGTAAATCTATTAAAACCCCACATTCCTTTTGTTAAAAAAAAAAACCAACGTTATTATAATCCGTTTTTTGAAAAAAAAAAGTTCTTAACTCTTAAACCCTAAAATTTGCTAGGTAGTATGATTGTGACGGGATGCATGGTGCATTGAATCACCTCTCTATCGAGGAAATACATTGATTGGCCGAATCCATGATTAATCGTCCAATCCACACTTAAAATAAGAGCACTGCTATTGGTACAACCCCTACCATTCTACTTATGTCTCATTTTTTTAATTATGTAGTATATATTTTTTCTTTTATCAAAATTACTTAAAAAGACATACAATTTAAGGAAAAAAAAATCTTAAATCTATTAAAAACCCACATTCCTTTTCTGAAAAAAAAACTCACGTTCTTATAATCCGTTTTTTGAAAAAAAAAATTCTTAACTCTTAAACCCTAAAATATTATGGAAGAGTCTGAGAAAGATATCAATCATATGAAAGAATTGTCTAAAAAAAATTTAAAACATCAGGACAAATTTTCTGAGAATGATATCAAGCATCTGTAAGAATTGTCTAAAAATGATATCAAGCACCTGGAAATAATTCCTTCTCTATAAGTAAGTTTGACGTTTACTTTTTCTTTAGAATAACATCAAGCCGTCGTTGTGTTGAAGCAACTCTGTTATTTTTTCTTTTTTCATTTACACCATGAACTAAAAAGAATTAAAAAAAACTCAACAAAAAAAATAAGAAGAAAAAAAATAGTTCAATGGAGATGTGAGAAAGACGCATATAGATATTAGAGAGATTAGAGATGAGGTTTAATTTTAAAAAATAAGTAAAAAATAGTAATTTTGGAAATAAATCAAAAAGATTAATAAAAATATTTAATTTTATTTAATTAAATCAAAATTTGTAAAAATGACATATAAATAGATCAGTATAGATATACCAATAGTACCACTCTTAAAAAAAAGGTGGCTCTATTGCTATCCAAAATAGTCCTCGTCACACTCATTTTCTCTTCACACCCACCGTGAAAATTTTTTTGAAATTTAAAAATATACTATTTGCAAGCTTTAAAATGTCAAGATTAACCTTAAATATTAATAACTAGTAAATGATAGGTTATTTTGTAGGCAATTTTATCCTTAAAATAACAAAATTATAAATGAATCAAAAACATTGAAAGTAAAACAGTATGTATAATTATATATATTTATTTTTTTATAAATCTAAACAAATACTCTTTTTCAATGCTTTGTTTCATAAAGATCAACATTTAACATTGCAGAGGGTGTACTTGACTTCCAAGTCAATATACACAGGCCTTTAAAAATCTAACCAAGTCAGTCACTGATCGATTTGGTATGTCCCATTCAGCATTTCAAGACCAGTTTCCATTTGTTTTTCCACAATTTTCCACAAAAGACCACAACTTTATGCCATGAGACATATACGGTCCTTACGGTGGCCATCAACTTTGGGTTTACTTGACTTTCGAGTCATTGTATGCCAGGGCACGCACGATGACTTAAAGAAACAAAAATTAATTGTAGCTGAATAATTGAGCTTTAAAAGTCTCCAAAATTGACCTTATAACAAAGATATGAATCCATCTACAAATTGATTGATGTTGAATTTTACATTACCACACTCCAATCCAGTCCAATTAATTGTCGCTGAATAATTGAGCTTTAAAAGTCTCCAAAATTGACCTTATAATAAAGATTTTGTTCTTAATCTATCTACAAATTGATTGATGTTGAATTTTACATTACTGCACTCCAATCCAGTCCAATTACAAAAATTCACAACAGCTCATATGCCAAAACCTTATGTAAATTTCCGCAAAATTTTAATATTCATGCAAAATTTTAACTAGCATTAGACATGACGCCGGTTCCGATTTCAGTTCGATTCCGGTTCAGAATCGGCGGTTCCGGTTCTGGAGGGACTGGAACTGGAACCGAAACCGGAACCGGAACCTCCCGAGGTTCCGGTTGCGGTTGCGGTTGCGGTTCCACCGGTTCCGGTCCGGTTTCGGCGGTTCTGGAGATTTCAGCGATCCGGTTCCCCCTTTTTTTTTAACAAAAACAACCCAATCCGGCTACACCTACCCAGTACCCACCCACCTGACTCAGCCCCAAATTCCCAAATTCCAATCCCTAATTACCTTCATGGCTTCATTAGTTTTCATAACAAATTCACAATATTATACATTGATACACACCCACACACCACACACCAGGACACCACACACCATACCATCAATGACCAATCAAACCAATATTCGTTCAATCCAAACTCAAACACACACATACCACCACAAACCCAATCAAACCAGTCCAAACTCAAACACACACACAACCCACCCCCAATCTCAACACTCTCATTCGATCCAAGGCTCCAAGCAAGAAGTAGAAGAATGAAGAATGAAGAAAGAAGAAGAAACTGAGGAAAACGAAGAAGAAAGAAGAAAGAAGAAGATGATCGACGACGATGATGATGGCCGACGCTGTCGACGAATCTCCGAAAGAAGAAGATGGTGGACCGGTGGTGGGCAGTGGCCGGATGGGTGAGTGGGTTATGGGTGATTTGGGGTTGATAGTTGATTTGTGTTGTGTGTGTGTGTGTGTGTGTGAGAGAGAGAGAGAGAGAGAGAGAGAGAGAGAGAGAGAGATGAAGGAATGTGATGATCTGAGATTGAATCTCAGATCTGTTTTTTTTATAAAAAAATTAATTAATTTTAAAAATTTTAAAAAATAATAATAAGGTGGAACCGTCCGGTTCGAACCGGAACCGAACCGCCGGTGCTGGTCTGGTTCGAACCGGACGGTTCCACAACAAAAGGAACAGGAACCGGCCTAGACCGGTTCCCGGTTCTGTTTTGAAACCGGAACCGAAAAATCGGTTCCGGTTGCAGTTTCCCACCGGCAGTTCCAGTTCAGTTCGGTTCGCCGGTTCTAACCAAACCGGTGTCATGTCTAACTAGCATGGACTTTGATATCCCATGGGATGATTTCAGGCATGAAGCTAGAGGTTTAAATGGTTGGGCCGGCCTGTACTCGTAGAGGATTTTACCGGTGATACATGAGATATTATTGAAGATATTGAAGATTTTAGATTTTAAAATATTCTTGTAATTAATAAATATTATTTTATTTCCATTTATTATATATTTAATTAGGTAGTTAATTATTTTATTATTTGATTTTATTAAATCAAATATAATTTCCTTATTATATAGGTTTTGATGTTTTAGGATTCTAGTATTTTTAATTTTCTTCGTTATCTTAATTCTTTCCTTTTTAGGAAACTTGAAAATTTTATTGTTTTCCTAGTTATTTTAGATTTCTTTTAGGTTTTTAGTTTTCTTATTCAAATGCCTTGTGCCCTAACGGGATTGGAGTTAGTTGATTATTGAATAAAAATAAGAGAATTTTCTCTATATCTTCCATTTTCTGTACTTTTGCAAGGGTTAACAAATTTTAAACCTATTATCCTGGTCGCATACGTATGCGTATCAACATAATAATAATATGTTGCTTTTCGAATTGTTCATGCATGTGGGTTTTTCCCTTTCACTACTTCAACTAATTTCTGTACAAGTGTGTCCAACCCGACCTATCATATTTAATTAGGGCTTGATCTCATACCTAGCTTGATGATTGGGTGGACTTGGACATACATTATAGAGACAATGGCTTTGAGGGTCAGATGGTCGACAGTAGTACAGGCCCGTGGACCATAAGAATTACTCATATGGTCATGTCATTTATGTTGGAAATTTTGTGATGAACACATATTTTGAGAGTATTATTTGGGTATGATTGATTCCATAAAAATGGAAGATCAAAGTATATTCGAATTCTCCTCTGTGAGAGCTCCGAAATGGTATACTCAAACTCACAAAATTATTAATGGGTGAATGAGAAATTGAGTCTCAATGTGAGCCCATTGTGTAGGGAAAAATGTGAATCCCACATTGGTTGGGGAAAACACTTATATATGGTATATAGGTGGTTGTGTGATAGTAGCTATAAACATGTGTGTGGGCGCGTCCTGCTTACATGAATGCTGCACCGATTGGACCGTGAGAGTACAATCAACTTTTTGCTACTATTTTTAAATTTCTTTTTCCTAAATCAACATTTTATTGATTAGGAAAGAATTAATTTAATTTATTTTTCCCTAAGTTAGAAGGTTTAAATGATAAGGAAAAGTTGACTAACGAAATAGTTAATTTCCGTTTTGGGTTATGGAAATTAATTAGATTAAGGAAAGAGTTGATTTCCTTTTTGGATTCTGATACTTACTTGATCACTAAGTAATCAGAATCAATGTTTAATTAGGAATATATCTTTTTGAAGATTATTCATTAATTATTTTCCTTTATCATTACAACCCTAGTAATTAAGTATTTCCATATCAATCCTACTGATTAGGTTTTCTATTTAAAACCTTAGTCTATTTTCCTCATTTTGAACAATTCTGGAAATCACGAAATTAAGAGAAAATAATTGTTCTCTTTTCGGTTATTCTGTTCTTCTGTTCTTCTGTTCTTCGTGTCTTGGTAAGTTTGAATTCAATTTGAGTTCGCTGAGAGTGGTTTGTGTTCTACACATCCACTGTTTAAATCGTTGTATCCTGGGAGACAATCGCCATACACATACGGTGTTAGCCGGCGAAATTGTCTTAAGGACACTGTGTGAAACACGGGCCTCGATTTCCCTAATGTGATGTTTCTGTTTATTGTGTTTCTATCTTTTACAGATTCGAACCAGATTGTTTTTGAGCAATACAAACAACAATCTTAAGACAATTTCTCTTTTTTAAATTTCTTCTCACCTTTTAAATTTCTTTTAAAACCTTCTGGTTCGGTTTCTGTTTTCCTACGGATCGCGACAGATTTGTTTTGTAAACATCACTGGATTGGGTTAATAAAAAAAAAAAAAAATCTGTGGAAATTGGGTCTGTTTCGAGACACTAATTTCAAATTATTATCTAATTTAAATTATTGGAAAATCGGGTCTATTAACAGACACTGATTTAGAAATCACGTGTGATTTCAATTGTGTAATCGGGTCTGATACCAGACACTGATTGTGATTTCAATTATGAAATCTTGAATCGATTTTGATTCACTTATTTGTTATCTGATATTCGATATCGGTACTGTCATATATATTATATGATATTTTCATGATTCTAAAAGTATATCGAATGTACACACGAGTTGAATAAATATTTGATATTGAAGAGATATAGAATTGTAATCTATATCTGAGAAAAAAAAAAAAAAACAAAAAAGCCGAAATATAAGATCATATGTCTATATAATCTGCTAATATATATATATATATATATATATATATATATATATATATATATATATATATAAATTAAGTTCGGCACTGTGATCGGCAGTATATTTTATATTATTATATGCCACTGTTTAATCTATTATATATGTCAGCATGTTTGGTTGATGTATAAGTAATTTTAGATTATTGATAATTGTGAAACTAAATTACAATCCAATGTATTGTTTGATATCAAGGTTTGATATCAGTGTTTCATAAAAAAAAAAAAAATACTCTATTATTGTTTGATATCAATTTTTATTTCAATGTGATGTGATACCAATCGGGCTTACTTTTGGTAAATATGTTATATTGTTGTATAATCATACACAAGGTTGCAGCACTTTTATATATATATATATATATATATATATATATATATGTATATATATTATAATTTAAAGTGCCAGAGCAGTGTTTGATACACAATATGTTAATACCAGTGATATTTGTTAATACTGGTTTTGCTTTATCAATTTTTATCTACTGGTTTGTGCTACTAGTGTTTCATATTTTATATTGTTTGATATCAATTATTTGATAAACAATACTATACCGGTGTGTGATATATCTTTGTTTGATATATTAGTTATAGTGTTATAAATAATAGTACACTTACTGTTTATTTGTATTTCAAAGGCTGAAATTATATCGGTATGCTTATATATTTTATTTGATATATATTAACATACTAATTTTGATATATCAATGCTTAATATATTGTTATATATATATATATGTGTGTGTTTGTGATATATATTAGTGGTTCTAAAATATTTGATTTGGTTTGTGGAAGGGACTACCGAATCAATTGTAAACCCGAGCGTGGGTCAAGAGACTCCGGTGGTCAACCCGAGCGTGGGTCAATTGACCGACCCGAAAGTGAACCCTTTTGTGGGTCAAATGAATAACCTAATGGTGAATTCGTTTGTGTCTCCGGTTTCGGTTCTTATGAACCATATGGAGAAACCAGAGAAATTCAGTGGTCTGAATTTCAAGAGATGGTAACAAAAGATGTTGGTGTATGCAACCACATTGAATCTTGCGAGATTCTTAATTGATGAGGCTCCTAAGGCCAACAGTGGTGACAAGTTAGATGTGTAAGTTTAAAATGGTGATAATTGTCAGAATCAATTCTTTTGAACTTCAAAATTGTAATTATCAATTTAATGATGATTTATTTCTATTAATTCCCGGTTAATCGAAATATTAAATTTTGAATTCAAAACAAAACTGATTTGACTTTAATATTGCCAATTTTAATGAGAATTAATTTCAAAATTAATTCAGTTGATTTCCTCCTGATATTATGGCGGATAAATCAAACGTGAACACAAGTGTTCCACTTGAGACTCCTAGTGCTAATCCAACTGTCGGACTAGACACTCCAGCTGTTAATTCAGTGCTTGTGGGAGATGTGCCTATTTGGGGCCAAGTGTGGAAACATTGACTCTGGCCATCAACTCATTCGTGAGAAACATGGGAGATCCGGTGATGAGCCAGTATGTGAGTCACAAGAACTTTTAGTGGTGGCAGCAAAAGATGTTGTTCTATTTGACCACACTGAATCTAGCCAGATTCTTGACTGGAGATGCTCGTAAACCCAATAGTGGTTAAGAACGAGATGTTCAGGTATGGAATGCTTTGGATTTTCTGTACGAAAAAAAAACCATACTGAACGGGCAGTCAGACTCGCTGTATAGCAAAAACAGTCAAAGAATTGTGGGAGTCGTTAGATCGGACACACAAGGCTGATGATATTGGATCTAAAAGGTTTGTTGTGGGCCGGTTTCTTGATTACAAGATGGCAGACTCTAAGAGCTTCAAGTGACTATACATGAGATTTATATCGAAGGGATGATCCCAAGTGGAATCTTTTTAGGTGGCTGATATCACTGAGAAGCCAACAGCAAAACAGAGTTGCTGAACAGGAAAATTATTCCTTGAAATGAAGAATGCAATGCTGATAAGTTCTGGATTGCCTCAGAACATATGGGGTGAAGCTATATTAACTAGCAATTACCTTTTAAATAAGGTACCCCGGAAGAAAAAAGACAAGACCCCATATGAGTTTTGGAAAGGAAGAAAGTCTTCCTATAAATTCTTATGAATGTGGGGGTGTCTTGTCAAAGTGGTCGTACCTACATCTAAGAAGGTGAAAATAGGTCTAAAACTCGTTGATTGCATCTTCATTGGATATGCACATAATAGTTGTGCTTTTTGGTGTATAAATCTGACATCCCAGATATACACAAAAAAAAAACACGATAATGGAATCTAGAAATGCATCGTTCTTTGAACATGTATTTCCATGTAAATCCAATGATGAAGCTAATGGTGAGCTCTTCAGAAGGACTCTTGTGCAAAGAAGCTATCAAAAGTGAAATTGATTCCATCTTTCAAAATCATACTTGGGAGTCAGTGGATCTTCCTCCGGGATGTAAACCGCTAGGGTCCAAATGGTTTTTCAAGAGAAAAATGAAAGCAGATGGATCAATTGATAAGTATAAGGCCAAACTTGTAATTAAAGGTTACAATC
The DNA here is from genome assembly GCA_033220585.1 of Dipteronia sinensis. Lineage (NCBI taxonomy): Eukaryota > Viridiplantae > Streptophyta > Magnoliopsida > Sapindales > Sapindaceae > Dipteronia > Dipteronia sinensis. The sequence continues at coordinate 6,913,307 of CM065636.1, forward strand.
AATGAGAAGGCCTAGATTACTTTGACACGTATTCTCTTGTGACGAGAATAACCTCCATTAGGATGATACTTGCAATCGCAGCTTTGCGAAATCTTGAAGTACATCAAATGGATGTGAAAACAGCTTTCTTAAATGGAGATCTAGATGAAGAGATCTACCTGGAACAACCTGAGGGTTTTTCCGCTCCAAGACAAGGAAAGAAAGTCTGTAAATTGGTGAAGTCCTTATATGGTCTAAAGCAAACACCAAAACAATGGCATGAGAAATTTGACAATGTTATGACGTCAAATAGATTTAAAATCAACGAATGTGACACAGGAAATGGCTATGTCATTTAGTGCCTTTATGTTGATGACATGCTCATTGGGTAGTGATGATAAAATCTACCAAGGATATGTTGAAATCAAGATTTCATATGAAAGATATGAGACCGACTGATGTAATGTTGGGAATGAAAATCTCAAGGACATCGAACAGACGCATTCTCAGTCAGTCACACTATGTTGACATGATTTTTGAGAAGTTCATCAAAAATGATTCTGGAATTTTCAGAACACCAGTAGATAAAAATCTACACCTATCAAAGAATAAGGGTGAGAGCGTCTCTCAACTCGAATATTCTAGAGTGATAGGAAGTCTGATGTACTTAATAAGTTGTACAAGACCAGACATTGCTAATACAGTCAGCAAATTAAGCAGTTACACGAGTAATCCATGAACCGATCACTGGAAAGGAATAGTAAAAGTACCGAGGTACTTACAATTCACTCGTAATTATGGGCTGCATTATACCAGATATCCTGCTATCCTAAAAGGATACACAGATGCAAACTGGATATCTGATATGAAAGATTCAAAATCTACTAGTGGGTATGTGTTCACACTAGAAGGTGCGGTTGTATCCTGAAAATCCTCCAAACAGACATGTATAGCCAGATCCACTATGGAATCTGAGTTTATTGCTTTATGTGGTGAGGAGGCCGAATGGCTACGCCAATTCTTAGAGGATATTCCAGGATGGCCAAAGCTTGTGCCAGCGATTTGCATCCATTGTGATAGTCAATCAGCAATAGAAAGAGCACAGAGCAACATGTATAATGGAAAGTCTAGACATATACGTCGAAGACATAATACCATTAGACAGCTACTCTCAACTGGAGTTATCTTTATTGACTATGTAAAGTCAAAAGATAACATTGCGGATCCGCTAACCAAAGGGTTAAATAGAGAATTAGTTGAGATATCATCGAGAGGAATGGGACTAAAGCCCATGAGATGAAAGTCGATACAATGGAAACCCAACCTAGTTGACTGGAGATCCCAAGATCTAGGTTCAATGGGACAACCAAGTTGTAAGACTTAGTTGGATCACTGTGGGGGTTACCCTCCAGTCCATTCCTATGATGAAACAGTGATGCCCGTGGGGAAAAAGGTTAAACTATGTTTTTAATGATTCTTATGCGTCAGAATTCCAAGCTATAGAAATCTGAGCAGAGTAATGCGGGTTACTCTTAATTAAGAAATCACCTATGTGAGAGAGAAGTGGGGCCGCTTCTAAAAGAGAATAATGAAGGGCTATATTCTCTAGTGACTCTTACAGAACCAGGCGCATGTTCATGGCCAAAACGAACATAACAATGAGAACCAAATTGGGTCTGGAAAATGCCTGTGTGAGGTACGCTATCGTTTACATAAACGGCAGAACAGTTCAAAGATATCATATCTACTAATCAGCCAGTAAAGTAAGCATACCTTTACGAGGGAAGGTTCAAAGAGTAACACCTACCTATCCTATGCAGGCTTCGACCGTTTGAACTTACCAAAAGTCATCTCTCGTGTCTCCCAGGTCAATTTCATTCATGTGGGGGATTGTTGGAAATTTTGTGATGAACACATATTTTGAGAGTATTATTTGGGTATGATTGATTCCATGAAAATGGAAGATCAAAGTATATTCGAATTCTCCTCTGTGAGAGCTCCGAAATGGTATACTCAAACTCACAAAATTATTAATGGGTGAATGAGAAATTGAGTCTCAATGTGAGCCCATTGTGTAGGGAAAAATGTGAATCCCACATTGGTTGGGGAAAACACTTATATATGGTATATAGGTGGTTGTGTGATAGTAGCTATAAACATGTGTGTGGGCGCGTCCTGCTTACACGAATGCTGCACCGATTGGACCGTGAGAGTACAATCAACTTTTTGCTACTATTTTTAAATTTCTTTTTCCTAAATCAACATTTTATTGATTAGGAAAGAATTAATTTAATTTATTTTTCCCTAAGTTAGAAGGTTTAAATGATAAGGAAAAGTTGACTAACGAAATAGTTAATTTCCGTTTTGGGTTATGGAAATTAATTAGATTAAGGAAAGAGTTGATTTCCTTTTTGGATTCTGATACTTACTTGATCACTAAGTAATCAGAATCAGTGTTTAATTAGGAATATATCTTTTTGAAGATTATTCATTAATTATTTTCCTTTATCATTACAACCCTAGTAATTAAGTATTTCCATATCAATCCTACTGATTAGGTTTTCTATTTAAAACCTTAGTCTATTTTCCTCATTTTGAACAATTCTGGAAATCACTAAATTAAGAGAAAATAATTGTTCTCTTTTCGGTTATTCTGTTCTTCTGTTCTTCTGTTCTTCGTGTCTTGGTAAGTTTGAATTCAATTTGAGTTCGCTGAGAGTGGTTTGTGTTCTACACATCCACTGTTTAAATCATTGTATCCTGGGAGACAATCGCCATACACATACGGTGTTAGCCGGCGAAATTGTCTTAAGGACACTGTGTGAAACACGGGCCTCGATTTCCCTAATGTGATGTTTCTGTTTATTGTGTTTCTATCTTTTACAGATTCGAACCAGATTGTTTTTGAACAATACAAACAACAATTTAAAGTGTGATTTTGGATGTCCCTCTTTTAATCAGTAATTTTGTTTTAAATGACAGAGCAAACATGACCTATGCCATCTGGAAATTCTCTTTATCAATCACAAATTTTATTTATTTATCAACCCTTGTTTGACAATTTTAACAGATGAGGAATGATTTTAAGTTAAATGTGTTGGAAATTGACTCGTATTCCCATTTGATCCAAACAAATTCAACTGAGCGGAAGTGGTCAACACATAATCAGATTGGTTTGGGTGAGGTCTGAAAGAAACATTCGGGATGTGTGAAGCTTTTGGAAGGCTTGTAGGAGCATGTGTGCCTTGGTTTTCTTGCTGGAAAAGTCTTCAAAATTACTTTGATTCCAAGTAAAAGACTGTAGCTCCAAGCATATCATGACTTTGCCTACAAGAATGTGCTTTGTCTCCAAGTATCCTCACTCTATAAACACCTTCTTACATATACACTTTGATTGACACCCGAAAAAACTAGAGAAGGGGAATATCTATGGAATATACGGGGAGAGATCCTATGATATCGAGGAGAGATCCGTGGATACCTAGGGGTTGAAGGGATGAAGGAGTTCACAAATGAAGTTATTCTTATAGCTAAACTTCAGCATCGAAACCTTGTAAAAAGCTTCTGGGATGTTGCTCTGAAAGAGATGAAAGACTGTTGATTTATGAATACATGCCAAACAAAAGTTTGGACTACTTATTTTTTGGTTTGATGATTTTCACCAAACTGACTCTTTAATTATAGTTATCTTTATTGTTTGTTTTGAGATATTAGTCAATAGAGCTGAGTAGTGAGTACTAACTTGGATGAGAAACGTTTCAGATAATATAAGAAGAAAATTACTGTATTGGAGCAAGTGCATCCAAATTATTAGAGGGATTACTAGAGAGGGATTACTAGAGGGCTTCTTTATCTTCATCAAGACTCGAGACTAAGGATTATATATAGAAATCTCAAGGCCAGTAATGTTTTATTAGATAATGATATGAATCCGAAAATTTTAGACTTTGGTTTGGCTAGGTCATTTGGGGGAGATCAAACTGAGGCAGAAACGAATTGAGTTGTTGGAACCTAGTAAGTACACTTGCGTTTGTTTCACTATATAACATTATCCATTAACCTCATTCTCTCTCTGCAATGTAATTTTGCAATGGATATATGTCTCCTGAAATACAATAGATGGGAAGATACTCGACTCAAACGGAGAATGGACAGGGGTAAATTGCCTATTTCTTTGTATGATGATCTTCTGATAACAAACAGGTTGAAGGTGATAGAAGGGAACAAATCTTTTGTTGTGACAATTCAGAAGGAGGCAAGTCCGGTGGATCTCGAGTGGATTATGGAGGAATTGGGTCCGATTTCAGAATCGGCACCGGAGGAGGGTTCTTACGATTTTCATTTTGAAAAAGGTTGTAGCTGGCAGGATAAGATAGGTGATAGGATGGACAAGGTGAACATTGATAAAAGGGCCAAGCTTGGAGGCAGGAAAAATAGCTGGGGAAAACCGAAGAAATGAGGCATGGGTAGCCTTTCTAAGAGCGGATGCGAAGGTACATACATGGGTACAAAGGATAAAGGTAAACATGTCTATATCAAGAAATCAAAAAAGAGACCTATGCTGGCAACCTATGTGGATGGCAAGCTGGATTTACAGAAAAAGAGAGCTGAAAGAGGCAGAGGGAGTGGGGTTGTTAGTTGGACAACATCATCGGATTCTGAAACAGAGGAAGGGCAGTTGATGGATTTTTATGGGGAGTGCTCTAACGTAAAGCAAGTGCCAAATGGGTGTAAGAACAGAACCCATGGTGGGCTGAAAGAGTCTTGCTTCGAAAATGGGCTTCAGAGGGACATTGAAGCCCACATAATAGTTTTTGAAGACATCGCCTATAATTTTCATGAAAGCCCGAGAACGCAAGTGGATCGGGAATCTGGTAAGGATGATCAGGAAAGGGTTCCAAGGAGGATATTACTGAAGCATAAAGAGCAGGAGTGGCTAACAATTTCAGACCAGGAAACGAGGGCTGTTAGTCTTTCATTAAAAAGCCCAATTCAGCTTCCCCTTACAGATTATGAAGGCGACCAGATAACTGGAAAAGACCTGATTGTTGTTCCTTTAGTAGTGGATCTTGGAGTTGTTGAGAATAGAGGAAGCAATATAGACCAGTCAAGTTCAGACAAAGTTCTTTGGAACTTAGAAGAGGAAATTGCTAAAGTAGTCGCCAAAAACTTGATGGTGTAAAATCGTGTTATAATATACTCACTCGCAAGTGCACGAATCGTGAAGATTAGCACAGTGACAAGTAAGGATCGTTCCCACGAGGAAAAGAGATTTATTAATTAAAACTAATTCTAATTAAAGTTAAATTAAAGTAACCAAAGATTTGTTGATGATTTAATTAAACTAAAACTAAATTAAATTAAGCTAAGAAAACAATTAAAAAGAATATGGTTGTGATCAAGAAAAGGAAATACTAGGTTATCAATGATCCCCAATTATGAACACTCAATGTATGGAATTAATTTGTAAACAAGATTTAATCAATTCTAGGGTTCATTCTTTATCTTTAATGTGACTATTACCGTATGGTCATGGGATGAGTCACGTGCTCCCAACCACTATTCACCCTTGGTCTATGGTGTGAACAGTGATCGAAAACCCTTTAAGCGCAAGAATTAAGAACCAAATTCTATACTTTGCTTGGCCTATGCTAAAGATAAAATTCATTCATTCAAAAGAGCATTAATCAAGATTAGGTTTGGTCTATACTCTAACCCTAATTCTCAGATAGTCTTAACCCTAAAATCATGCCAAATAATTATCCACCATTGGTCTATGGTGTGAATAAATATTAAAACTAATGAGGATTAAGCAATTAAGCATAATGAATAAATCAAGAATTAAATTGATAAATTAATAATTAATCCAAACATGAGCATTCACAAGAGGTTCACATTGATTCCCTAGTTATGGGATTAGTTACACATGTTGAAAATAAAAAGAGAAGAGAAAGAAAAGATAAAACCCATTAAGATCTTCAATGATTTCTTCAAGTCTTCAATTGTAATCTTCTTCGTCTTCAAATCTTCAATGTGTAAAGATGGATGAGTGTGTGGTGATGTATGGTGGTGGAGTGATGGGGGACGACCCCCTTGGTGGCTTGGGACCTCCCTTGGCTTCTCTCTCGAAATTAGGGTTCAAAGGGGTTTAAATAGGCTTTAGATGATAAGCCAAGTCCTAAAACAACAAGGAAATTGGTTCCCTTTTGGAACTCTACCTTTTTGGGATTTAATTCTTTCCTAATCCACTCAAATTGATTACTTATTGTAGGATGATAAGGATTAGGTGTCAACTTGCTTTCCAAGACTCACACTCATGACCAAGAAGGTAATATTTCCCGTTCCGACAACTTGCAAAATAAATCCCGTCACTATTTACGGAATTATGACTGATCTGACCATCGGATACTAAAACGGGCATAACTTCTTCTAGGAATATCGAAATTGTGATCCGTAAAGTGTGCCAGAAACTAGAATTCCGGGGCTTTCCATCCATAGGTGGTAGGACAGACAATTCAATTGGAGCTGAGAGATATGGTCCCCGCAATCTGGCTGTTCTGCACTGGCTGAATCAGCCTTTCCCGGAATGATGTGCGGCATAGACCGCGGTTGAGGTTGATGCCTGGGAAGCGGTATGGACCGTGAAAAAGAACAGAAAGCCTACTGAAATGTACCGCTGGACGTGCCGCGGTGGAGGTCTTGCATGAAGAGCGACCTACACAGCGGTGGATGACAACTTTGCTCTTTTTCTTCACATTTAAGCTCTTTTCCTTGAAAATACCTTCAAACACTTCATCTAAGGAATGTGACCTTTACATGCTCAACAAACACATAAAATACCTAATTTCACCCAAAAACAAAGCACAAATAATAGGAAATGAGGACCTAAAATATGTATAGAAATAGACCGATCAGAGGTTTCGTTAGGCTATGTCTTCAATCCTCATGGAAAGAAGTCAGGAAACTTGGACAGAATGAGTAGTCAATCTCATCAAGGTGGGAACTATGAGGAGGCAAGTTGGAACTTGGAAGAGGAATTACGAGAGTTATCGAGGTTGGGGCGGCATTGGGATTTGATTTCAACAACAAAGAAGCTGAGATTGGAGCAGTGATATCTCGCAGAGAAAAGGAAGACGATGAACGTCTGGTCGAGAAAAATGGCAGCTAAGTTTTCTTTGTCTCTTGTGTTTTTGGTTAGGTGTGTTGCATTTTTATGATAGTTTGTACTTGGAATGTGATAGGCCTTGGAAAGTGTGAAAAAAGGAAGATGGTTAGAAGCATGGTAAATAGTATTAATCTTGAGATTTTTTTCCTTCAAGAATCGAAGTTAAAAGTTTTTGATAATGGTGTTGTTAGAGAGCTTAGGGGGTCTAGGCTGAATAGAGGGATTGGGGTTCCGGCTGAAGGAGCCTCTGGAGGGTTGATCACTCTGTGGAATGAGGAGGCTTTTATCGCGGAAGACTACATAACTGACAAGAGATGTATCATTGTTTCTGGTTTTATCGAAGTATAAAAAACACATTGTGTTATGCAATGTGTATGCTTCGTCAGTGGAAAATTAGAGGAGAGAGTTATGGGACTTTATTTTGGGATCGATGCAAACTTTAACGACTCTGTGGTGTGTGGGAAGTGATTTTAACACAATTTTGGATTCGGTTTAGAGGGTCGGGGCGGGATGCAATTTGGGATCTATTAGGTGTTTTAATAGATTTTTGCTACAAGCTAATCTCATCAATATTCCCATGCATGGGAAGAAGTTTACGTGGTCCAATAATAGGTTGAATCAAGCTTGGGCGAGATTGGATAGATTTCTCCTATCACCTTCAATATTATTGTAGCTCCCTAACATCTTTCAGAAAAGCCTTCGTAGGTCTCTGTCGGACCATAATCCGGTGAAGATTAGTGATGAGATTTCGGATTGGGGCCCTCGTCCCTTTTGGTTCTTCAATTGGTGGCTTGAAGAGAAGGACATGATGAAGGAAACCTTAAAAGGTTGGAAAGATTGCAAGGCTGAGGGTTCGAAGGGCTATGTGCTTTTCTCCAAAATAAAGGCTTCCAAGTTAGCTTTGAAGAGATGGTTGAATTCCAGCAAGATAGGTGAGCTAAACTCAAAAGAGGTGGAAGAAAAACTGGGGGCAATTGATAAAAAGGCGGAAAAAGAGGGCTGGTCTACTTTGTTAAGAAAAGAGCATCATAAATTGATGAAGGATTTGTGGAAAAGTTTGAGAGAAGAACAATCTTGGAGACAGAAATTGAGAGTCAGTTGGTTAAAGGAGGGGGACAAGAACACCTTCTTTTTCACAGTATTGCTAATGGTAGAAGGAGAAGAAATTTGATCACAGAAATTACTATAGACGGTGTTACGGAAACTGATCCTGGTGTAATTAGGAGTGGAATTTTCAGCTTTTTAAAAGATCATTTTAGAAAGATGGGTTGGCAAAGACCGAAAATGTCTTGGGATGGCTTAAACAAGATTTCAGACGAGGAGAGAATACGGCTTGAAGAAAAGTTCAGTTTAGAAGAAGTTTGGCTCGCAGTTTCTAATTGTGACTGTTACAAGGCACCATGACCGGACGGTTTCAACTTGAATTTCATTAAAGCTCATTGGAAGGAGATTCAAGATGATTTTATGAACTTCATTCATGAATTTCATAAGGGAGGGTCGACAGTAAGGGAATTAAACAGAGCCTTCATTGCTCTCATTGCTAAAGTGGTTAAACCGGAAACGATAAAGGATTATAGACCCATTTGTCTGGTTAGGTCTTTGTATAAGGTGTTATCTAAGGTGTTGGCGAATAGGCTAAGGAAGATCATGGGTTAGATCATCAGGGAAACTCAAATGGCTTTTGTATCAAATCGTCAAATTGTAAATTCCTTCATGATAGTGGAATAGATTATCAACAAATGGAAAGGGGACAAAGTTGAGGGTTTGGTTGTGAAGTTAGATTTTGAAAAGGCTTACGACAATGTAGACCATCGTTTCCTGGACCATTTGATGGAAGACATGGGTTTTGGGGTTAAATGGAGAGGGTGGATAAACTAGTGTATCTCTTCCCCGATGTTTTATATTCTAGTTAATGGGAGACCAACTCCTCAATTTGGAATGGAGAAGGGGCTACGACAAGGAGACCCCATATCTCCCCTCCTCTTTAACATTGTTGTAGAAGGTTTGAACTGTCTTCTTCAGAAAGCTCGACTTTTGGGTTTGATAGAAGGGGAATGCTTTGATGAAGATAAAGTCCACATCACGCACCTTCAATTCGCCGATGACACAATTCTCTTTTTAAAACCCCTGATGAAGTTCATTCTCAATGCGAAAAGGGTGCTCCGTTGTTTCGAGTTAGCATCCGGACTAAAAATAAATTTTCATAAATCGTGTGTTGTTCAAGTGGGAATGAAAAGATCAAATGCATCTCCTAATTGTGCGTCGGCCTTCAAATGCAAGCAAACTTCTCTTCCCATTACTTATTTAGGATTTTTGCTTGGAGTAGGCTAGGGTCAAAGGATTTTTGGAACCCGTTAGTGTCAAAAATTGAGAATAGATTGGCTCCTTGGAAGAGGAAATTCCCATCTAAAGTGGGAGATTAGTTTTGATTAAATTTGTTATCTCTAGCATTCCAACTTACTGCTTATCTGTGTTTAAAATGCCGATTAGGGTTGCAAAAAGGATTGAAAAGCTGTAAAGGGATTTTCTGTGGGGTGATGGGGCCCATAAAAGAAAATACATGCTGTTAATTGGGGGGAGGTGTGTAATCGAAAGGCTAAAGGTGGTCTCGACATCAGGATAATTCTAGATAAGAATAAGGCTTTACTAGTAAAATGGATGTGGAGGTTCGGCAAAGAAGATCAATCCCTGTGGAGGAGGGTTATATGCTCCAAATACAAGGTGGATGAAATGTCTCTTTATTGGAACTGGCAGGGGTCTAAGTTTGCTTCCTTTTTTGTGAAGTCAATGGAGGCCTTGCTAAAGGTTGACTCTCAAACTCATCAGGTGATTAAAGAAGGCTTCCAAACGGTTGTTGGAAGTGTGAATAGAGCTGATATGTGGTCAGATATTTTCTGCAATGGCAGACCGTTGAAAGTGGCCTTTCCGAGATGTTTTGCTCTTTCTGTCAAGAAGTGTGGAGTGGTTCAGGATTTTGGATATTGGGTCTGGGAGAGTTGGAATTGGAATATAGTCACTAGGAGACCTTGTTTTGATTAGGAAAAGGACCAATGGAGATGCTTTCTATCTTTCTTGGGTTGCATTCCGATTCAAAGAAACATAAGGGACACTGTTGCATGGTCTTTCACTCCTAATGGTATTTTTTCTGTTGACTCATTTGCTAAACATCTTGAAGACTCCTCTGATGTTGTGGAGCTGGCACCAAAGTTTATTTGGAAGGGGATTTGCCCTCCCAAGATCGAGATTTTTCTGTGGCAGCTGTGGAAAGGTAAGGTGTTTGTGAAAGATGTATTAAGCAGGCATGGTGTATGCCAAATTCTAGACCTCGAGTGTCATTTGTGTAAAGGAGATAAGGAGACTATTGACCACTTGTTCCTCAATTGCCATTGGTTGAGTCTTCTCTGGCAAGCTTGCATGAAGTGGTGGGATGTTTACTGCTGTAAGAGTTGCACTGTCAACGATTGGTTGGAAGGATGGATTGGTTTATGTCCTGGTTTCAAGCAGGAGAGAGCATGGTGCTCTATGTTCTTCGTAGTAGTGTGGACCATTTGGGAGTATCGAAATCAACTTAGTTTAGAAAAGAAGGAGTCAGATATGTCTCAAGCTATTGACTTGGTGAAATTCCGGATCGTTTGGTGGTTCAAGCACCTAAGGAAAGGTTCGAAAGAGACGGTGGACTCCTTGCTTCTTAACATGAAAGAGTTATGTGTTGATCACTCGAAAGTTAAGAGAACCAAAATTAAAGATTGGATACTGCCTTCAGTTGACATTTTCAAATTCAATGTGGATGGTTCTTATCGGAGGTGTTTTGAGAGACTTGAATGGCAAGGTGTTGTGTCTTTTTTCCTATTATATTGGGATAATGGATTCGAACACAACTGAGCTATGGGTCATTAAAAGAGCTGTTCAATTGATTCTTTCCAATCCTAATCTTAGAGGTCGCGAAATTTGGGTGGTGAGTGATTCGAAGGTTGCCTTGTCATGGGTGAACAATGGCAAGTTCGGGAGCTTTGCCCAAGTTCAGAATATTTATGACATTCGTGGGGTCCTAAATTTTGCTGGTTACATCAAGGTCAAGTTTGATTCTAGAATTTACAACTCTTTTAGCAAAAATGGGATCACGCATGACTGGTGATTTCGTCGATTGGGGAGATGTCTGATTTGTTTTAATGCTGCTTGTGCTGTTTAGGTGCTGTGAGGGTGCTCTGCTCTGGAGTGTTTCCTGCTGGTGTCCTCTGTTGGTTTTCTAGGTGTTGCTAGTCTTGTTTTTGTTTGGTTCTGTGGCTTGCTGGTTTTCTTTTTGCTTCCTTGTTTTGTTCGGGTTGTTGCTGTTGTTGGGTGCTTGGTTGGGTTGTGTATTTTTTCCAGGGTGCTCTGCTTTCCTTTCCAGCTTCATGCTGATGAATATACCTTGATTGTTCAAAAAAAAAGATGGGATCTTCTCGGTGAAATCTAATATCTTCAGTTATGGTGTTTTAGTTCTAGAGATAGTAACTGGGAAGAGAAATATAGGACTTTGCCACAGTGACCATAATTGTTAACGGAAAAATCACTCAGGGAGTGAAATCTCGGTTAGCACCCTCACCCACTACCGGTAGCCAGTAGCGAGATAGGTTCATTCGGTACCATGATCCTTCCTCGTAATGTAAATAAGAAGCAGGATAAGAAGGATCGATGAGATGTGAAATAACACTGTTTTATTCAAAAAGGAGATCAATACTATCGTTACAATTCAGAGTTCAGATTATCCTCACACTAGACACTAAAATCTCTCTTTCCTCTTACACAGGATGAAGGCTAAGCCTTCGTTTATGTCGATAAGTGGATATTTTCTTCCAATGATCTTCAATGGACTCTCACTGGATTCAAAGAATTTCAGAAGAGAATTCTCCAGACTTGGAGATCGAAATACTCCAAAAAAGCCTTCTGTGTCTACCCTTCAATGTCGTATATATAGTTCTCCCAAGAATCCCCACGAAATTCGGTTGTGTTAAAGAGGATTATTGAGTATCCTATTTTAGGCGTTGAAAGGCATTGAGTGGGCCTGAAGGCGCGGGATTTGATCCCGTTAATTACTGTCGAATTCGAATTCTGATTAGGTCTCACTAATGACGCTTTATTTTGGCGATGGAGTCAATTTTTCTTCTTCATGGAGCTTGGAAGGAACTCTGATTCTGAATTTTTTGGTAGGACGAGGTACTGGTATACCAGTCGGATCCTACCGGCATGGAGCTTGTTCTATCTCTTGATGGAGTGGTGCTTGTGTCTTCGAGATCATCTTCGTATTGCTTGGCAGATAAGGTACCTGTTTTGGAGAGGCTCTGAATATTGATATATATATATATATATATATCGAGGTACTAGGTACCAGGTGGAAGTCGAGGTAGTACCAAGGCAGGTATCGAGGTACTGGGTACTTTGACTGATGTCGAGGCACCTGAGAGGTTGTTGGTGTGCGATCTACCATGGTACTGGTGTCGAGTCGATATCAGGAGCTTCAGTAGGGCAAGGTACGTGCCTTCGTTAGCTCGCGGAGCTGACGTCCTATCTAGATAGATAGGTAATCGAGGTTCTGGCCTTACCAAGTATCGACTCCATCTAGGTAGGGGCATCGATCTCGCTGGTCACATGGAAGCTAGGGCTGGCCCCTATCGGGTTGATACTAGTTGGAAAATTTCTCCTTTGGTCCCTTGCCAAAAAACCCTGTTAACAGAAGTCCCCTCTGACTTGAACACCGGTACCAGGTTGGGGTTGGAGTCAGGAGAGATAGCATTTGGAGAATTTTTCGTAACTGTCTCGTAGAAGGAAATCTTCTCTTTACATGCTGATTTAAATGAGTCTTCCACGTGGCTGACTAGGGTAGGCCAAATTCAAAAAGGGAAATTTTTTCAGGGGTGCACGTTTCTCAAAATCGTTCCCTCCACGTCGCCGATTATCCCCCGACATTAATTACCCTCTCTACCCGTTACAAGCATCTAACCCTATATAAGTAGACCTCTCTCCTTCATAGTGGACTTACTTCTTCTTTCATCAGCTTTCCCATTCTAAGTCAGTCACACTATGTTGACATGATTCTTGAGAAATTCAACAAAAATGATTCTGGAATTTCCAGAACACCAGTAGATACAAATCTACACCTATCCAAGAATAATGGTGAGAGCGTCTCTCAATTAGAATATTCTAGAGTGATAGGAAGTCTGATGTACTTAACAAGCTGTACAAGACCAGACATAGCTAATGCAATCAACAAATTAAGTAGATACATGAATAATCCAGGAAACGATCACTGGAAATGAATAGTAAGAGTACTGAGGTACTTACGATTCATTTGTAATTATGGACTGCATTATACTAGATATCTTGTTGTCCTAGAAGGATACACAGATGCAAACTGGATATCTAATATGAAAGATTCAAAATCTACTAGTGAGTATGTATTCATACTAGGAGGTGCTGCTGTATACTGGAAATCCTCCAAACAGACATGTATAGCCAGATCCACCATGGAATCTGAGTTTATTGCCTTAGATAAATGTGGTGAGGAGGCTGAATGGCTACGCCAATTCTTAGAGGATATTCCAAGATGGCCAAAACCTGTGCCAGCGATTTGCATCCACTGTGATAGTCAATCAGCAATTGGAAGAGCACAGAGCAACATGTATAATAGGAAGTCTAGACATATACGTCGAAGACATAATATCATTAGACAGCTACTCTCAACTGGAGATATCTCTATTGACTATGTGAAGTCAAAAGATAACATTGCGGATCCGCTAACCAAAGGGTTAAATAGAGAACTAGTTGAGATATCTTCGAGGGGAATGGGACTAAAGCCCATGAAATAAAAGTTGAGACAATGGAAACCTAACCTAGTTGACTGAAGATCCCAAGATCTAGGTTCAATAGGACAACCAAGTTGTAAGACTAGTTAGATCACTGTGGGGGGTTACCCTCCAGTCCATTCCTGTGATGAAACAGTGATGACCATAGGGAAAGAGGCTAAACTTTGTTTTAATGATTCTTACGCGTCAGAATTTCGAGGTATGGAAATCTGAATATAGTAATGCGGGTTACTCTTAATTAAGAAATCACCTATGTGAGAGAGAAGTGGGGCCGCTTCTAAAAGAGAATAGGGAATGTCTATATTCTCCAGAGACTCTCACAGAACTAGGAGCATGTTCATGGCCAAAACGAACATAACAATGAGAACCAAATCGGGTTTGGAAGATGCCTGTGTGAGGTACGCTATCGTTTACATAAAACGGGAGAACAGTTCAAGGATATCATATCTACTGATCAGCCAGTAAAGTAAGCATACCTTTATGAGGGAAGGTTCAAAGGGTAACACCTACCTATCCTATGCAGGTTTCGACCGTTTGAACTTACCAAAAGTCATCTCTCGTGTCTCCTAGGTCAATTTCATTCATGTGGGGGATTGTTGGAAAATTTTGTGATAAAAACTCATTTTGAGAGCTTTATTTGGGTATGATTGATTCCATGAAAATGGAAGATCAAAGTATATTCGAATTCTCCTCCGTGAGAGCTTCGAAATGGTATACTCAAACTCACAAAATAATTAATGGGTGAATGGGAAATTGAGTCTCAAAGTGAGCCTATTGTGTAGAGAAAATTGTGCATCCCACATTGGTTGGGTAAATCATTTATATGTAATATATAAGTGAATGTGTGATAGTTACTTATCAACATGTGTAGCATAAAGGCTCTCTCTCGCGCGCAGGGGGGGGGGGGGGGGGTGCAAATCATCGACCCCGAACCTCCGGATTTGATGACTTGTGTGTGGGCGCGACCCGCGTACACGAATGCCGCTCCGATTGGACTGTCATAATACAAACAACCTTTTGCTACTACTTAGAATTTATTTTTTCCTAAATCAGTGTTTATATTGATATGGAAAGAATTAATTCAATTTAATTTTTCCTAAATTAAACGTGTAATGATAAGGAAATTTCGTTTTGGATTCTAGATACTTACTTGATCACTAAGTAAATAAAATCGGTGGTTAATTAGAAATAAATCTCTTGGAGATTGACTTTTAATTAATATCCTTTTCATTAAAAACGTAATTGACAAGTATTTCCAAATTAATCCTCATGACTTCGGTTTTATAAAAAACCCTAGTCTACTCTTCAGAACATACACATAAATCAAGAAATTAATTGCTTTCTTCTCTATTCTTCCTTGTTTCAGTTCTTAGTAAGTTCGAACTTGATTTGAGTTCGCTGAAAGTGTTTGTGCCTTGCATGATCACTGTTAAACCGTTGTATCATGGAGCCAATCGCCATACACATATGGTGTTACACAGCGAAATTGTCCTAAGGACACCGTATGAAACACGAGCTTCGATTTTCCCCTAACGTTCTGATTTGTGTTTATTATCTCTGTCCTTTGCAGATTTGTACCAGATTGTTTTTCAGTAAACGAAACAACAGAATTGACCACATGAAGCTTGTAATAATTAAATAAAGGTTGATGCACACTCAACGCTTTGTGATATGTTATGAGCAAAAATTGAAAATGAATTTACTGATACTATAGAGTTTTCAGTGCCATTCTTACATTTGTCTGAGTTAAATTGCACAAATAATGAATACTTTCACCATATGGAAGTTAAGTTATGACTTTATGTCACACGTCTTTCCTCCTTTTCTGTAAATGCTTTCAATTAGAACAACTGTTACTGTCTAGAAGATTTTCTGATTGCTATTGTGCTGCTAGGTATTGCATTGCGTAATCTGTGGAACACTATGTATGTATCAGGTGTGACCAACGCAGTGAAAACTAGTTATGTTTATGCTGTAAGGATGTACTTTGTAGTTGGTATGTGAATAAGCATATGATTCAGCATTTCTAGCAAACCAACCATTCTGTAGCACTCAGCTATAGGTACAACCAACATCAACTTCTTCTTGTTGCTCATCTGTTTGTGTCTTCTGATTTATTTTAATGTGCAACATATTTTGAAGTCCTATTGACAACACTTTTATTTTGGAAGCAGTGACCTGTCAGTTTGGTGTTTCGTCTGTGATGCATATTTAGATGCTCAAGTGATTCATAAACATCGATCTGTTCATGAGACTGTGTACATGCTGAAAATTGGTTGGGCTCCACGAGTTCGGAGTATAGTTCAGACATCAATTTCTTCTTTCAGATGGCTGGATAGACACTCGAATTACCTATAATATATATGCATGCTGTTCCAAGAATTTCAATGAGAGGAAATACTTTTTAAGTTTAACGCATGACCATCCATTGCTGGCTTAGCGAAAAACTGGGATGGACCATCAACAAGTCTGTCTTGCATCCAAACTCATAGCCAGTATAGTTTTTTCCTAGCTAGCTAGTATACAAGTTCGCAGTCCAGTACAAAGCAAATGTGGCATCTCCTCACAGGAATTGTCTCCGGAAGGAGTCGGCAACATACTCCTTTAATAGGCAAACTACTAGGCAAGTAAAGAATAAATAATGTAATAGTTTTCACACAACTCATCCTCAAATATTTGGATTTTCAATGCAAAACCTATAGTAGGATGCTGCCTCATTCTAAATTTCATTGATCATCAATATACTTTCTAATTTACATGTACAAATAAATTTGAGAAGTACAATATTTTCATCAAATATAGGTACCATCGAGTCTTTTATTCTGAATTTTATGCATGCTCAAATACTTAAATGTCTTGGAAATTCGTAGTACCCTGTAGGTCACATGCTCAATGCTCGCACTCCAGCTTACTCTAGGGAAAGCAAATTTGCCAAGGCTGAGTTGATATAAACTAAGCCGTACATAAATCAAGACTAAGAAATCAGAAGATATAAACTGAGTTGATTAAAATAAGTTTCCATCTTTGAATTGTGCCAAACACATTCACATTCCTTAGTATAGACTGTGAATCAAGAACCATTAACAATTTAGCATAAAGATGTTCGATGAAGTTCATTGAATTTGTTTTAAGTGATGGATTATGATGGATTCCATAGATTTCATAGATTTCATAGATATCATATAGAATTCTAATGAATTCTGTTTGTTGGACTTCTATTACACATAATTATATGGAATTGAATGAATTTAAATGTCTTGAAAAAAATAATATTTGATTATTGATAATATAATTGTTTGAGACATTAAATATATATATATATATATATATATCTATATAATATATAAAAGCTGACCCTCACATTAAATAATATTTTGACATTATATCTATATAATGTCGCTGTGAGGGAGCTTTAGACTTAAATGCTATATATTCATTTCTATTTATATATCTATATATAAATCTTCTATAATTGAGCCATTAATTAGTTTTTTTAAAATTTAATCATTAATTAGTTGTTTTATCTATTATTGTTATTATATTTATACTCCTTAATTTCATTTTTTTTAAGTCTTGCATTTATTTCCTTATCAGTTTCATAATTTGAATTAATCATTATAAGAGCATCTCCAATACAAGTGTGGCTTGTGAAAAAAAGAGATGTCACGTAGGATAAACAGACATTCTGTAAATAATTGTGTCTCCAATGCAACTGTGCATATCCAACCTCAAGCTGACGTGGCAAAAAAAATAATAGACATTGTCAACATGACCGTCAACTTTCAGACGGCCTGTTGCACAACCCTTTTTTAGGTTGACTCAGCAAATATTTAAAATTAACATTAATTTTTCATCTATTTTTGGTAAGGAAATAAAATAAAAAAGAAAATAGAAAATAAAATTGGACAAGTCATTAAAACAAAATGTGTTTTAAACGGAAGCATTGGAGACCAAATTTTAAGTTGGCTGTCTATCAAGTCCATATTTATACCACATAGGAAGCAAGTCTCTTGACATTGTTGCCATATCAACAATTATTCATATGCAACTCATTTTTGCATTGGAGATGCTCTAAACTCATAACATCTATCTAATAATTGGTGGAGTTTTGACATTAAATGCTCTTTTATTGGTTCATCTCCCTATTTAATATATATTATTAAATTTATTTTTTTGACAAATAATATATATTGTTAATTAGTCATATACTTATTATAAACGGTAATATGAAAAGTCTCAAAAAGAATTCATTACAATCTTCTGCTCTTCTCTAATATTTTTCTATATATAGCCCACTATAATTATTTGATTCATTTCAACATTCTTAAGGTCCATATTTCTCTTTCTCACTCTAGCTATTCATTGCAACATTTTTAAGGAAAAGCTCTGTAATCCATGTTTTTCTCCTATTTTATTTTTCTTTGTCAAGTACCCTTTTCTCCATTCCTTACAAAATTTGCATTTATAATATTGCTATATTATATTGTGTAAATTAACTTATGTCTTTGTGTGTTGATTTGCAGATTATAGTTTTCAGCGAAGAGTCAGCTTTTTGGGATCAATTATGGTCAAGTTGCCACTGTCAGAAAAGGTCTTCGATTTCTTGAGTGCTAATAAGTTCACAAAAACAAGAATTTATGATACGAATACACAAATATTGTTATATTAACAACATTGGCCAGTTCTAGCGTCGAGCTTATTGTAAATAAAATATTGGTTATGAGTGTTTTGTCTTTGGAGTATTTTGTGAATGTGAGAGGATAAGAAGACGTTTTATATCAAATTTTTTTAGATCGATTTTACTTTGTACCTTTTACTCCATTTTTATGCATCCTCCATCTTTTTTATTTTATATTTTTTTTGTGATTTATTTAATATAATGTAAGTGTGTTTTGGAATTCTTATAATTCAGGCTTGGTAACTTGATTGATTCTTCCATAACAACCTTAATTTCTTAAGGTTGTTTCTGTAAAAAAAAAACATTTTGGCTCATCTTTATGCGATAATTTCAAAAGTCAAAACCTTAAATTTTATCAAATATTTGGTATATTTATTTTATTATTATATTCCCCAGATTATAGATTATAACATATATATTAATTACAAAAATTACTCATATATATATATATATATATATCTATATATAAATTTTAGTTTAGTTTTGTTTTTAATTGTTTAGAATGTATTAAATATGCATTAAATACATTATGATTATTTCTAAAAATAAATGTTTTTGAATTTTAATAATTTTTATAAATGGTAATAATAAATATTTTACAAAAAAAATTAAAATATCTTTATAATATCTTATAATAGCTTTGGTATGAGAAGGCTTGACCATTAATGAGTTAAAAAAAAAATTATATTCAAACCTTCAGTTTTATATTCAACTCTTAATTTTATTTTTTTGAATTGTTAGTTGATCTTCTAAATTTAATAAAAATTATTACTATCAATAAATCCTATATATTTCCTTTAAAACTTGATGAATAATATATTATCATTGAGCCTCAACATGCCACGTATCAATATGAGAATGATTGACCATTAATTAATATTTTTAATATTATATTCAACCATTCAGTTTTAATTGATACTATTATTAAATCATATATTCTTCCTTTAATGTTTGATGAATAATGTATTATATATATACAGTCTTTCTATTATCAGTTTGTCATGATATATTTTATATCAGGACGAAGAATGTGAATCACAGATTATGGAGAAGTTTTGACAAGTGCATACAGTTTGAGTCAAAGTATGTAAATCTAATGGTCCACATTCTTCATTCTGATATATTTTATATCAGGACCAACTGACAATAGAAAAATTGTGTGTGTATATATATATATATATATATATATATATGTTTAGAAAATATAGTATAATGGAATCTCAAAAAGCAATAAAGCTTTTGCTATTAAGTAGTTATTAATAATTGCAAGAATGTTAATAAAATAATATTTTTCCATAAATAACATATCAATAGATAATCAAGAGGTAATCATGTAAGTAATAGAATAGTGAATAAATTCTCTAACAAATATCATAATTGATTTTTTATTATTAAGTATTATTATTATTATTATCATTATTATTTGAAGTATTACATTATTTGGTAAGTTTAAAATACAAGCCATAATTTTTTTTAAGTATTACATATTTGTTATTAAGTGTAATATGTTTTAATAATATAATATTTTTTCATAAATCACATATCTATAGTTAATCAAAAGGCAATCTTATAATTAATTGAATAGTGAATAAATTTATTTTTAAATATTAAGTATTTTGTTTTTTTAAGTATTCCATTATTTGGTAAGATTAAAAGACAAAGCCACAATTGTTTTTTTGCTAACAAGCCATAAATTTGTATTAATCAATTTTTTTTATGTATTGTTAATTATTTAACTATAGAATTTATATATATATATATATAATATTTGGTAAGTTATTTTATTTCATTTTTGGTTCATTAAGAAAATTTATTCCTTATCTTATTAGTTATGCAATTAACTCTTCATTCTATTCATTATCCCATTAATTATGGGATTGACTCATGATTTTTTCTATACTATTAATTATTTTATCTTACTTTGGAGTCTTAATATGCCATATGTCGGCATGAGAATGTTTGACCATTAATTAGTTTTTGTAAAAAACTATTACATTTAACCATTCAGTTTTATATTCTTCACATCTTCATTTTTTTTTCAATTAACCGTTGATTTTATAGATTTAATGAGAATTGTTTTTGACAATTTATAATTTAATGAGAATTATTACTATTATTAGATCATAAATTTTTTCTTTAATACTTGATGAATAATATATTATCATAGATGTTCAACATATCACATAAGAAGGTTTGACCTGACTATTAATTAATTTTATGTTGGAGATGTCAAAGAAATAAATCTAGAGAAATGCCACATGATTGTTTTTCATCTTCAATGCATCCAATATCTTAGACCAATAAATTAAATAATGACTATTTAAATTATTTTTGCGTTACATTTTACAATTCTCACACATCGTGTGGGATGCAATCTAGTATATATAATAGTTTGAGACTATCAATCACTTTTATTTATATAAATCAAATTAATGAAATTTAATATTATGAAAAGAATAATTGACTTTTAAAATTCTAATTGTATAGGCCAATTGTTATATATATATATATATATATATATATATTAATTTCAATGTATTCCAGTCCTTTATACCGAAAGACAAAACGTCTTTTAAAAAAAAATATTAATATGAGAATTTTGTTTATAATAAACACATTAATAAAAATTATTGACTTTTTTTACTTGTAATAGTGACGACTTGAACATGAGATATTGTTAAAAAAAAAATTTAATTTTAATTATCAAGGTCAATTGTTGGATAATTTTTTAAAAAATTTTAAAGACCTCCCCTCACATCTGAAGCATTGTCTGTTAATCCATAAGGTGTGTTTATGAATAAAAGCATTTTTATCTTGTCATCCAGTAATAGTTTTGAGGGGGAATGGGAGATTTTAAATATTAAACCTTCAATATATTATACAAGTCAAATCCAACAAAATCTACAAGGGTTGTGCAAGATTTGTTATAGTCATTTATGGTAATAAATCTAATTTAAAATTCATCCAAATCAATCAAATTCCAGCACTTAACCAAATCTGCAAAGTCAATGATTTTTTGAATACATTTGGATTTATTTGGATTCCTTAAAAGTTTGAATTGAATACACCTATAATTGTTTGGATTTTAATCAAATCTTTACAAATATGGATTGAATACACCTAGACTTATGCTTTTTGTTTTTAAATTTATGATTTATCTCCATTGTCTATCTCATCTCTGAGATGGGTGGTGATATCAATCTCTTTTTAGTTTTTCAATTATTTGTTTTTTTATTCTGATTTTTGAGAGTATAAATGTAGTTTTCATTAATTTCAACTATTTAAGTGTAAAAATGTCTTTTAACGTAAAATTACCTTTCTTTAACGGAAAATCTAATAGAAAGGGGAAAATGATGAATAGTTTCAGTTTTTGGGGGGGAGGGTAAAAATGTCTTTTAACGTAAAATTACTTTTCTTTAACGGAAAATCTAATAGAAAGGGGAAAATGATGAATACTTTCATGTGTTTTATTATTTGGGGGGGTGGGGGCGGGGGCATTAATAGAACTAGAGGGGGCAAAATTACTAATATGGTAAACTTCAGGGGGGAAATGATACTTTCCCTTAATTTTAATTATCAAGGTCAATTGTTGGATAATTTTTAAAATTTTTTTAAAGACCTCTCACATCTGAAACATTGTCTGTTAATCCATATGACGTGTTTCTGAATAAAAGCATTTTTATCTAGTCATCCGATAATAATTAGAGGTGATGAGAGTTTTTAAATATTGAACCTTCAATATATTATAAAAGTCAAATCCATCAAAATCTATAAGGGTTGTGCAAGATTTGTTACAGTCATTTATGGTAATAAATCAAAATTTAAAATTCATCCAAATCTGCAAAGTCAATGATTTTTTGAATACATTTGGATTTATTCGGATTCCTTAAAAGCCTGAATTGAATACACTAAGATTTATTTGGATTTTAATCGAATCTTTAAAAATATGGATTGAATACACCTAGACTTACTCTTTACAAATCTGAATTGAATACACCAAGATAAAACAAATCTAAACCAAATTCCATAAATAAAAAGAAAATAAATTCGGCTAAAATGAAAGTTTTCTTAAATAATCAATAATAAAGGGTAAAAGAGGAATTGTGTCATAATTTTGTTATTACTACAAAATTCTAATTTTTATAAGACGCCCTATAAAAGGGGGCAATATGGTGATGCTAGGGTTATTCTAACATCCAAGAAAAAGATAGCAGCCATAAAATAAATAAAAAAATCTCCTTGGTTTTTAAAACTCTGAGTTCAAAGCATCAACCGTGAGAGAAAATTCGATCATTGGTATGATTTTTTAAACTTCTATTATGTTTGTGATGTGACTACGTTGGTCTTGGATTATAGTGGAATATTTTTGATTAAATATTTGTTGTGTTATTCTCCAATAAAAAAAATTATTTTTACAGATTAAATTCTTGAAATTGTTCTTTGTATCAAAACTAAGATACCGATACAAAATTGTAATTCTTTTTGTTAGTTTACTTGGACATTGATACAAAATTTGTTCATTTGCATACACTTCTTGAAACCTAAATTATTACAACATGCTCAATGTATCAGTAGAAAATGAAGGAGTAGTTTATATTACAATCTATTGATTTCACAAGTACAATACATATATTGCCTCTGTGTATAGGTCTTCATGTTATATGGCAAACTATAATTGGTGTTTTATTGTAGCAGGAGAAAGCAGGATCCAAACGAGAAAGAGAAAATGGTGAAACTACCTGAAGATATGATTATTGAAATTCTATCAATTCTACCGGTGAAATCTTTAATTCGATTCAGGTGTGTTTGCAAATCTTGGTATGTAGAGGTTCAAAGCCGTAGTTTCATTTCAAAACATCTAAAAAATGATCACAATATCCATTTGGTTATTCCTCATACAAAAGAAGAAAAAGACTTATTTGCCTATCCAAATCTATCTTACACATGGTTCCCAGACAAAACACTTGGAGAATTATCGTTACAAAATTTTCTTCCTCAAATACCTATTGGTGGATTCTTTCGTGGTCCTTTCGATGGCATCCTTTGTATAATTGAAAAAGACATAAGTCTCTATAACATAGGCACTAAAGAATTGAGAACTCTCCCGAAAATCTTACATTATAAAGGTGATTGGGTTGGATTTGGACTCGACCCTGTGAGTAATAGTTACAAGTTGATCCTTGTGGACACCCCATATCTCAAAACTAGAGAAGGTTCGGAATGTAGAGTTTCACCCATTGTAGTGTACACATTAAATTCAGATTCTTGGAGAAATATTGAAGACTCCAATATTTCTTATATATATGATTATTTTACCGGGGCAGAATCCGGCACATGCTTGAATGGAGTTTGTTACTGGTTATCAAGCTATAGGGATACAAAAGAGGCGGTGATCTTTCCATTTCATTTGGGTGATGAAATGTCACGGGAGATCATAAAGGTGCCAATGCAAGAGAAGTACGGTTTGTCTCTTGGAATATATAATGAATCTTTGTCTTTACTACATATGCATTATGTCACAAAATGTGTTGATATGTGGGTGATGAACCAGGGGTGTTGGACCAAACAATTAACTGTTGGACCTCTTGTAGGGTTAGATGTTTGTCACCCACTTGGGTTTTGGAAAAGAGGTTCATTTTTTTTAAATGCTGTAAATCCTGATAAAAAGGGGGGTTGTTATATGGGAGAGCAAGTAATCTTGTATGATCCTAGTAGTACCCATAACACCAAGTATTCTTGTGTATTTACAGGTTATATGGTGATGAATCTTCTTATTTACAAGGAGAGTCTGGTTAATATAAAAGGAGATGATCACTGAAGTTTTTTTTTTCCTTCTTTTTGTATTCATTGTATTTGTATGACCTGCATTATGTATTGGTTGTGTACCCGTCAAATTTACATATGATATATAAAAGTTCAATTTTTCTGAAAATAAATGTAAATTTTCAATATTTTGTTTTATGCGAGTAAGTAACAAGTTATTGAAATACCTAATCAAGATGATAGCGGTTAATTTAATTCCAAAAACTCAAACATTAAACATATATTTTATTTTTAAAAGTACGATGAAACATGTGATTTAGTTTCAATTGAATGTTTATCTTTAACAATAGGGATCTTTGATTTTTTACGTTAAAAAAATCACATGAATAACAGTGTGTTACACAATGCTATTTTATTTTGATACCATTGATAGGGGTAGAAGTTGGAATCAAATGAAGGTTCTCAAAGCCTGTTTATTTATCGGTTTGCATGAGTCTCATTTTCCCCCTTAAATGACTTCTTTAAAAGAAATTAATTAAACAATAAATTCTTTGCAAAATCAAAATGGTCAGTGTATCAATGATTATGGCATCAAAGAATGGATCACCCCTTTTCAAAACTTTTACAAACGAAAGTTATCAATGTTAGCGGTTGGTTAAAGAAATATTTCATTTGTACTAGTTATCAACCGGCAGACAAAACATTACAAAGTCCCTTTTCATGATTCGAATAAAATGTGATTTATAGGGACCTGCTCCTTTTTCTCCCATACAAATTTTTTAATACTGTGATATTTTTAGATATTTGTATTTGATATATATATATATATATATAAGTTAATTATCAAGTGAGGTATACCTTATTTTAATTTCGGTAAGCACTAAAAGAAAATTGGGCTATAAGGACGAAATTTATTGGGACGAATTTTATTCGTCCCAATAGAACGTCTATTGGGAAGCAATAACATATTCGTCCCTAAAAATTTCAAACCTAAAGAAACCCTTAGGGAAGAAAAAATTGGTCCCAATAGAACGTTGACGAGACTAGGGATGGGCGTGGGGGCCCATCCCCATTTCTGAACTCTCCCACCATCCCCGCCCCCAAACCCCATTTGGGAGAAGTGGGGATATGGGTGTTTGGGGGGAGGTTCCCTTGCCCCTACCCCCTACCCCCGTTTCCCCCATTTTTCCCATTTCAAATCCTAATATTTTTCAATTCGAAATCCAAAATTTATAATCTGGATTCAAAATTCGATCATTCCAATCCTACGAATCACCATATTTCGATATCCAATCCATGTAATTGTCTAAAATTAATAGAAATAACTATAGTAATTTAGTATTACACATAAAAGTCTAAACAAATTCACAAAAAACTAAGTACATTCAACTGTTAGGTAGTCAATTAGTGGTGGAACCAAAAATAATACAGTTAAAGTTACCTTAAAAAAAATAATATTAAAAATATAAATATATATATATATATATACATATGGGGAAATGGAGGAATGGGGCCCCACCCCCACTTAAAGAAATGGAGAAATGGGGGTGCCCCATTAAGGTTTTGGGGGCAAAATTTGCCCCCACCCCCACCCCCACCCCAAACCCCATTTGGGGGCAAAATTTGCCCCCAAATGGGGATGGTGCCCCGTGGGGAAAATGCCCATCCCTAGACTAGACTTTTAGGGACGAATTTTTTTTATCCTAATAGAATGTCTATTAGGACGAAAAAAATTATTCGTCCCTAAAAAGTGCAAAAAAAAAAAAAAACAAGACTTTTAGGGACGAAAATAATTTGTCCCAATATGATGTGTATTGGGACGAAATAAATCATTCGTCCCAATAAGATGTCTATTGGGGTGAAAATTATCCGTCCCTAAAAAGTTTGACATTTTTTTTTGGAAAGAAAAGAAAAAAAAAAGAAATTATAGAGGTTAATTTGTTATGACAAAAATAATTTTTATTGCTGATAATGATTTATCGAGATTATATTTTTCATTTTTTAACTTTATTTTTTTATGTTTTTCCTAAGACAAAGATCATAATTAATTTTTTCACTTTTTATATTAATTACTATAGATTAATTCAAAAAATTATGAAAATTTATATATATAATAAATAAGAATCTAAATAGCAAAATCACTTTTCAGAAAAGTTGTTGTACATTTATCCTTCCCTTTTGTGATAGGAATTCAAATATTACATTTGTCTATTAAATTGATAAATGTAAAGAAAGTTTCTTTATTCCGTGTACAATTAATGATAGATCCTTTCATCTGACAATTAATGATCGATCATTTCATCTGACAATATATGATTTTAAATAAATGTTTAATTAAATGCTACAATAAACATTTTTAACAAAAAATGAAATTATTGGAATTAGTCTACAATAAAAATTTAATAACATATAGAGGTTATATATAATTAGTATGATTAACTTAACAAATTCGAAGTAGTAGGCTAGTAGCAAGTTGGATAAGCCTTACTTTTGCTTCAGGTGGAGAATGAAACATTAAATGAGGCTTGTGATGGGAGGGAGCTGATGGTGGGTGGGTAGTTGGACGATAGGGTTCCAAACGAACCATGTTATTTATTTATTTAAATTTCATCCCTATAGGTTGTGAAAGGGAATGAAAATTAAAATTCATCCCTAAAGACTACCTATAGGGACGATTTTGGCCCGTCCCAATAGGTCTATAGGGACGATTATTTGTCTATTGGGGCGAAAAATATTCCCAGTCACCTTTAGCAAAGTATATGGACAATTTTCCTTCTCTTTTATGATAAAGATTTGAGTCTAATTTGACTCATTAAATCGTAAATGCAGGGAGAAATCTCTACTGAAATGGGAGTTGCATTCCTGATTCGTTCTTGTAACCATTGATATAATAGTTTAATAAAATAATATCTAATAAACCTTTTTTTATTAGCCATTTGTATATCATGCAAAATAATTATAAAGATTACTAGAATCAATTTATATTATCTAGTAATAATTTGTTCAATACAATATTAATTTTAATAAAAAAGTAAATTTAATAACATATTTACATTATATATAAATAGTTTTGCATTATTTATCAAAGTTGAAGTTGTGTAGTGTAATGGTTTGAGTTCTACACCATCGAATGTAAAAAGATGAAAAATAATCGTCCCAATATAAATTAAAATTTTATAATATATGTCTATCATTTTTTTTAAATACAAGTACTACCGGGACCTTGCGAGATTAATTAGACTCTACAAGCACGGCCCAGAATACTACTCTCAATATCGGTGGGAGGTTACTGATAACATCGTAAAATACACCTTTTGAAGTCCCCATTTCCTATCGTTTGTTTTCGTTTTCTAGCGTATTTTTGTATATAATGTGTCTTGTGAGCCTTTGTGCAGGTTCATTTTGGTTTGGGGAAGTCATCTTGCAGAAACGGGGTGTTTCCGCGCCAAAATGCATCTTGGAGGGCAAAATGAGTAATTTTCACGGTACGCCTCATCATAGCGTACCGCGGACGTGCAAAATGTGAACCGCGGAGATGGGAAGAAAGTCTTTTGCGGGTGGCTCCATCCAAGCGAACCGCGAGGGAACCGCTGAAAAATAAGGGCAGCTCCACTGCCAACTTCCGCGGTACGCCTCGTCAAAGCGTACCGCGGAAGACCAAATGACGAACCGCAGGAAGCAAGCTAAAGCAAATCCGTGGTTCAGTTCGTCTAGCTGAACTGCGGAACGTACCGCGGAAACACCCAGATTTGCGTTTTAGGGCTTTTTTCTGAGGGGTAAACTTGTCCTTTCACCCATAATTTGTACCATAACCTCCCCTACTATAAATATCCCCGTTTTCTCTCCTCCTCATAGACTCTCTTCTCCTCTCTCACGCCCAAACCTTCTCTCCCTTCTCTCATCTCTTTTCTCTTCATCTTCTTCACCAACAAGTGAGAGAAACAGCTCCCATGAAGGATTGTCCTCCATGGGAGCTTGCCATTCACCTCCACCACACCACTATACACTTCCTCCATCCATTTTAGAACCAATTTCAAGGAATTAGGAGTGGTCTTTGGACCAATTTCGAGCTAGGAAGGATTGGAGCAATCTTTGGAGGACTTGTCTTCAAGGGTTTACTCTTATTTACTCTTTTCTTTGTAATTTATGGTTCTTTGATGTGTAACCCCGATTTGGGGAATATTGTAAACCTTCACATGTGCAATATATGTATGTTTGTGTTTAAATTCATGTGGGTTATGTTTTACTCTTTGCTTTATGTATGAATTAAACTCTTATTGTGAAATCCATGTGTGTGGAGGGTCAAAATTGATATGTATGCATGATTGAGATTAGGAGTAGAGTAATTTAATGTAGAAGTAGTGTAATTTAGCTTCCCATGAGTGTTTGTATGTTAATGAATGACCAAAATACCATGTATTGAATAATTTGAGTATTAGGGATTTTAGCCGCAAAGAGTAGAAAAAATTTCAGTTCAGGCATTTAGTTGCTAAATTGGCCTTGGTTCAATCCTTGTGCTTAATGGGTCTTATTAAGACACAATTATCCATCCTTGGCCGGATTGGGTGATGAATTGATTTGTGATAATTCCTAAGTCAAGAGGATAAACCCCTTACTTAATTTGAATGGTCTTAATGTAAATCAACCAACTTATTGCACATTGTTGTTTGGTGAACTTTTTTTCCATGTCTAGCCATCCTAGAGAGTTGACTAAACCGAATCCGTATCTAAAGTAAAGATAAACCGAATTCCTCTTGTGCTCATGTAGTTATAGAGGTATTTCATTGCTTAATGCTTTCACTCGGTTAGCCACCTTGTGAATGATATTTAGGCTGTGTGTTATATATCGCGTGGTTCGTA
Source organism: Dipteronia sinensis (assembly GCA_033220585.1). NCBI lineage: Eukaryota > Viridiplantae > Streptophyta > Magnoliopsida > Sapindales > Sapindaceae > Dipteronia > Dipteronia sinensis. The sequence goes on from CM065636.1 coordinate 6,942,594, forward strand.
TTAACATGCTCATCGTGGTATCCTCTACATTTGACCAGAAAGTTGAGAGATCACTAGGCTGGCGTGTAGAGATCGTGTGTGTGTCCCACCGTCCTTAATGGATTCATGTTTTTGTATGGATGCAATCTCTATGCACTCGAGAGAGGGTAGAGATTAATTAAGAGGACACGAGCATATAACATATGTGTTGTATGGGTATCTCGTATTCTTTATGCTTTCACTTGGTCGTCATCCCGTATTTGGTTAGTCTCGTGGATGAATTATTGGCTGTAGTATGGCCCACGCGGTTGCCCATTACATGCCCAATGAAATAACCTGTGTATATGATCAGAAAGTGAGAGTATCACTAGGCTGACGTACATGGCTCTTTTGTATGTGCCACGACACTTAATGAATCCATGCTTTGTGTGGATGCAATCTCTATGCATTCGAGAGAGATTAGAGATCAATTTAGGGGACACGAGCTTATAACATATACTTGCACATTTGAGGGACTGGGTGAGTCTAGTGCTTAATTAGGAGGATTGTCACAGTTGAGTCATTTCCCTAGCGTATCCACATTTCATGCATCTCTCCATTTCATCCTATCCATGTATATATTATTCATGTAATTTATTTAGTTATATTATTATTTACTTTTCCGTATACGCAACACACGAGTTCGCTCGATGTGCTGTATAGCTAGAACTAAAGACGGTCAATGAATCCCATCTCCCTGTGGAACGATCCCTTGCTTGCCGCTGTGCTAGTCTCTGTGACTTGCGCCCTTGCGAGGTTGAACTTAAATGTTCATAATTGGCGACACTGCAATGATGTGTCATCAATTACATATGAACTACAACTCTTAAAACCGGTTAGAGGATGCTTCCACAAACGGGGAAAAAACTCCACACACATGCTTATAAAATGCGTATGGTGGGACTCGAACCCCTGACCACTAAGTGTGGAAGGGAGGTGCACAACCACCATTGAAATTAAAATTTTGATTAATGGAATAAAGTTTAAATTTATCAAACAATTGTTTTTTCAATAAGAATTTGATATAAAATCATCAATGAAAATATAACAATCTATATAGGTTATATATAATATTGTGCAACTATTAACAATTCAAAACATGTCCTTTGGTGTCAAAGGCATGTTGATTTTATTTTTCTCTTTCTCTGTAGGGGCATGCTACTATTGGGACGATTTATTTCGTCCCTAAAGATTTTTGAAGGGGACGAAATAAATCGTCCCAATAGTATAGGAAGGTGTGTGTCATGTTGTGGTGGCATGTTGATTTTTTTTCTCTTTCTCTGTAGGGGCTACTATTGGGACGATTTATTTCGTCCCTAAAGATTTTTTAAGAGAACGAAACAAATTGTCCATACAGATATACTATTGGGACGATTTATTTAAACTCTATAGGGACGAAATAAATCGTCCCTATAGTATATCTGTTGAGACGAAATCATACTCTGTTGGGACAAAATTTAGATTTCGTCCCAAAATGATAAATTTTTATTATATTTATGTTTTGTCACAATAGATACTCTTTAGGGACGAATTTGAATTTTCGTCCCAAAGATGCTATTGTGACCCACCTGAGACGAAGGAATTTGAGACAAATTTTTTTTTTTGTCCCAATAGGTCTATAGGGGCAAATTTTGGGCTATTGGGACGAAAAAAAATCGTCCAAATAGCCATTTTTTCTTGTAGTGAAGGATCTTGATGAAATCACAATTATTTTTATGAATTTTGATCTGAATTTTTTCTTGATGATAAGTTTAATAAAATATACCTATGACCAAAATTTGATAATTTTTCAAGTACCGGAACTATTTATCCCGATTTTGTTGAATATAAATGCATCCGAAAAATAAGATAAATATAGTTCAAAAAAATATTTATAGTACTTGAAAAATTCTCCAATTTTTTTCATAGGTAGATTTCAATAAACTTATCATCCATAAAACAATTCATATCAAAATTGATAAAAATAATGTGATTTTATCAATATCATTACCGAAATTAAAATAAGATATACCTCACTTGATAATATATATATATATATATATATATAAATACAATCATTTTCTCCTCAGTGCGTACTGATATAACTTATATTAGTGCGTTGCATGTGGACCACTGATTATGGAGAAGTTTTGATAAGTGCATACATTTTGAGTCAAAATATGTAAATCTAATGGTCCACATTCAAAGTATTGATGAAATTATATCAGTGGGTACTGACTTGAAAATTTATATAAATAAATATATATATATATATATATATCGGGAGGGATCTAGGGACACAATTTTGACACACGATTTGACACAATTTTTACCATTGGATCTATGAGATTTGGATGGCTTAGATTTAATAAAATGATTTCATTTTTATTTTATATTCTCCTTTATCTATAATTAATTTCTTTTCTTTTCTTTTCTCCATCCTCTCTCATAAATGAACTTTCCTAATTAAAATATAATTAATATTTTGTCTTCTTCTCCCCTACATTTTTTCCCATTCCATGTTAATTTTCTTTTCCCTCTCATGATATATAACTTGCTTATGTATTTTTTTTGATAAAATTGGACTAACCTAGAGGGAAAAAACATCACAAACGATCATATGTTGAAAAACCCCTAGGTAGTATCCATCCATATTATAAAAAAATAAAAAGAAAAGTAACAAAAACCAGAAAAGCACAAAAATCAAGGGAAACAATCCCAACAAAAACATTGGCACGCAGACCATAAAAAATAAACAGAAAACATCAAGAAAAACGAAAAGACTCCCGACCTATGCAATAATTGCCAACAAACAAATAGCAGAAAGACGGGGAGGTCGCCCACCACGAATCGACCTCCAACCCTAAAACATGCTTAGAAAGAGCGTCCGCAACTTGATTCCCCTCCCTAAAGATATGAGAAACCTGAAACTCCATCTTCGATATCTGATAGATATGCATGACGCCGGTTTCGGTTCCAGTTCGGAACTGACGGTTCCGGTTCCGGTTTCGGTTCTAGTTCCACGGTTTTGGTCCGGTTCCTCCTGTTCCGTCGGTATGGAACCAGTTTTTATTTTTATTTTTAAAACAACCCAAAATCCCAAATATCCAATCAAACCCTACACTTAAATACCCAATGAAACATTCAATCCCTACATTTGAAATTCCCAAAATCCCAAAACCCAACCCTAAATTCCCAATCCCTAATCACCTTCATCAGTTCAAACACACACACACACACACACACACGCACGCACGCAAGCACGCAAGCACGCATGCACGCACGAACGTACGCACGCACGCACGCACGCACGCACACACGCACACACGCACACACACACACACACACACACACACACACACACACACACACACACACACCAGTACACCACTGATCAAACCAATTAAAAGTCAAACACACACACACACACACACACCAGTACACCACCGATCAAACCAATCAAAACTCAAACACACACACACACACATACACACACACACACCCCACCCCACAAACCCAAAATCCATCAGACTATCAGAGGGAAGAGTCGATGAGATCGAAGAGAGAGAGAGAGAGAGAGAGAAAGAAGGAAGAGATCAGAGATCGGAGAGAAGAAGAGATTGGCGACGGGTTGAAGAAGGGATCGGCGACTCGGCTTACCGGCGAAGAGATCGTCCGTCGTCGACGGTAAGAAGAAGAAGGAAAAAAAGAAGAGAAAGAAAGAGAGAAAGAGAGAGAGAGATCTGAGAAAGTGAGCGGTGATATGAAGAAGAAGGAAAGAAAGAAAGAGAGAAAGATAGAGAAAGAACGCGAGAGTGATCTGAGAGAGGAAGAAAGTGAGAAAGAAAAAAGAAAGTGGGTGTGGGCGTGGCACGTGGGAGTGTGGGTAGTGGTAGTGGTAGTGGGTAGGATAGTGGGTAGTGGGTTTCAAATAAAATAATATATATATATATATATATGTTAGAACCGCAGGTTCGAACCGGAACCGGAACCGCCCGGTACCGGTTCCGGAACAGGAACAAGATTTTTCGATTCCGATTTTGGTTTTTTTTAGACGGTTCCGGTTCCGTTCACCGGTTTGAATCGAACCAACGTCATGTTTACTGATAGATACAGCGTTGCCAAGCCTGCCGAATTCGCTAAGGAACCTGCTCAGAGCGAATAGTCAAAATAAGAGAGAAAAGAATCTCAAGTCAACATCTCATCCGTAAGACAATTCTTTGTCCCGATAGCCCTTTAATTTTGTTTACAATGCTATGTCAATATATTTCCATACTTGAACTGTGTTAAGAAGTGAGATACTCTTTTTCACTTTAAAGAGTTCTTTAATTTTTGTTGAAATACGAAACTAGTGATCAAGTTATACTTTGACATTAATTAATATGTGACTAATCCCTATGTATTATAATTTTATGATTTTTTAATGCATATTAGATAAACTTAAAAAGAAAAAAAAAATAATCGGAGAAGATTTTTTTTTTACAATGTGAAGAAAGAGTAGTTAATTGACATTTGAAAAAAAAAACACAATTCAAGACTTTAATAAAAAAAAAGTATTCAAAAATTGAATTTATTGAATCATTATTGAAACTGATGCTTTGAGAAGAAAAAAATATTATGTGAATATTTAAAGAAAAGGGAAAGACATGAAGAAAAGAGAGGAGAAGAGAGGATAAAATTAACAGGAAGATTGGAGAGGAAAAAAATGTGAGAAAGAGGAAGATGAGAGATTAATTAGATTTTAATTAGGAAAGTGAATCAATGAGAGATGAGAGAGAGAAAAGAAAATAAATTAATTATAGATAAAGCCATAAAGGAGAATATAAAAAAAATCAATTTATTAAATCTAAACCATCAAAATCTCAAGAATCCAATGGTCGAAAAATCGTGTCAAATCTTATATCAAAAATTGTATCCCCTATCCCTCCCGTATATATATAGTCTTTCTACTGTCAGTTCGTCCTGATATAAAATATATTAGGTCGAAGAATGTGGACCACAGATTATGGAGAAGTTTTGACAAGTGCATACACTTTGAGTCAAAGTATGTAAATCTAATGGTCCACATTCTTCGTTATAATATATTTTATATTAGGACGACCTGACAATAAAAAAATTGTATATATATATATATACAATCTTTTTCTGTCAGTTCGTTTTGATATAAAATATATCAGTTCCTTGAATGTGGGCTATTAAATTCAATTGCTTTGATCACTTGTCAAGATTTCTCCATAATCTATGACCCATATTCAAGGAACTGATATATTTTATATTATAACAAACTGATAGGAGAATGACTATATATATATATATATATTGAGTCTCTCATGAGGAATCCCTTATCTTAATTACGGTAAAGACTATGATGAAAACACATCGATTTCTATGAATTTTAATCTTAATTGATTTGTGGATGATGAGTTCAATGAAATAACATATGAACAAAATTTGAGAATTTTCCGAGCACTAGAACTATTTATCCAATTTTTGTTAAATATAAAGACATCGGAAAATATGCGATATAAAGGAAAATTCATGAAAATTAGTTGTAGTATTCGAAAAATTCTCAAATTTTGTTCATAGGTAGATGATGAGTTCATTGAAATCTGTTGTAGGGAATTATCTCTCTAAGAGTCTATGATAGTTAATATAAGTCAGCTGTTGCGAATAATATTTCTCTAAAGTCCTAATTAGTATAGAGTCCTTATTACATATGTATTCTATTCAATTTTCTTTATATGTGAGTCTGTAACAATCATTTGAACATCAAGAAATATTACATTCATTTTCTCAACTAATTTCTATTCTCTATCTCTACAATTTCTCTCACCCCTATCTTAATTCTCTATTCTATTTCTCTCTCTTCTCAATTTTTGATCTGTTTCTTATCTTCACGATTTCTTCTTCAGTTCTTCAATCCAGTTTCCAGAAACCTTCAAACTTGCAAAACAACCCAAAAACACATCAGAAAATCAACTAAAAATGCCTAGGACATCACACACACACACACACACACACACACACACACACACACACACACACACACACACACACACACACACACACACACACACATATATATATATATATAGACACAAGATCAGGGATGGCAATTTGACCCGCACCTGCGGGCACCCGTCCGAATCACACACACACACACACACACACACACACACACACACACACACACACACACACATATATATATATATATATATATATAGACACAAGATTAGGGATGGCAATTTGACCCGCACCAGCGGGCACCCGTCCGAATCTGACCCTGGAGGGTCGGGTTTGGATAGAGAATTTATAACCCGTGAATCCGTGAACCCGTTTAAATAAAAACCTGGCGGGTGCGGGTAGTGGTGGGCGTTTAATGTATCGGTTCACTTTTCGAGTGAACCGATAAAAAACCAATAATGTTCGGTTTTTGAAAAAGTGAACCGATCCGATCAATTTAACAATTGTGAACCGATCAAAAACCGATTAAATTGGACCGGTTCGGTTTGGTTCGGTTTTTTCGGTTTTGGGCCAATATGGCCAAATTCTTGGGCTTTAATTATTACACATATTTTCATATTTTAATCCTTTTGGGTCTTGGACCAAATTAAATTATGGGCTTGAACAAATTAAAAATACTATATAAAAATAATATTCATAAAAAAAACTAAGAAAAAAGAAATGATGTGACACACTTTCATTGTTTTATAGTTTCATGGACAATTAAACATTAAACTAATTTTTATTTATATATATATATGTTGGATCTCGGTTCGGTTTTTCGGTTTGGGATAACGAACCGGAAAAAAAACCGATCCAATCTGTTTTCAAAAAAATGAACCGAACTGAATCGGTCAACATAAGAAAACCGGAAAAAAAACGATTGGATCGGTTCGGTTCATCGGTTCGGTTTGGTTTATTGGTTTTTTACCCACCCCTAAGTGCGGGTGCGGGTGCGGGCGAGGAAAACGGACCCGTGGGTGAACCCACGAACCCGTGAACCGCATGAATAAAATATAATGTATTCGAAACTATGTGTCTATGTTGTTTTGATTAAAAAAATAAAATAAAAGTCAAAAGTCAAAACATGAAAGTATGAAACCCTACCAAATTTTCATGGACTTATATATTATGAATTTGTAGATTATGTACTTAACTACTTATGGATTAAGAAGTAAGAACCCTTAAACTATGGACTTTTGAATTATTTTTGGTCATTTATTTCTTTGGCTATTATTGTTTTGTAAATGTATCAAGTAGAGAATTAAAGATGGAAATTCAATTCAATTAATCAAGTATAAAGTAGGAGATTAGTGATTACATGTGGAAATTTACAAGTGACAAATTGCGGGTTCGCGGGTTGCGGGTTTGTGGGTACCCAGCGGGTGAAGCATCCACCCCCGAACCCGCATTGGTTTGTGGGTTTGCGGGTTAGCGGGTGAGGGTATGGGTGCAGCCTAAACCTGCGGGTGCAAACCCGCACCCGAACCCATTTGTCTACGCGGGTTCGATGGCGGGCGTGGGTGAGGTAAATTTTCACGGGTGAAGATTTCATAAAACCCGCCCGAACCCGACCCGTTGCCATCCCTAAACAAGATGACTATATATGCGACAGACACAATTACAATACCATACATATTTGGCCAATTTTTTTTATCAATTATACCTTTAAAATGTTTTGTTATTACACTTTTACTTTTCATAAAAATTTCTAATGCTTTCAAGATTTTAGTATTTTTGACCTAAAACATTTAATATTAAAATGATTTATTATAATTTATTTTTATTTATTTAAATGATTTATTCTTGGGTTTAAGTAAGAATAATATTAAAATAATTTATAAAATTAAATTAACAACAAAAACTTATTTTCTCAAAAATATGTATTATAATAGTTTTAAAAACAAAAAAATGCATCATAGCAAATATAAAATTTTTTTGACATAAAGAAAATATTATTAAGAAAGATTAAAAAATAGTTAAAATAAAATAAAAATTCAAAAGATCTCCTCCCGATCCAACGGTGGAGATCTCCATTGTGATCGATTCGTATTTATCATTCAATACAAAAATGACTAAATGAGTATACAACTTTATCTAGCTTTGGACTGGCATACGAAACGACATCGTTTTTACAGGATTCAAAAGGACTCGAAGAATGCAAAACGCGAACAGTGATACTCTATATCAAAATCTCAACTTTTCGCTCGGTTAATGGCGATCTCTTCCTCTACAACACAGCTGGTAAGTAAATTTTTGTTGTTAAAATGAGGTATTTTTTGTTAGGTTTTAAAATCTAATTGCGTTAGGAAATTCAACTTGGCGAGGACGATGACTTGTTACTCATGTGATCACTTGGCATTGCTATCGTCTGATCTCCTACATATACCAACTCCTCATACTCCCTGCAACAGGTTTGGTTCGATTTTATTATTAAACCATTTTTTGTTTTACGTACTAGATAATTTTGCATTGGATCAAGAAATAATTGATTAGTATCTTTGTAACACTCTTTTGATTATTTAGAATTACAACTAGAAAGATATGAAATGAACTTATATGATTTCGTCAAGCTTAGCAGCCAATGATTTTGTTTTTGGTTTGTTTTTCATTACATAAATTAATGTTTAGGGCTAATTGGTATTTATTTGCCATGTTTGTTTTTGCAAAAACTGGAGTTCCAAATTAAATAAATGTGTATGCATTCTGGTTTTGCTTGCATTGATTTGATATTGGTTTGCATTACACATTATTGGTAATGTTTTACATTATGTAATCATACTTGTTCTTTTTAACAAAAATCGAAACTATTTTGTATAATAATTCACGATCGATTTTGTATTATTTTATCGTATACAACAAGGATATCATAGAGTAAAGTATATGTCATCAAATTGAAGTTCATATATATACACACACATATTTTAATTTTATATCAAGGCTCGACTTGTTACCGTTGGGAGATCTTCAGTTATGTTCCACCAGAATGTCTATTAACAGTGTGTCAATCCAAAAGCCTGTATCAATGAATTGAGGGACAGCTTATTTTTTCACATTATCTATAAGATATTTAGATGACATTAAATCTGCTTTCCATCAAATCTTCATCTCATGCATAAATTTTTACCACATTATCATTCACTCTTGATTGGGGGCCCTGAATCAAAAAGTACTGTGCACAAAGAACTCGGTGCACTCTAGAGCTCATCCTATCATGGCATTATGGCAAAGACTTGTCATAGGAGGCGCTAACTAGGTGTACTGCTGCTATTAGACTGTCACAATTTACCCAGTTAGAACCAATAACGGTGATACCAAATTGTTGAGGAGATCACAAATTGTAGTCTCTCCACAATGGCCTTCAACTTAAATGTGAGTTGTGGGCACTTAAAACTTAATGTGCATTTTACCTATACATTATCTACTTAACTTATGCCTACATGTCAGCTCTACAGTTATGTATTTTGATGAAGTATAGAGTTTGGATTCAACAATACGATTAGGTGAAAATGAATCTTATAAAAATTTATTGACGTGTGATGAATATTTAACTCTTAAACTAATGTCTATTTCCAGCCTACTGCCTTGTTTTATGCTCACAGCCAAGGCACACTGTCAAGCTAAGTCACCCAGCACACAACCAAGCTTACCAACACATTGTTAGTCCACCCAAGCTAATAACACAGCCCAAGGCTCTCTCTCTCTCTCTCTCTCTCTCTCTCTCTCTCTCTCTCTCTCTCTCTCTATCTTTATCTCTATCTCTATATAGCTCAGTTTTTGCTATTGGTCTTAAAATGTTTACTATGTAACCGATCTTGCTGATTCATCAAGGATTGCATAATAAGCATTAGGGATCTGCTTCTTTATCACGAGGTGTATTTCAATTAAATTTTTGCATTTGCAGCCATTTCTAAGTCAAGAGTTACTATGAGACTTATAATGAATTGACCACATGAAGCTTGTAATAATTGAATAAAGGATGATACCATGGTTCAAAAAAACGTATTGAGGCGCGCCTCAATGGCGAATTGAAAAAAAACGTTATGAGGCTTAAGCCTCAATACTGGTCAATGAGGCTTCCGCCTCATTTCACGCCTCAATACGCCTCATAACCACGCCTCAAAGGCGTAATGAGGCTTACGCCTCAATTGTGAACAGTTTTCTATTGGGTTGTGTGGTTTTTGAAGCCCATTTTGATCCTTTTAATCCAGCCCAATCTAAAATTATAAACTTATGGGTTTTAAATTATTTTAAAGTCCAAATAAGAGGCCCATTTGTCAAAAAAAAAACCCATCAGTCAAAAGACTCATTACGCATGAAACTGTCATAGGTAACAATTTCATTTGTGTTTTAACTCTCTCTAATGAGGCTTACGCCTCATTACGCCTCATTACGCATTGAGGCTTACGCCTCGCCTTAGTAGAGGAAATCGCCTCAAAACTGAAAACGTGTTTTAGAACACTGGATGATACACACTCAACACTTTGTGATATGTTAGGAGCAGAAATTGAAAATGAATTTACCGATACTATAGAGTTTTCATTGCCCTTCTTACATTAGTCTGAGTTAAATTGCACAAATAGTGAATACTTTCACCATAGGGAAGTTAAGTTATGACTTATGTCACACGTCTTTCCTCCTTTTCTGTAAATGCCTTCAATTGGAATAACTGTTACTGTCTAGAAGATTTTCTGATTGCTATTGTGCTGCTAGGTATTGCATTGTGTAATCTGTGGAACACTATGTATGTATCAGGTGTGACCAACCCAGTGAAAACTGGTTATGTTTGTGCTGTAAGGATGTATGTGAATAAGCAGATGCTTCAGTATTTCCAGCAAACCAACCATTCTGTAGCACTCAGCTATAGGTACAACCAACATCAACTTCTTCTTGTTGCTCATCTGTTTGTGTCTTTTGATTTATTTTAATGTGCAACATATTCTGAAGTCCTATTGACAACACTTTTGTTTTGGAAGCAGTGACTTGTCAGTTTGGAGTTTCGTCTGTGATGCATATTTAGATGCTCAAGTGATTCCTAAACTGCGATCTGTTCATGAGACTGTGTACATGCTGAAAATTGGTTGGGCTCCACGAGTTCGGATGACAGTTCAGACGTCAATTTCTTCTTTCAGATGGCTGGTTAAATACTTGAATTACCTATAATATATATGCATGTTGTTCCAAGAATTTCAATGAGAGGAAATACTTTTTATGTTTAAAGCATGACCATCCATTGCTTGCTTAGCGAAAAACTGGGATGACCATCTACAAGTCTGTGTAGTATCTGAACTCATAGCCAGTATAGTTTTTTCCCAGCTAGCTAATATACAAGTTCGCAGCCCAGTAAAAAGTAAATGTGGCAGCTCTTCACAGGAATTGTCTCCGGAATCCGGAAGGAGTCGGCAACATACTCCTTTGATAGGCAAACTACTAGGCAAGTCAAGAATAAATAATGTAATAGTTTTCACACAACTCATCCTCAAATATTTGGATTTTCAGTGCAAAACCTATAGGAGGATGCTGCCTCATTCTAAATTTCATTGATCATCAATATACTTTCTAATTTACATGTACAAATAAATTTGAGAAGTACAATATTTTCATCAAATATAGGTAGCATTGAGTCTTTTATTCTAAATTTTATACATGCTCAATGCTCAGATACTTAAATGTCTTGGAAATACATAGTACCTTGTTGGTCACATGCTCAATGCTCGCACTCCAGCTTACCCTAGGGGAACACAAATTTGCCAAGGCTGAGTTGATATAAACTAAGCCGTACATAAATTAAGACTAAGAAATCTGAAGATATAAACTGAGTTGATTAAAATAAGTTTCCATCTTTGAATTGTGCCAAACACATTCACATTCTTTAGCATAAACTGTGAATCAAGAACCATTATCAATTTAGCATAAAGATGTTCGTTGAAGTTCACTGAATTTGTGTTAAGTGATGGATTATGATGGATTCCATAGATTTCATAGATTTCATATAGAATTCATTAGAATTCTGTTTGTTGGACTTCTATTACACATAATTATATGGAATTGAATGAATTTAAATGTCTTGAAAAAATATATTTGATTATTGATAATATAATTGTTTGAGACATTATATATATATATATATATATATAATAGTTTGAGATTATCAATCACTTTTATCTATATTAATCAAATTAATGAAATTTAATATTATGAAAAGAATAATTGACTTTTAAAATTCTAATTATATAGGCCAATTGTTATATATATATATATATATATATATATATATATATTAATTTCAATGTATTCCGGTCCTTTATACTGAAAGACGAAACGTTTTAAAAAAAAATATTAATATGAGACTTTTGTTTATAATAATCATATTAATAAAATTTCTTGACTTTTTTTACTTGTAATAGTGACGACTCGAACATGAAATATTATCAATTTTTTTAAAATAAATTTTAATTATCAAGGTCGATTGTTGGATAATTTTTTTAAAAAATTTAAAGACCTCCCCCTCACATCTGAAGCATTGTCTGTTAATCCATAAGGTGTGTTTATGAATAAAGCATTTTTATCTTGTCATCCGGTAACAGTTTAGAGGGTATGAGAGATTTTAAATATTAAACTTTCAATATGTTATACAAGTCAAATCCATCAAAATCTACAAGGGTTGTGCAAGATTTGTTATAGTCATTTATGGTAATAAATCTAATTTAAAAATTCATCCAAATCAATCAAATTCCAGCACTTAACCAAATATGTAAAGTCAATGATTTTTTGAATACATTAGGATTTATTTGGATTCCTTAAAAGTCTGAATTGAATACATCTATATTTGTTTGGATAGAACTTAAGGGGGCAAAGTTACTAATATGGTAAATTTCAGGGAGGAAATGATACTTTCCCTTAATTTTAATTATCAAGGTCAATTGTTGGATAATTTTTTAATTTTTTTTAAAGACCTCCTCTCACATCTGAAACATTGTCTGTTAATCCATATGAGCATTTTTATCTAGTCATCCGGTAATAGTTTAGAGGGGATGAGAGATTTTAAATATTAAACCTTCAATATATTATAAAAGTCAAATCTATCAAAATCCATAAGGGTTGTGCAAGATTTGTTAGTCATTTATGGTAATATATCAAATTTAAAAATTCATCCAAATCAATCAAATTCCAGCACTTAACAAAATCTGCAAAGTCAATGATTTTTTGAATACATTTGGATTCCTTAAAAGTCTGAATTGAATACATCTAGATTTATTTGGATTTTAATCGAATCTTTATAAATATAGATTGAATACACCTAGATTTATTCTTTATAAATCTGAAATTGAATACACCCAGATAAAACAAATCTAAACCAAATTCATAAATAAAAAGAAAATAAATTCGGCTAAAATGAAAATTTTCTTAAATAATCAATAATAAAGGGTAAAAGAGGAATTGTGACATAATTTTGTTATTACTACAAAAGTCCTAATTTTTATAAGACGCCCTATAAAAGGGGGCAATATGGTGGATGCTAGGGGTTATTCTAGATAACATCCAAGAAAAGATAGCAGCCATAAAATAAATAAAAAAATCTCCTAGGTTTTTAAAACTCTGAGTTTAAAGCATCAACCGTGAGAGAAAATTCGATCATTGGTATGATTTTTTAAACTTCTATTTTGTTTGTGATGTGACTGCGTTGGTCTTGGATTATAGTGGAATTTTTTTGATTAAATATTTGTTGTGTTATTCTCCAATAAAAAAAATTATTTTTACAGATTAAATTCTTGAAATTGTTCTTTGTATCAAACGTAAGATACCGATACAAAATTGTAATTCTTTTTGTTAGTTTACTTGGACATTGATACAAAATTTGTTCATTTGCATACAATTCTTGAAACCTAAATTATTACAACATGCTCAATGTATCAGTAGAAAATGAAGGAGTAGTTTATATTACAATCTATTGAATTCACAAGGTATAATACATATATTGCCTCTGTGTATAGGTCTTCATGTTATATGGCAAACTATAATTGGTGTTTTATTGTAGCAGGAGAAAGCAGGATCCAAACGAGAAAGAGAAAATGGTGAAACTACCTGAAGATATGATTATTGAAATTCTATCAATTCTACCGGTGAAATCTTTAATTCGATTCAGGTGTGTTTGCAAATCTTGGTATGTAGAGGTTCAAAGCCGTAGTTTCATTTCAAAACATCTAAAAAATGATCACAATATCCATTTGGTTATTCCTCATACAAAAGAAGAAAAAGACTTATTTGCCTATCCAAATCTATCTTACACATGGTTCCCAGACAAAACACTTGGAGAATTATCGTTACAAAATTTTCTTCCTCAAATACCTATTGGTGGATTCTTTCGTGGTCCTTTCGATGGCATCCTTTGTATAATTGAAAAAGACATAAGTCTCTATAACATCGGCACTAAAGAATTGAGAACTCTCCCGAAAATCTTACATTATAAAGGTGATTGGGTTGGATTTGGACTCGACCCTGTGAGTAATAGTTACAAGTTGATCCTTGTGGACACCCCATATCTCAAAACTAGAGAAGGTTCGGAATGTAGAGTTTCACCCATTGTAGTGTACACATTAAATTCAGATTCTTGGAGAAATATTGAAGACTCCAATATTTCTTATATATATGATTATTTTACCGGGGCAGAATCCGGCACATGCTTGAATGGAGTTTGTTACTGGTTATCAAGCTATAGGGATACAAAAGAGGCGGTGATCTTTCCATTTCATTTGGGTGATGAAATGTCACGGGAGATCATAAAGGTGCCAATGCAAGAGAAGTATGGTTTGTCTCTTGGAATATATAATGAATCTTTGTCTTTACTACATATGCATTATGTCACAAAATGTGTTGATATGTGGGTGATGAACCAGGGGTGTTGGACCAAACAATTAACTGTTGGACCTCTTGTAGGGTTAGATGTTTGTCACCCACTTGGGTTTTGGAAAAGAGGTTCATTTTTTTTAAATGCTGTAAATCCTGATAAAAAGGGGGGTTGTTATATGGGAGAGCAAGTAATCTTGTATGATCCTAGTAGTACCCATAACACCAAGTATTCTTGTGTATTTACAGGTTATATGGTGATGAATCTTCTTATTTACAAGGAGAGTCTGGTTAATATAAAAGGAGATGATCACTGAAGTTTTTTTTTTCCTTCTTTTTGTATTCATTGTATTTGTATGACCTGCATTATGTATTGGTTGTGTACCCGTCAAATTTACATATGATATATAAAAGTTCAATTTTTCTGAAAATAAATGTAAATTTTCAATATTTTGTTTTATGCGAGTAAGTAACAAGTTATTGAAATACCTAATCAAGATGATAGCGGTTAATTTAATTCCAAAAACTCAAACATTAAACATATATTTTATTTTTAAAAGTACGATGAAACATGTGATTTAGTTTCAGTTGAATGTTTATCTTTAACAATAGGGATCTTTGATTTTTTACTGTTAAAAAAATCACATGAATAACAGTGTGTTACACAATGCTATTTTATTTTGATACCATTGATAGGGGTAGAAGTTGGAATCAAATGAAGGTTCTCAAAGCCTGTTTATTTATCGGTTTGCATGAGTCTCATTTTTTCCCTCAAATGACTTCTTTAAAAGAAATTAATTAAGCAATAAAATTCTTTGCAAAATCAAAATGGTCAGTGTATCAATGAATTATGGCATCAAAGAATGGATCACCCCTTTTCAAAACTTTTACAAACGAAAGTTATCAATGTTAGCGGTTGGTTAAAGAAATATTTCATTTGTACTAGTTATCAACCGGCAGACAAAACATTACAAAGTCCCTTTTCATGATTCGAATAAAATGTGATTTATAGGGACCTGCTCCTTTTTCTCCCATACAAATTTTTTAATACTGTGATATTTTTAGATATTTGTATTTGATATATATATATAGTAGTTAATTATTAAGTGAGGTATACCTTATTTTATTTTCGGTAAGCACTACAAGAAAATTGGGCTACAGGGACGAAATTTATTGGGACGCAATAACATATTCATCCCTAAAAATCTCAAACCTAAAGAAACCTTTAGAGACAAAAAAATTCGTCCCAATAGAACGTCTATTGGGACGAAACAATTTATCCGTCCCTAATGAGGAAAAACCCGGCGAGACTTTTAGAGACGAAAAATATTTGTCCCAGAATGTTTATTGGGACAAAAAAAATTATTTGTCCATAATAAGTGTAAAAATAACGAGACTTTTAGGGACGAAATAAATCATTCGTCCTAATAGACATCCTATTGGGATGAAAATTATTTATCCCTAAAAAGTTTGATATTTTTTTTGGAAAGAAAAAACATAAATTATAGAGGTTATTTTATTATGGCAAAAATAATATTTATTGCTGATAATGATTTATCGGGATTATATTTTTCATTTTTTAACTTTATTTTTTAAAATTTTCCTAAGACAAAGATCATAATTAGTCAAAGATCATAATTAAAATTTTCACTTTTTATATTAATTACTATAGATTAATTCAAAAAATTATGAAAATTTATATATATATATAATAAATAAGAATCTAAATTGCAAAATCACTTTTTAGAAAAGTTGTTGTACATTTATCCTTCCCTTTTGTGATAGGAATTCAAATATTACATTTGTCTATTAAATTGAAAAATACAAAGAAAGTCTCTCTATTCCGTGTATAATTAATGATAGACTCTTTCATCTGACAATATATGATTTTTAAAAAATAGTTAAATTAAATGCTACAATAAACATTTTTTAACAAGAAAAGAAATTATTGGAATTAGTCTACAACAAAAGAAAAGAAATTATTGGAATTAGTCTACAACAAAAATTGAATAGCATAGAGAGGTTATGCTTTACTTAACAAATTCGAAGTAGTTCGAAGTAGTAGCAAGTTGGATAAGCCTTACTTCTGTTTTAGGTGGAGAACGAAACATTAAATGAGGCTTGTGATGGGAGGCTTGTGATGAGAAGGAGCTGGTGGTGGGTGGGTAGTTGGACAATAGGGTTCCAAACGAACCATTTTTTTTTCTTTCTAAATTTCATCCCTATAGATATTTTATAGGGACAAAATATTTCGTCCCTACAGGTTGTGAAAGGGGACGGAAATTAAAATTCATCCCTAAAGATTACCTATAAGAACGATTTTGGTTCATCCCAATAGGTCTATAGGGATGATTATTTGGCTATTAGGACGAAAAAAATTCTCAGTTACCTTTAGCAAAGTATATGGACAATTTTCCTTCTCTATTGTGATAAAGATTTGAGTCTAATTTTAATCGTAAATGCAGGGAGAAATCTCTACTGAAGTGAGAGTTGCATTCCTGATTCGTTCTTCTAACCAATTATCTAATAGTTTAATAAAATAATATATAATAAACGTTTTTTATTAGCCATTTGTATATCATGCAAAATAATTATAAAGATTACTAGAATCAATTTATATTATCTAGTAATAATTTGTTAAAATTTGTTCAATACATTATTAATTTTAATAAAAAAGTAATTTTAATAACATATTTATATTATATATAAATAATTTTGCATTATTAATCAAAGGTGAAGTTGTGTAGTGTAATGGTTTGAGCTCTACACCACCGAATGTAAAAAGACGAAAAATAATCGTCCCAATATAAATTAAAATTTTATAATATATGTGTATCATTTTTTTTTTGAAATACTGCCGGGACCTAGCGAGATTAATTAGACTCTACAAGTACGGCTCGGAATACTACTCCCAATATCGGGTGGAGGTTACATATGTACTACACCTCTCAAAATTGGTTAGAGGATTGCTTCCACAAACCAGGAGAAAACTCCTCACACATGCTTGTAAAATGCGTATGGTGAGACTAGAACCCCTGACCACTAAGTGTGGAAGGCAGGTGCACAACCATCATTGAAATTAAAATTTTGATTAATGGAATAAAATTTAAATTTATCAAACAATTGTTTTTTCCAATAAGAATTTGATATAAAATCATCAATGAAAATTTAACAATCTATATAGGTTATATATAAATATTGTGCAACTATTAACAAATCAAAACATGTGGTCTGGTTGTAAAGACAACCATTTGTGTTGCTTCCTAATGGGTCACCGGTTCATAACCCACCAAAGACAATGATGGAAAGGCTGATGGGGCGTGCTAGTGTGTGGCGATGTGTAGGGTGGTGGTAGGTGACACACAGCTAGGGACGAAATAAATTGTCCCTATAGTATTCATGTTGGGATGAAATTTAGATTTCGTCCAAATTTTTATTATATTTATGTTTCATCGCAATAGGTACTCTTTAAGGACGAATTTTTTTCATCCCAATAGGTCTATAGGGACAAATTTTGGGCTTTGGGACATAAAAAAATCGTCTCAATAGCCCTTTTTTCTTTTAGTGAAGGATCTTGATGAAATCACAATTATTTTTATAAACTTTGATTTGAATTTTTTTCTTGATGATAAGTTTAATAAAATATACCTATAAACAAAATTTGAGAATTTTTCAAGCACTGGAACTATTTATCTCGATTTTGTTGAGTATAAACGCATCCGAAAAATAAGATAAATATAGGAAAATTAAAAACAAATAGTTATAGTACTTGAAAAATTCTCAAATTTTTTTTCATAAGTAGATTTTACTAAACTTATCATCAATACAAAAATTCATATCAAAATTCATAAAACTAATGTGATTTTATTAATATCCTTATCAAAATTAAGATAAAATATACCTTATATGATAATAATATATATATATATATATATATATATATATATGGAGAGGGATCAGGGGACACAATTTTTGACACAAGATTGACACAATTAGATTTTAATTAGGAAAATAAATCGACGAGAGATTGATTAGATTTTAATTAGGAAAGTAAATCAATGAAACGTGAGAGAGAAAAGAAAAGAAATTAATTATAGATAAAGCCATTTAGGAGAATATAAAAAAAATCAATTTATTCAATCTAAACCAGTTCAGGTATGGAAGAATATTGGAATATCATTTTAAACAAAATTAAAAGGCTGTCGGGACAAACAATTGTCATACGGATGAGATGTTGACCTGAGATTCTTTTCTCTCCTATTTTGACTATTTACATAAGCAAGTTATATATCATGAGAGGGAAGAGAAAATTAATAGGGAAAGAGAAAAAACGTAGGGCAGAAGAAGACGAAATATTAATTAGATTTTAATTAGGAAAGTTAGTTTATGAGAGAGGATGGACAACAGAAAAGAAAAGAAAATAATTATAGATAAAGGAGAATATAAAATAAAAATGAAATCATTTTATTAAATCTAAGCCATACAAATCTCATAGATCCAATGGTTAAAAAATTGTGTCAAATCTTATATCAAAAATTGTGTCCCCCGATCCCTCTTTATATATATATATATATATATATATATATATATATATTCTTTCTATTGTCAGTTCGTTCTGATATAAAATATATTAGGACAAAGAATGTTGAGCACAAATTATGGAGAAATTTTGACAAGTACATACACTTTGAGTCAAAGTATGTAAATCTAATGGTCTACATTCTTCGTCCTGATATATATTATATCACGACGAACTGATAATAGAAAAATTGTATATATATATATATATAGTTATATAATCTTTTTTCTGCCAGTTTGTCTTGATATAAAATATATCAGTTCCTTGAATGTAGACTATTAGATTCAATTGCTTTGATCACTTGTCAGGATCGACTTCTCCATAATCTATGACCCACAATCAATGAACTGATATATTTTATATTAGGACAAACTGATAGGAGAATGACTATATATATATATATATTGAATCTCTCATGAGGGATTCCTTATTTTAATTTCGGTAAGGATCATGATGAAAACATATCGATTTTAATAAATTTTAATCTGAATTGTTTTGTGGATGATGAGTTCAATGAAATTTACATATGAACAAAATTTGAGAATTTTCATGGCACTAGAACTATTTATCCAAATTTTGTTAAATATAAAGGCATAGAAAAATATGCGATATATAGGAAAATTCATAAAAAATAGTTATAGTATTAAAAAAAATTATCAAATTTTGTTCATAAATAGATTTCAATGAACTTATCATCTACAAAAAAAAAATCAAATCAAAATTCATTAAAATCGATGTATTTTCATCAAGGTCCTTACCGAAATTAAAATAAGGGATCTCTCTTGAGAGATTCACTATATAAATTTATATATATATATATATAGGTAAATTGCACTGAACCCCTTGAGGTTTGGGCAAGCTACACTTAGCTGAAAAAGTTTCTTTACTATACACTAACACCCCCAAAAATTAAATTTGACTTTTTAAATGCCTAAAATGCCCCTAGTTATATTATTTTATACTTTATTTTTTTTACATTTTAACCAAAAACTTTATAAACTTTAATAAAAACAAAAAACTAAATAAAAAATATGATTCATTAAATAAATAAATAGTTAAAAAAATTAAATAAATAAATAGTTTTAAAAATTTAATAAATAAATAGTTTAAAAAATTAAATAAATAAATAGTTAAAAAATAAATAAATAAATAGTTTTAAAATGTAAATAAATAAATGAAACAAATTAAAAACATTAAATTCTTTAAGGATATCCATTAATAAGGACAAGAAAAACTCTAAATATCCAAACTCTTACGGTAAATATGATGGTGAGAGAAGCTTTAAGGTTCCCAACACTCCTTGGATATTTAGAACTTATCTTATCCCTATTAATGGATATTCTTAAAAAATTAATGTCTTTAATTTTTTCATTTATTTTTTAAACTATTTATTTATTTGATTTTTAAATACTTTTTATTTGATTTTTTAATTATTTATATACTTAATTTTTTCAAAACTATTTATTTATTTAATTTTTTTAAACTATTTATTTATTTAATTTTTTTAAACTATTTATTTATTTAATTTTTTAAAACTATTTATT
The DNA here is from genome assembly GCA_033220585.1 of Dipteronia sinensis. Taxonomy (NCBI): domain Eukaryota; kingdom Viridiplantae; phylum Streptophyta; class Magnoliopsida; order Sapindales; family Sapindaceae; genus Dipteronia; species Dipteronia sinensis. The sequence continues at coordinate 6,963,567 of CM065636.1, forward strand.
TATTTAATTTTTAAAACTATTTATATATTTAATGAGTCATATTTTTATTTAGTTTTTTATTCTATTAAAGTTTATAAAGTTTTTGGTTAAAAGGTAAAAAAGTATAAAATAATATAACTAGGAGCATTTTAGGTATTTTAAAAGTCAAATTTAAGTCTTGGAGGTTTTAGTGTATAATAAAGAAACTTTTCCATTTAAGTGTAACTTGTCCAAACCTCAAGGGGTTTAGTGCAATTTGCCATATATATATATATATATATATATATATAATGGTTCTCTCATAAGGGATCTCTTATTTGAATTTCGGGAAGGACTTTGATGAAATTACATCCATGTTATTAATTTTGATCTTAATTTTTGTGTTGATGATATGTTAAATGAAATCTAAGTATGAATATAATTTGGTTGTAGGTTTTTCTTAGGTAGCAGGGGCAATTGTGGAACAGGAAGAAGAATTGGGACCTAAAGTGCAAAATTGGAAACTATGCCTGAAGGAATGAGTGTCGCGACCTTGCTGTCCCCTGGAAATGGCGCGACACCATAGGCGACCGCAACTCTCGCGAGGGAAGTGTAGCGGAGGTCGCGTGGGAAGGAATGAGCGAAATGAAGGACGAAGTGTCGCTACCCATCTGTCGCCTGGAAATGACGCGACATTAGGCGCGATAGCAACTTTCGCGCATGAAGTGCCGCCGAGGTTGCTGCTGAGCTTTCACGCGAATTGGAAGACGAAACGACGTCTTGGTCAAAGTGACATCATGGACGACCACGACATTCATGATCGCGACAGCGTGCCATCACGACTTCCTAGGTCGATTCGTGGGCCCATTTGGCTCCCATATAAATTCTCAATGATAAATTCGTGAAAGGGGGCCCTGACACACAGAGAGAATTCCCAGCAACCATCACACCCTACTTTCCCTTACATTACCATCCATCTTGGAAGACTGAAGCAAGGAGAGGTGACCTACAAGTCAAGGAGCTTGGATGACACATCTTGGTTTCTTCCTTAACTCTTCTATGTTGTCTTTTCTTTTTGAGATATGTAACTAATTTCTAAGTTGGGGGATTGATGTAACACATTGAACAACTCTTGTAATCCAAAGGTCTAATCTTTTTTTAACTCAATTCATTGTTAGTCTCTTTTATTGCAATACTTGCTCTAATCTCTTTACTCATATTCACTTGTGACCGCAATGGATATGTGTGTTAGAGGTAGTTCATCCATGGGATTGAAGACTAAGTGCGGGTGACCATCCCATTTAGGCCTCACTATAAGCTTAATAATTGAGAGGATTGTCATATGCATGACCATGCTATGTTAATTTGGCTTAGAGTTTTAATTAAAAATGGGTTCTAACTACTGTTCATTACATGACCTTGTGTGAGTAGTGGGAAGGATTAAGCACTTCATGGTTCAACAAACAAGCCCTAACAATTGGATTGAAGAACTTCATGAGACTTGAGTATTGCATTGAGTAGTTTAATTAGGTTACATTAATTCCCTAATGTCTTTCCATATTTATTTTTCGTGTGAATTTAGGATTAGCAATTTACTTATCTTGCAATCTAGTTGATTAGTCATCTTCGATCAAAACAAGCATTATGCCACTTAATTTTCAAGCACTTAGATTAGGTTTTAACCACCTTAATTAGTTTTCAACCAATTGAATCACCGATTCCAGTGAACGAACTTTTCTTTAAATTGAGTAGAGATAAAATACTGCATCAATTTTGGCGCTGCTGCCGGGGATCGACGTAGATTCTTTGATTGAATCTAATTAAGTTGGTTTAGGTAGTGTGTGTTGTCATTTATTTTGTTAGATTATTTTTATTTTAGTTTTAGTTTTTTTTCACTTCTTTGGTATTTATGTTTTTGGTGTTTCATGGCCACAAGTGTATGCACGGTCGCCGTTCGCTTGGAGGAAATTTGCTTCAGGTTAATGACAACATCAACCTTGTAGGCCGGCTTGCTAGGAGATTTGAAGGGTTATACATTTTTGTTGATTTTGGGGATACTTCTATTCCGGAAATGGCTGAGCAAGAAGATCATATGAGTCCACCGGGATCACCAACACATGAGGTTGATGAAGGCATACTAGCTATGAGAGAATCCAGGCAACCGATGATTGAGAGTCAACCATCTCCTATAGTGTTGAATGCAGCTGCTAGGAGTTATGAGTTGAAGGGACTCCATGTGGCCATGCTTCCATCTTTTAATGGCCTCCCAAATGAAGATTGTTTACAATTCATGAAGGATTACCAATCTATCTTGGAAGTCTTTTCGATTGGCAGACTCACGGAGGAGCAGTTGAAAATGAGGTGCTTTAGGTATTTCATGAAGGATAGAGCCAATGTGTGGTTCATTTCGTTGAAGCCGGGTTCCTTGAGATCATAGGATGAAGTGTGCCAAGTTTTCTTGGGTAGATTTTTCCCGGCCGCGAAGACAAAAAAGATTCGGATCCAAATTGCAAGTTTCACCGAGGAAGATAATGAACCCTTTCATGAAGCATGGGGTCGATATAGAATGCTTTTGGAACAATGCCCGCCGCACTTGATATCTGAAGAGTACAAGGTCCGCACCTTTTATGATGGCTTGACTGAATTCACACAAGCTGTGGTAGATAATGCATGTAGAGGTGCACTCACAAAGAAATCGGCTCGTGAGATAGTCGAGATATATGAGACTTTGGCTCTCAACTCCCAACATAGAAGCTCAACTTCAAGAAGAGGAGGAAAGCCATGTTGTTAGCCAAGATATGGACATGGCTATTCAAATGGCGAGACTAACAAAGCAAGTGGAAGCAATGGCAATGAATATGGGTTAACAACAAGGAAGGGCAAATGTGGTGTATGAAGGTGACCATCAAGGTAGAGAATTGGTACCATTTGAGACAGAGGAGGTCCAAGCCTTGAACTACCAAAGAGGAAGAAATGATCCATACTCCAACTCCTACAATCCGGGGTGGCTAAATCATCCCAACTTCTCATGGTCTGACCCAAACAATGCATTGAATGGACAACCCATCACTCAAGGAGCAATCCAAGGAGGATTTAATAGGGGGAATTACCATGGCCACGGATCAAGTGGTCAACAGTGGAACAATTCCGGAAACAGAGAGATGACTTCATATCAGCCTAGGAAACCTTCTTTGAAAGATCTAGTGACCAATCTTGCTCAGAGTTCGCAGTAGACGGATCAGAACTTGAACAATTTCATACAAGCAAGTGGGCATAGGTTTACCAACTTAGAGGCATCTGTAAAGAAGTTGGAGACACAGCTAGGGTAAGTAGCCGACACTATTCACAAGAATGAACTGGGTAGATTTCCTAGTCAGACAGAACAAGCCAAGGCAATGTTAGTATTGAGAAGTTGTCGGGTTCTAGACACCAGAGACGTGGGATAGCCCAAGCGAAAGAAGGCTAAAGAGTCGGAAGAAGAGAGCAGAGAAAAGACTAGAGTAGATGAGGAAGAACCAGTGGATGAAAAGATTCCCTAAAAGACATCCCTTTTAAATAAGTCACCCAACCCGTACATTCCACCGGTTCCATTTCGGGAAGGTTGAAGCAAGACAAGATGAACATGGCCTTCAAGGAGATTTTTGATGTCCTATCTAAGATACATGTGAACCTACCCTTACTAGAGATGATCGAGAAGATGCCAACGTATGCTAAATTTTTCAAGAGCCTCCGCACCAACCGGTAAAAGTTTGGGCCGAATCATCAAGAATATATAGCTGGCAGTGCTAGTGCAGTTCTTCAAAAGGAGCTCCCAACCAAACTGAAGGATCCAGGTAGTTTTTGCATCAATATCACAGTTGGGGACACTAAGCTTGAGAGAGCTATGATAGATTTGGGAGCAAGCATCAACTTGATGCCTTCCGCCATTTACAAGCAGCTCTGACTGAATGAACTCAAGCCCACAACAATGTCCTTACTACTAGCAGATGGTTCAGCATGATATCCTAGAGGAATTATGGAGGACGTGCTAGTTTAAGTGGACAAACTCATCATCCCAGCAGATTTTGTGGTGTTAGCTATGGATGATATGAGTGGGGAGACTAACATGAGGCCTATTCTTTTAGGAAGGCCATTCTTGGCCACAACTAAGACCTACATTGATGTGCAGAAGGGAAAGCTCACTTTGACAGTGTTGGATGAGACCGTAGAATTCAAGTTGTTTGATGCCCTATCCTACCCATCCGGAGTCGATGATTGTGCTTTTATTGAGGTGTTAGACCCAGGGGTCGACGGGATATTCAAGGACAAAAATTTAGAAGCATTGGCGGAATGAGATTGGCAAGATCGAGACCAAGAAGCAGAAAATGTGTCCGGACCAACCGAAGAAAAGGCAAGGGATGAAGAGTTTGAAGAACTTGAAGTGTCAAGTGTGAACCTCATGAAGGAATCACCACCACAAGTAGAACTCAAGGAGTTACCGACCACATTGAAGTGTGCCTACTTGGGCGAGAATGAGACATACCCAGTGATTGTAGCTTCGAAGTTGGAAATGTATGAAGAAGAAAAGCTTCTTGAAGTTTTGAGGAGGCATAAATCGGCAATATGATGGTCCATTGAAGACATTAGAGGGATTAGCCCAACCATATGCATGCACAGGATACATCTTGAAGATGAACCAAAACCAACAAGAGAGGCTCACAGAAGGTTGAACCCCGTCATGAAGGACGTGGTGAAGAAAGAGGTCTTAAAACTTTTAGAGGTGGGAATCATCTATCCCATATCAGACAGTAAATGGGTTAGCCCAATCCATGTGGTTCCCAAGAAGTCAGGCATAACAATGGTTAGAAATGAGCAAAATGAGTTAGTTCTCTAGAGGCTCCATACAGGTTGTAGGGTGTGCATCGATTAAAGGAAGCTGAATGTAGCCACTAGGAAAGACCACTTCCCCCTTCTGTTTATTGATCAGATATTGGGACGCTTGGCAGGGCACAGTCACTACTGTTTCCTTGATGGGTACTCAGGTTACAACCAGATCGCCATAGCCCCAGAGGATTAGGAGAAAGACTACTTTTACTTGCCCGTTTGGTACATTTGCCTACAGAAGGATGCCCTTTGGCATTTGCAATGCACCGGGTACCTTTCAGAGATGCATGATGTCGATATTCTCAGATATGGTGGAGGAGATCATTGAGGTGTTCATGGATGATTTTTCGCTATTCGGAGACTCCTTTGAGCGGTGCTTGGAGAATCTTGCCTTGGTCATTCAGAGATGTGAGGGGAACAGTCTAGTCCTAAATTGGGAGAAGTGCCATTTTATGGTGCAACAAGGGATAGTCCTCGGGCACGTGATTTCAAAAAAGGGAATTGAAGTGGATAAGGCTAAGGTCGAAGTGATCCGAAGTCTATAACCTCCTATTCAGTGAAGGATGTGAGATTCTTCCTAGGGCATGCAGGATTTTATCGGTAATTTATACAAGACTTCTCAAAGATAACAAGACCCTTGTGTGCACTTTCTTCAGAAGGATATATAATTTCAGATGAGTGAGGAGTGTATAGTTGCTTTCAACACCTTGAAGGATGCACTAACAACCGCACCGGTCATGGTTCCACCCAATTGGGAATTGCCCTTTGAGCTCATGTGCCACGCTTCGGATTAGGCCATTGGGGCAGTTTTAAGGTAGCAGGTTGACAAGGTTCCTCATGTGATCTATTATGCTTCAAGGACCTTAAATGACGTCCAATTGAACTACTCAACAATGGAGAAAGAACTCCTAGCTGTGGTATTTGCGTTGGAGAAGTTTAGAGCTTATTTGGTGGGTGCCAAAGTGATAGTATTCTCCGACCACGCTGCTCTTCGATATCTCCTACAGAAAAAAGATGCCAAGCCTAAGCTGATTCGGTGGATCCTACTCTTGTAAGAATTTGACTTGGAGATACGGGACAAAAAGGGGAGTGAGAATGTGGTGGCGGACTACTTGAGTAGGTTAGTGCAGGAAAATCCGGAGGAAGTGGACGAGTTGCCACTAAGAGAGAATTTTTTCGGATGAGCAGTTGTGAAGTGTGCAAGAACGAGAGCCGTGGTTTGCCGATTGGGTTAACTACTTGGTTAGTGGGGTGATTCCGACGGATTTGAACTCTCAAGGAAGGAAAAGATTCATATCAAGGGCTAAGAGGTACTTTTGGGATGACCCATACTTGTACATACATGGTTCGAATGAAGTCATTAGGAGATGTGTTCCCGAGTCCGAACAAGGGGACATTCTTCGGTTTTGTCATGAACTACAATGTGGGGGGCATTTTGGAGCAAGAAAGACAGCTTTGAAGGTGTTGCAATGGGGGTTCTATCAGGAATCATTATTCAAGGATGTAGCCCGGTTTTACTTGGCGTGTGATAGATGCCAAAGGACGGGGAACATAAGTAAAGGAATGAGATTCCCTAGGCCGGAGAGCTAGTGGTTGAGCTATTTGATATGTGGGGCATCGATTTTATGGGCCCGTTCCCACCATCTTGTGGATATAGCTACATCCTCGTGGTCGTCGACTATGTGTCAAAATGGGTAGAAGTGCGAGCCACAAGAGCCAATGATGGTCAAAGTGTGGTGAAATTTGTGAAGGATACCATATTTGCTAGATTTGGGACTCCTAGAGCGATCATTAGCGATGGGGGACACACTTTTGCAACAAGACCTGTGTTGCACTTCTGAGGAAATACGGTGTAAGGCATAAGATAGCCACCCCATATCACCCATAAACATCGGGCCAAGTTGAGGTTAGCAATAGGCAAATTAAGAGCATACTTGAGAAGACGGTGAATGCAACTCGGAAGGATTGTGCCTTGAAGTTAGATGACGCCTTATGGGCCTATAGGACGGCATTCAAGACACCAATTGGGATGAGCCCGTATAGATTGGTTTTTGGGAAGGCATGCCACCTTACGGTTGAGCTTGAGCACCGAGCCTTTTGGGCAGTCAAGAAGTTGAATTTCAACTATGACAAGGCCCGTGAGGAGATGAAACTTCAACTTTGTGAGCTAGAGGAGTTTCCGCTTGGATGCCTATGAGAGCTCTCGGTTGTACAAAGAGAAGACTAAGTGATACAGGACAAGATGATTGTGCGGAAGGACCTTCACCCCGGTATGTAATTCTCGTGTTCAACTCCTACCTGAAAGTGTTTCCCAGAAAATTGAAGTCAAGATGGTTCGGACCATTCCGGGTGACAAAAGTTCTCTCACATGGAGCAGTGGAGGTTGAGAATGAAAAGACCAGTGAAAAATTCTTAATCAATGGGCACAGAGTCAAACCATATGTGAAAGAGGTGGGAGACATCACTTGGTTGGAGGAGTTTGAGCTTAAAGAGCCGTAACGCTCTCATCACGTCTTGCTTAGACGTTAAATAGCGCGCTTGGTGGGAGGCAACCCACCTAGTTAGTTTTCTTTTCAATAGCTTTCAATTCCAATAATAATGTGAATGGTAGTGATTCTACTTCACTCCCAAGTCTACATTGATCCATACCTTCTATTTTAAGTTAAATGATGTTTTAATGCAAGGTGTAGAAAAATGTAGGTTTGGGGGTGACTTTGATTTTGTTGCAAAACTAGTGGCTAAGATGGGCTCACCAACCTTAATTCCTACAAGCAAATGCATTTGACATGTTGTATGATGAGTATGTGTGTAGTGTAGTGGAGACACATTGGAACCCTTGGCAGGCCTTGCAAGAAAAAAAGTCCAGGAGAGTCGCGGCCTTCATGTCGTCTTCAATGGCCGTGACATATCATCAGCGAGAGTTGCTGTCGCCAAGATGTCGCTGAGGGTGTCGCTCGGTCCCAGTTCGCGACAATGAAATGAGAAATTTAGATGAAGAGTCGTGGCCTTCATGCCGTCTTCAAAGTTTGCTACAAAATTCCGCGAGAGTTGCTGTCGCGAAGGTGTCGCGTGGTTTGTCGCGAGGAAGTATGACCGCGACATAGGTTTCACTAAGGGAAATAATGTCGTTTTGGAGTCGCGGTCTAGGTTTCATCTTGGGAGACCGCAACTATTGGGCCGCGACGCCTCGTGGGTATAAATACCCCTGTTCGTGGTAGGGCACACACTCACTCAAATTTCCAAACGGTAACAGTTCCCTCCCCGTGAACCGAAGCCATCCGCCGCACGTAATCAGTATTTCTCACTCTTTTTCCACTTGTTTTCGTTGTATGTATGCCGAATCCCCCTGCTCTTCCTTCATATCTTCATGTTCTTTTCTTGATTATGAGTATTATTGCAAACCATTTCCATGTTTAGGCCCTATTGAGTAATGATTGATGGATGTTTGATATATATTTAGGGATTTTGGGTGTTTTGCTTGTGGATTTTGTGATTGGTGGTGTTTTTGTGTGTGCATTGGGTTGTGGTTGTGGTTGTGGCTGTGTGGTATCCGTAGTTTATCGGATTACCGTAGTTGGGTTTGTTGTGCCAAAGTACTGTCCGTTTGAGTTGAAGCGACACAGTTTTTTGAGTGTCCAGTATGGCCAGAACCAAACAAACAACCAGGGTAGACCAGGAAGAAGGTTCAAACCTTAGAGAGAGGCCAAAGAGGGGCTAAGATAAGGGGAGTAGACAAATTCCACCTTATGCAGAAAATCTAGACTTCCCAACTAGGATTGCCAAGTTCAGCCAGAAGAAGATCATTCCAGAGAGAGGCATCAACCTCAGTGAGTTGGGGGCGACCCATATTCCAGAGATGGTGAAGGCTAGGGGCTAGGAGACATATGTCCAGCGGCCTCCCCGAAATTGCCCCCAGATTGTTCGAGAGTTTTATGCAGGGGTAATTGAGCAGAACTACAGTTTGAGGAGTCTCGTTGGTGCGAGGGAGAGCGGAGAGCATTAATTCAGCTGACATCAATAGGTTTTTCAGAACCGCCCTTCCACCTCGGGCAGTCTGGGCACTCAGTATGTACAAGGGGATCCCGAAGCTCGAGGTCTTCCGTAAGATGAACATAGCTTTGGCCAATAACTTAGTTGCAAAACCGATGCCCTTCCGGAACTCCAGGTCCCAGCCATTGAAGCAGGCCCGCCTCCACATCGAGCTCGCCTTTTGGCACATTTTCATATCCTTCTCGATGAGGCCTTGTGGACACCGCACTACAGTTGCCTATAAGGTAGCTGCCCTCCTGTATTGCCTACATAATGAGCACCCCATCGACATTGGTGTAATAGTAAAGATGGAAATTCACAAGGCCACCAAGGATGTCTTAGGGAAAGCGGCCATGGTGTTTCCTAGCTTGATTACACATCTTTGTGAGGCTACAGGTGTGGATATGTCTAGAGATGAGATGAAGGAACCTCAGTCTGACCTTGGGATCTGGACATGGTACTCCTTCTACCCAGCTTCGAGGGCTGGAAAAATCAGGGGACAATGCTGGGCCAAGTCAGCCACAGAAGAAGAGGGCCAGGGTAGAAGAAGCTGATGGTGCAGAAGAGCCGGATATGAAGCCTGACATGGAAAGGAAGATGGCACTGAGCCTCAGGTTGTAGAGGAGGATGATGAAAGCCTCTTAGCTCTCAACCGCCTACTAGCAGGGATAAAACTTTCCAGGGAGAATCATGCGGACTCGAATGCTGAGCTGTTCAGTACATTTACAGAGGGTCAGGCGGCACTCTTGAAGGAGATGGGTGCCATGGAAAGGCGGTTATTGGCCAAGATAGACATGGTTGATGAGGGTTGCAGGATGGACATAGCCGATCTGAGACAGTAGTTCTGCCTTCAGCCGTACCCCAGAGAGAAGAAAATCGTTCCAGTTCCAGTCGGTTCGGCCGGGCACGGATTTCAGAGGAGGATGCTCAGGTGCATATGGCGGTAGAGTTGTCACTAAAGGAAGCAGAAGACTGCGCATCAGCTGCAACATGATGGAAGGGCAAAGAGAAGATGCCAGGTACCCTATAGCCACGCCACCGCCCAGTATTTTGTCATTTTAGCCGCATTTGGATTAGTTTACTTTAGTCGTTTTCATTTCCTTTTATTAGTACTGTTATCACTATTTCCGGACTTGGTTGGATTACTTGGATTATATTTATCAAATTATCATTTTGGTGTAGTTTTAAGGGTGTGAGTTTGTTTTGATGAATTGGTTGCGTATGTGATTGCCATCTGCTTGCTTATTGTGCTTGTTGAGCCATGTTGTCATTATTATGTCGTATTGTGCTTGTTATTGTGTTTCAGGTTTAGGCACCTCTCCGCCGGGCTCTCATTGTTAACATTGGGGACAATGTTGAGTTTAGGTTTGGGGGTGTAGACACCGTGTCGGTCGTTCAGTTGTTTTGAGTAAAAAAGGTTTCAGTTTTCAATTTTCAATTTTTGTGTCCAAGTCGCATGGCCAATATTTTCGAACTTTAAATAGCTTGGGTGTGATGCCTTAAGCATGTGTTTGTGGCAAGTTTATGTATGCATGATGTGCTCGATTGAACAACTTATTGTCACTCTAGGGTCTCGCTTGCACTCCATAGGCTTGTCCCATCCTTGTGTGTTCAAATTGAGGGAACTCGGTGCTCAAACACTTTGTTCTAATAGTGGAGATTACCTAGTGAGTTCACAAACACAAGCCCTAAAAAGCGCATTTGAGTGTATCATTTTTCTATCTTTAAACACATATCTCGTCATGCGTATCATTTGCTATAGGACATTACATTGCATTATCCTTTTCGTGTGGATTGCTATATCATTTTTCGTGTGGATTGCTTGATGGATACTTTCATTCCCTTGATAGATGGAGTTATGGAAATGATTTTAGGTAATGTGTGTGCATTCAACTACTAAAAGCCTAAACACATTTCTTGTCCCTATTGTGTGCTTCTAAGCCAAATTTGAGGCCAAACACTTCCCTTTCCTTTGGAACCACATGATAACCATATAGCCAAAGCCTAAACACATGCCTACCTTTGTTGCCAATCGTGTTAGGATGTGTAATGTAGTGGTTGAAGGGTGAAGAAGCTCTAATATGTAAGATAGTGTGTACTTAGGCTACATTTGTAATGTGCAAAGGCAAATGACTCACAATTGTGGGAAGTGCGAAAAATGTGCACTTATGAACTTAAATTGTAATATGTGAAAAAATGTAAAAGAAAAGAGAAAGGAAAAGGGTAAAAGAGTCACGATTTGTAAAGGAAAAGTACACGAAGAAAATAGGGTACAAGTTGCAAGGCACAAGTTATGTGAAATTCAAGCCTAGATGATAGTGTTCAAATTAATAGAAAGTAGAGCTAAGTGTATGGGTGTGTCATATAAGTTAACATGATTGGTGACTGTTGAATTCCATTTCCCATCCTTTGTCACCACATCTCTCCCAATGACCTCATTTAACCAAAAGGCAAGACCTATTTGATCTATGATGAAATCTAGATTGAGAATGTTTGTTGAAGCATGATCTTTCACGTCAATGGAATTTGATTCATTTCCTAGGGTAGTTCACATAAATATGGTGTTTCCTTTCTAATATTGTATGCAAAGCATTTGATTCCTATGCATAACTCTACCTTTGCATACCTAGATGAGTGTGAACTTAGGGCTCTGAGTAGAAAGAAAAGAGGATATCCCAGTGAGGCTTAGAGTCGAAGCGAATTGCGCTCGAGGTGTGAGAGTGAGTAGTTTCCGATATGAGAGCACTTTGATGTGTAGGTTTCGTGCGGTACAAGTGTCCTGTGAGCGCCTTTGGGTTGTTGAGGATGTTTTGCATATGTCTACTCCTCTCATTCACACTCCATTGCATCTCACCACCAGTTGAAAATGCGACTTTCAAAATTGTGTGTCTAAAGGGTTTCCTTTATCAAGTCATGTTTGTTCTTTTCTTGTTGTTTTTTTGTTTGTCTCGGTTTTGCTCGAGGATGAGCAAAAGGCTAGGTTTGGGGGTGTTGATCGAGCCACGATAACACTAGATTTCGGGCCCCCCTTCCTATGCTTATTGCTAGAATTCTCGGGTAAAATCGAGTATTTGATGGCTCAATGAGTTGGTTGCAGGTTTTTCTTAGGTAGCAAGGGCAATTGTGGAACATGAAGAATAATTGGGACCTAAAGTGCAAAATTGGAAACTATGCCTGAAGGAAGGAGTGTCGCGACCTTGCTGTCCCCTGGAAATGGCGCGACACCATAGGCGACCGCAACTCTCGCGAGGGAAGTGTCGCGAAGGTCGCGTGGGAAGGAATGAGCAAAATGAAGGACGAAGTGTCGCTGCCCATCTGTCGCCTGGAAATGACGCGACATTAGGCACGATAGCAACTTTCGCGCATGAAGTGCCGCCGAGGTTGCTGCTGAGCTTTCACGCGAATTGGAAGACGAAACGACGTCTTGGTCAAAGTGACATCATGGACGACCGCGACATTCATGATCGCGACAGCGCGCCATCACGACTTCCTAGGTCGATTCGTGGGCCCATTTGGCTCCCATATAAATTCTCAATGATAAATTCGTGAAAGGGGGCCCTGACACACAGAGAGAATTCCCAGCAACCATCACACCCTACTTTCCCTTACATTACCATCCATCTTGGAAGACTGAAGCAAGGAGAGGTGGCCTACAAGTCAAGGAGCTTGGATGACACATCTTGGTTTCTTCCTTAACTCTTCTATGTTGTCTTTTCTTTTTGAGATTTGTAACTAATTTCTAAGTTGGGGGATTGATGTAACACATTGAACAACTCTTGTAATCCAAATGTCTAATCTTTTTTTAACTCAATTCATTGTTAGTCTCTTTTATTACAATACTTGCTCTAATCTCTTTACTCATATTCACTTGTGACCGCAATGGATATGTGTGTGAGAGGTAGTTCATCCATGGGATTGAAGACTAAGTGCGGGTGACTATCCTATTTAGGCCTCACTATAAGCTTAATAATTGAGAGGATTGTCATATGCATGACCATGCTATGCTAATTTGGCTTAGAGTTTTAATTAAAAAAGGGTTCTAACTACTGTTCATTACACGACCTTGTGTGAGTAGTGGGAAAGATTAAGCACTTCATGGTTCAACAAACAAGCCCTAACAATTGGATTGAAGAATTTCATGAGACTTGAGGATTGCATTGAGTAGTTTAATTAGGTTACATTAATTCCCTAACGTCTTTCCATATTTATTTCTCGTGTGAACTTAGGATTAGCAATTTACTTATCTTGCAATCTAGTTGGTTAATCATCTTCGATCAAAACAAGCATTATGTCATTTAGGTTTTAACCACCTTAATTAGTTTTCAACCAATTGAATCACCGATCCCAGTGAACGAACTTTTCTTTAAATTGAGTAGAGATAAAATACTGCATCAATGAAGCATGAATTGTTGGTGAAAAAGCTTCATAAAAAATAATGAATGGAGTACACTCAATATCTTTGTTATTGCTTTCCGGATGGTCTTCATTGTTCATTTAAATTTCAAAGTTTCTAGGAGGAGGATGGAGTTGTTGTTCATTTTCTCGGCGGGTTTTATAAGTCCTAAGATTTGGTTGGTCAAGAACAAGACATTGTTATTCAATTTGTTTTCGGTCTACATATCATTCAAAGAATGGTATTTCTTTGTTGAGTTTTTTAATACTATGTATCCATCTGTCTTGAAATTGTTTCCTTTTTCTATTATTGTAATTCATCTCATATTTTTCTTTCATGTTTTGGTTATGAGGATAATGATATTCTGCTAGCAGAAAATCATAATCAATAGTATTTTCTTTGTCAAGAACATTAATGGTTCTAATAGCAAGTTCTGGTTCAAGGATTTTGGTCAGGACCTGCGAGGGGTAGGAGATGTTTGTCTTTCATTGTTATAGGTATGGATGGGTTGGGCTACTTGTTCTGGTGTTTTGTGTATACTGGTGACGTGAGTAGGGATTTCTACATTGGCTGGACGCCTGCGTCTAGGAACTAGGTTTATAGGTTCAGAAGTTTCAGTGGAACTTGGTTGGTATTGGTCAGTCAGGTTAAGAGCCAGGCCTGGAATCTGATTAATCTGATTTGAGGTTAGACTAGGGATCTGGTTCCGGATATTAAGTCTGGATAGACTTGATAAGGAGTTTCTGGCCGTTTGGAAATCATCATTGGAGGGAGTGCTTGGTTCCCTATAAGATCTAGATCTATCTCTTCTGAAGGATATTCTTAGAGTTCTATCTTGCTCATTGATACAGTCATGAAGGCTTCTCATGGGTGGTCTATAGCAAGGTTGGTCAACTTTTTCTTTTATCCAGTCTTTGGAAAGTTAATATCTTCCTATCTAACTGGTGTAGGAACCATAACATTAACAATTGGGGATGCACTGAAACAAATGGTCTGTCCTGCTGAAATAGAGGGGGGGGGGGGGGGGGGGTATAAAGCTAGGTATTAGACCATAAGTTAAGACGCGGTAATGAACTCTGTAAACTAGCTTGTAAGGACATGATCTTTCAAGAAATTTATAATTATGGGTTTGAATATCGATGACAAGGCATTTTTCTTTCTGTTTAAAGCAATGGTAAAGTTTGGATAACATTGAAAATATATGGATCCATAAGTCAGGGTGGTCTCAGCCATCCCAAAGATGGATTCTTTATAGTCTGTTATCCTTTTGTCACGAAGGACGACTAATAAATAATTATTGAGGCCAATCTTCGATAAAGGTTTAATACCAACTTGCACACTGCCAAAGTGCATGTCATTATAACCAATCTTGTGATAGTGATTTAAGCTATTTTTGTTTAATAGATTCATGGAGAAAGTGTTATTTTAAAATTTGACAATGATTTCTTTAGTTTTTTGTCCAAGTAAAGTTCTGAAATCTAAAATGTTCTTTTTCTTATAAATGCTATGTTGTTGAATATTAGGTAGTTGCCAATTATCTAAGTCTTTGTCATTCCAATTAGTCTCATAGTTTGCTATAGACTGTCCTGTAACACTATTGTCATCGTCGGGCTCTATTTCGGGCCTAGAGTTACTTGGAGACATGATAGAGAATAAAGCTAGGTATTAGACCATACCTAGCTAGGTATTAGACCATAAGTTAAGACACGATAGTGAACTCTGTATAAAGCTAGGTATTAGACCATAAGTTAAGACACGGTAATGAGGAGGAGGAGGTGGAGGTGGTGGGGGGGGGGGGGGGTTGGGTATAAAACTAGGTATTAGACCATAAGTTAAGACACGGTAATGAACTCTGTAAATTAGCTTGTAAGGACTTGATCTTTCAAGAAATTTATAATTATGAGTTTGAATATCGATGACAAGGCATTTTTCTTTGTGTTTAAAGCAATGGTAAAGTTTGAATAACATTGGAAATATATGGGTCCATAAGTTAGAGTGGTCTCAGCCTTCCCAAAGATGGATTCTTTATAGTCTGTTATCCTTTTGTCACGAAGGACGACTAATAAATAATTATTGAGGCCAATCTTCGATAAAAGTTTAATACCAACTTGCACACTGCCAATGTGCATGTCATTATAACCAATCTTGTGATAGTGATTTAAGCTATTTTTGTTTAATAGATTCATGGAGAAAGTGTTATTTTGAAATTTGACATTGATTTCTTTAGTTTTTTGTCTAAGTAAAGTTCTGAAATCTAAAATGTTCTTTTTCTTATAAATGCTATGTTGTTGAATATTAGGCAGTTGCCAATTATCTAAGTCCAATTAGTCTCATAGTTTGCTATAGACTGTCCTGTAATACTATTGTCATCGTCAGACTCTAATTCGGGCTTAGAGTTACTTGTAGACATGATAGAGAAAACAACAGTAAAAATACTTCCTAGATTTTAACTCACAGTCTATCTGTGGGAATTACAGTATGTCTAACGTTCTCCTAGCTTGCGGCTATTTTACCCGATGACTACTAACTTTTGAACCTAGAAAAGAATTCTAACTATTTCCTTCACCAACAAGTTTCATGGTTCTGATATCAAAACGTAGCACTAACAATATGACAAAGTGAGATATAAAAGACTTCTGCAAAACAAAGTCAAAAAATTCTTCTACTTTGCACAATAAATTAGGGTATAGTTAACTATTAAAAAATTATCATTATGGTGTATTTGTGATGTACAGGATCACCAATGGAGTTTTGGTTGTGTGAGACGTAAGTAAATAGTAATACGACCTTGCGTAATGCGATGCCCCATCGTAATTATTTCCTTGTGTAATGTGACTTTGCGTGATGTGATGCCCCATCGTAATTAATTTAATATAATAATTAAATTAATTAATTTTTTTATAAAATTGTATTAGTATATTTCGAATGAATCAAATTAATATAATATAATATAAAAATCATAGTATATATATTTTTTTTCTTTTTTAACAATATTTATTAATTCGGAAATAAAAATCATTATTATGATTTCAAAATTAATTCATTTAATCTTTTTAAAAAGTTGTAGCATATAATTTAATTAGTGTAAAATTTAGTTGATCGTATATATATTTTTTTTTCTTTTTTAACAATATTTATTAATTCGGAAATAAAAATCATTATTATGATTTCAAAATTAATCCATTTAATCTTTTCAAAAAGTTGTAGCATATAATTTAATTAGTGTAAAATTTAGTTGCATTCTATGTTTATTTTATAAACTGTTTTGAGTTTTTTTTAATGTTTTTTTTAAAAGCATTTTTTTTGTAGTTAGAATATACACTTTATGGTATATGTCTCGTTATGTCCTCCTAACCAGATGTATCTTTATTTTTAATTAATAAAACTTTTTTAAACTAGCAAACTATTTTCATGATAAAAGTTTTGTTTGCTTGTTTTTCCATTTTGTATGAACAAAAAGTCTCTGAGGAAGAATTATCATGGTAATTACTATATCTATACCTAGTGTGTCTTTTTAGTACACTAGCTCATGCATATAAATAAATTAAAAAAAAAACCAAATAAATGATGAAATCCTATCAGTTTGACATAGAAGACCACCCATCATATACCTTAATGAGGATTTGAGAAGTGGTTTGGATACAATTCGGCACTTTTTCAAAGTTCTGGAATAAGTGACTCCGCAATGGATGATGTAACGATCTCCAAAGGAGTTTTGGTTGCGTGAGTGGGACACACATGGGCGTCAACAACCGGTGCTCAAACTAGCTAGCAAAGTATTTTCATGATACAAGTTTTTTTTTTGGTTTTTTTTTTCCATTTTGTATGAACAAAAAGCCTACTGAAGAATTATATATCATGGTAATTACTATATCTAGTTCTACATATTTGTTCAAACATTAGTTGATTGATACAATTCATCCTAACTAGGTGTACAGCTGCTATTAGACTGTGTTCTTTATCGGGAGGTGTATTTCAATTTCAAGAGTAACTATATATATGGGACTTATAATGAATTGACCACAAAAGCTTAATTGTAATAATTGAATAATGGTTGATGCATACTCAAAAAAACATTTAATATTTCTTAAGTCAATTATTTTTTTTTATGAAACGTTCTCTGATCTAGTTTGAAGATTAGATGTCAAATATGAATAATTTTTGCTCATTTTCTTTTAAGATTTGTCATAAGTACAAGCAACCGATAATTTAATTTGAAAATTAGTTATGTCAAAATTTTCTGTGATACTTTTCCACATTATTTAGAATGTTTAGAATATTTTTTAAAATATTAGCAGAAAAGAAAAATTATAAATCAGTAGTGTAGGTTGATCAAATTTAACACATTGCATTTGTACTATCATGGCATGCCAAGAGTTGGGGGAATATAATTTACAAGATACAGTGGTATGAGAGACTTTAGTACTTGTGATATACTATTTGTGCGATCGGGAAAAATATCTTTAGATTTTCATCTCTAATTGATATTTTGTTTTACCCTTTTAGATTTTCATCTCTACAGAAAATCGTGACCTACACAGCACCTGTAAATTAAGGAAAGCCAGAAAGGAAGACTCAATCACTATATATTGATAAGTTGCTGTCTCCTGGACGAACTCGAGCGATTTTGGGAGCCTTGAGATGTTTGATACCATTTATGTAATTCGTAGCTTGTTAAAGTCTGTAGACGGTCTGAAGGTCGTTTTTGATTCCAGAATTTTTAACTCTTTCGCGGATAGTTTGGCAAAGATGGGGTCCAATAGCGGCGGGGATTTTGTAGTTTGGGGTGATGTGTGATTTGTTTTCGTGGTGATGTTCTGTTTTTCTGGGGTTGGGGCGGCAGTCTTGTATCTCATGGTCCTTTGACCAGGGTCCCCTGTTTGCTTTGTTCTTATTTATTCAATCAAATTATTGCCTTTCAAAAAAAAAAATCACTATATATTGATATTTTTTCTTTGTTTCTCATTCTATATCTATATATATAGCTCATTTATATATAGTGAATTTGACAAGTGTTTTCTATCTCATTTAAAGTGTTTTCCATTTCTTAGTAGCGTATTAAAGTCCACAATTTGAACTGGATCACTCCCTTTTGCAGAATAAAATACCTGAACCGAAAAATATTCTGTGGTGAATGTTGGAGAAAGCATAGCATGAGCCTCAAGTTTTACAATGCTGCAAATCAACCCAATTTCATCAAGAAATGGAAAGTTTTACCCCGCAAATGAAGTGATTGTACTCAATCCATTCATTGTTATGGGATGTTAGATCAATGTTATATTTATTCCTTTGTACGTGTTTGTTTTTATTGTAGATTTTTTTTATTTGAATTACTTAAATGAAAATAAACTATTATATATATTGTGCCAAAGGCCTCGGGCGGGACTTTTTGCACAAAGACATTGACATGCAAAATTTTCATTCCCTATCTAGTTATACTAATTGGACTTTCTTTTGTTTGTTCATTAACATGCAAATATAGGTGACCAGGATGCCATTGTGTATGACATTGACATGCATTTTCAGGAACCGGAGATGGAAAAATATACTAACGTGCATTACACACATGCATTCTCTATAAATGATTATCTATATAAATATACGTGGTATATATGACAAAGTGTGATATAATGACTTTTGCAAAATCTCATAGCCACCACCATTTTTGTAAAAAACTCAACAACCCCATTTCACTATTTCAGTACATTCTGTTCAGTCTTCTCTTATCTGGTATCCATTATTTCTCGCCCCTCTGTATGACTTTATCATTACACATGCACACATTTCACATATATAAATCCAATATCTGCCACTAGTCTCTTTAGTGCTTCAAGTTTTACAATGCTGCAAATCAACCCAATTTCATCAAGAAATGGAAAGTTTTACCCCGCAAATGAAGTGATTGTACTCAAGCCATTCATTGTTATGGGATGTTAGATCAACGTTATAATTATTCCTTTGTACGTGTTTGTGTTTATTGTTAATTTTTTTTATTTGAATTACTTAAATGAAAATAAACTATTAGACATATTGTGCCAAAGGCCTCGGGCGAGACTTTTTGCACAAAGACTTTTGTTCAGTAACATGCACTTATAGGTGACCAGAATGCCATTGTGTATGATAGACATTAACATGCATTTTCTGGAACTGGAGATGGAAAAATATACTAACGTGCATTACACACATGCATAATGCATTCTCTATAAATTATTATCTCTATATATGCATATATGCACACACACCATATATGACAAAGTGTGATATAATGACTTTTGCAAAATCTCATAGCCACCACCATTTTTGTAAAAAACTCAACAACCCCATTTCACTATTTCAGTACATTCTGTTCAGTCTTCTCTTATCTGGTATCCATTATTTCTTGCCCCTCTGTATGACTTTATCATTACACATGCACATATTTCACATATATAAATCCAATATCTGCCACCAGTGACCAGACCATAATTAAATCTCTTCATTATTTTCTGCTTTGATTGAGAATTAACCATGTTGAAGAGGAAAGACATTGCTTCTTTGGTGTTAGTATTTGTTGTGTTTGGGATCCAGACATGCTTTTCACAGAATATTGGCAAAGCAAGTTTTCCAAAGGGATTCGTTTTTGGGACTGACTCTTCTGCTTTCCAGGTTGGTGATCTTTTGATGGTGGTGTTATTATCTTACAATTGTATTATGATTTTTCTTTTTTCTACTCCATTTCAAGCTCTCTAGCTGTTATTAGTGTTTTTTTTTTTTTGGTTTTGTGTTTAGGTTTTAAAAGGAACATTCCAAGATCAAATGATTATAGCATTACCGGTAGGTAAAAAGCCACCTCCAGTACCAGCTTGGTTGGTTCAAACTTGGCCAGCCGGTTATTGTGCCGCATCCAGTACAAAATGTTCCAAACCCACAATACCAGCTTCATTCACGATACATGGACTATGGCCGATTGACAATGACGGACATGTTTTAAACAAAGTTGATGATGACGGGCACAGCCTTCCCGGTAGAAAATTAAATAGGACTCAATTCAAAAATCTAGTGGTATAAGAAATATCATGCTCGATTTGTGCCTATTAATCTCACACACACAGTAATCATGTTTAAAGCTCAACTAATATATATTTCTTATCCATTTTGCAGCTCGATTATTTTCCTAATCTTGTTAAGGACTTGAGGAAAAAATGGCCAAGTTTAATAATAGAAAGTGATGAGGACTTTTGGTTGCATGAGTGGGACAGACACGGGCGTCAACAACCGGTGATCCAACCATCAAACTATTTCTTCACCACCAGAGATATGGCGGAGCGTACAGATTTGTTGAACGCATTAAAGGCAAAAGGCATAGTGCCTGGACATAATCTTCGGTATCCGATCGTTGATATTGAAAATGCCATAACAAAAAAAATAGGCTACAAGCCGTTGCTCTTATGCTACAAAACAAATACGTTGAGTGAGTTGGTATTATGTGTTGATGATGCAAAGGCACAAAAGTTTGCTCCATGCAAAGAACAAAAATATCCTAACTTATGTGCTGGGCCACGTATTGAGTTCCTAAGTGTGTAAGTATAACAAAATTAGTTATAAATAAAAGAATTAAAGTTAGAAATAAGAAAAATTATTGATTATTTTCAAATGCCTTGCATGTGATATATGATTTGTATTACAAACCTGTGAAAATTGACAAGTAAGAGAAGACAAGATCAAAGAGGGGTAATATGGACATTTCACATAGTCAATGTCGTCAACCGTTAACGCATTACATTAATATTTGTGTCTTTATAACAACAATAAATGTCTCTGGCTTAATTGAAAACCAATAATCACATAATTCGATCTCCCGTGTCATTTCCAGCTACCCTATGCACCTTTCACTTCAATCATGCACATATGGTATATACTATATAGAATTAATATTAAATAAATAAGTCAACATTAAACTTAAAACAATAATATTTAATTGTTGGTCATATAATTGTTTGAGACATTATATATACATATAATAGTTTGAGGCTATCAATCATTTTTATTTATATTAATCAAATTAATAAATAAAATAAGTATTCTTTCGGTTATCGAACCGTATATATATTGTCCGATTTATCCGAACTGCAATACAATATATTATCTTATCTTGACAGATCCACGATTATTTTATTGTAATAATTGTAACTCATAATAATAATAATAATATATATATATATATGAGACAAAGTGTGATATAAAAGACTTTTTCAAAATAAGTCAAAAGATTCTTCTACTTTGCACAATAAATTAGGGCACAGTGAACTATTAAAAAATTATCATTATGGTGTATGTGTGATGTAACAGGATCACCAATGGAGCTTTGGTTGTGTGAGACGTGAGTAAATATTAATATAAGAGTATAATTATTTCCTTGTGTAATGTGACCTTGTGTAATGCGATGCTCCATCGTAATTAATTTAATATAATAATCAAATAAATTAAATTTTTTACAAAATTGTATTAGTATATTTTGAATGAATCAAATTAATATAATATAATATTAAAACATTGTATTTTTTTTTCTTTTTTGACAATAACAATTAATTCGGTATTAGGTATTTTTTTTAAGTACTTAGGAGTTATTTGCCCAAACTCCAAACTCGTCCATCTACCAGCTGAGCTACACATCTATCAGCTGAGCTACGCTCCTGTTGACATATATTTATTAATTTTTTTCAACAATAAAACTTATTAATACATCATTTCACATTAATAAACTCTATGACCGTCTATATTAAAAGAGAGATTGTTGTTATCATTATTATGATTTCAAAATTAATCCATTTAATCTTTTCAAAAAATTGTAGCATATAATTTAATTAGTGTATAATTGTATTTGCATTCTATGTTTATTTTATAAATTGTTTTGAGTTTTTTTTTTAATGTGGGTAAAGTATTTGTTTAGAATATACATTTTATGGTATAAGTCTCGCGATGTCCTCCTAACCAGATACATCTTTACTTTTAATTAATGAAACTTTTTAAAACTAGCAAACTATTTTCATGATAAAAGTTTTGTTTGTTTGTTTTTCCATTTTGTATGAACAAAAAGCCTATGAGGAAGAATTATAATGGTAATTACTATATCTATATCTAGTGTCTTTTTAGTACACTAGCTCATGCATATAAAAAAAAGACCAAATAAATGATGAAATCCTATCAGTTTTTACGTAGACGACCACCCATCATATACCTTGATGAGGATTTGAAAAGTGGTTTTGGATACAATTCGGCACTTTTTCAAAGTTCTGGATTAAGAGATTCCGCCATGGATGATGTAACGATCTCCAAAGGAGTTTTGGTTGCGTGAGTGGGACACACACGGGCGTCAACAACCGGTGCTCAAACTAGCTAGCAAAGTATTTTCATCATACAAGTTTTTTTTTTCTCTATTTGTTTTTTCATTTTGTACGAACAAAAAGCCCACAAGGAAGAATTATATATCATGGTAATTACTATATCTAGTCCAACATATTTGTTCAAAAATTAGTTGATTGATACAATTCATCATAACTAGGTGTACTGCTGCTATTAGACTGTATTCTTTTATCGAGAGGTGTATTTCAATTTCAAGAATTACTATATATGGGACTTATAATGAATTGACCACAAAAGCTTGATTGTAATAAGAGTGGTGCTATTGGCACACCCCCCCTACTAATCTATTCATGCCCCACTTTTTTAATTATATAATATTTTTTTTTTCCTTTATCAAAATTACTTAAAGAGACATACAATTTAGGAAATAAATTTTCTTCAAAGTAAATCTATTAAAATCTCACATTCCTTTTCAAAAAAAAAACCAGTAATATGTTTCTTCAAAAAAAAAACTCTTAAACCCTAAAATTTGCATATTACATACATATAAAATATTATAGAATAATTTGAGAACGATATCAAGAATATGGAAGAATTGTCTAAGATCAATATCAAACATCTTAAAGAATTGTCTGAGAATGACATAAATCAAGAATTGTCTGACAATAATAGTAAGTATCTGGAAACAATTCATTCTCTGAATATAAGTTTGAAGTTTATTTTTTCTTTAGAATGATATCAAGCTGTTGTTGTGTTGAAGTACCATGTTATTTTTTATTTTTTTTCTTTTCCATCATGAAATAAGAAGAAAAAAAAACTAAGAAAAAAGAAATAAGAAGAAAAAAAAATAAATCAATCAATGGAGGTGGGAGAGATGTATAAGATACAGAGATAGAGAGATCATATATAGTATTTATTAAGTTTGAAAAATAAGTAAAATGGGTAGTTTTGGAAATAAACCAAAAAATTTAATAAAAACATTTAATTTTATTTAATTAAATCAAAATTTTAAAAAGTGGGGTATGAATAGATCAATAGGGGGTGTGCCAATAGCACCACTCTTGTAATAATTGAATAAAGGTTGATGCACACTTAAAACGCATTTAATTATTTCTTAAGTCAATTACTAGTTTTTATGAAACGTTCTCTGGTCTAATCTTGGGTTTGAAGATTAGATTTTCAAATATGAATAATTTTTGCTCATTTTCTTTTAAGATTTGTCATAAGTACAAGCAACCAACAATTTAATTTGAAAATTAGTTATGTCAAAATTTTCTGTGATACTATTCCACATTATTTAGAATGTTTAGAATAGTTTTTAAAATATTAGCAGAAAAGAAAAATTATAAATCAATATTGTGTATGTTGATCAAATTTAACACATTGCATTTGTACTACCATAGCATGCCAAGAGTTGGGGGAATATAATTTACATGATACAGTGGTATGAGAGACTTTATTAATTGTGATACACTATTTGTGCAATCGGGAAAAATATCTTTAGATTTTCATTTCTAATTGATATTTTGTTTTACCCTTTTAGATTTTCATCTCTACAGAAAATTGTGACCTACATGGCACCTGTAAAACAAGGAAAGCCAGAAAGGAAGACTCGATCACTATATATTGATATTTTTTATTTGTTTCTCATTCTATATATATAGCTCATTTATATATAGTGAATTTGACAAGTGTTTTCTATCTCATTTAAAGTGTCTTCCATATCTTAGTAGCGTATTTGAATTAGCTTGCTATTAAAGTCCACAATTTGAACTGGATCACTCCCTTTTGCAGAATAAAATACCTGAACCAAACAATATTCTGTGGTGAATGTTGGAGAAAGCATAGCATGAGCCTCAAGTTTTACAATGTTGCAAATCAACCCAATTTCATCAAGAAATGGAAAGTTTTACCCCGCAAATGAAGTGATTGTACTCAAGCTATTCATTGTTATGGGATGTTAGATCAATGTTATATTTATTCCTTTGTACGTGTTTGTGTTTATTGTAGATTTTTTTTTATATTTGAATTACTTAAATGAAAATAAACTATTAGATATATTGTGCCAAAGGCCTCGGGCGGGACTTTTGCACAAAGACATTCACATGCAAAATTTTTCATTCCCTCTCTAGTTACTAATTGGACTGTCTTTTATTTTTTCATTAACATGCAAATATAGGTGACCAGGATGCCATTGTGCATTATAGACATTGACATGCATTTTCTGGAACCGGAGATTGAAAAATATACTAACGTGCATTACACACATGCATTCTCTATAAATGATTATCTCTATATATGCATATATATATATATATATATATATATATATATATATACACATATATATATATATATATAAATACACCATATATGACAAAGTGTGATATAATGACTTTTGCAAAATCTCATAGCCACCACTAGGGGTGGGCAAAAAAACCAATAAACCGAACCGAACCGATGAACCGAACCGATCCAATCGGTTTTTTTCCGATTTTCTTATGTTGACCGGTTCGGTTCGGTTCATTTTTTTGAAAACCGATTGGATCGGTTTTTTTTCCGGTTCGTTATCCCAAACCGGAAAACCGAACCGAGATCCAATATATATATAAAAAAAACCTTATTTTTAATGTTTAATAGTCCATGAAACTATAAAACTATGAAAGTGTGTCACATCAAATTTTTTTCTTAGTTTTTTTTTATGAATATTATTTTAAACTAGTATTTTCAATTTGTTCAAACCCATAATTTTATTTGGTTAAAGGCCCAAAAAGATTAAAATATGAAAATATGTGTAATAATTAAAACCCAAAAATATGATCTAATTGGCCCAAAACCGAAAAAACCGAACCGAACCGAACCGGTCAAATTTAATCGGTTTTTGACCGGTTCATAATTGGTAAGTTGATCGGATCGGTTCACTTTTTTAAAAACCGAACATTATCGGTTTTTTATCGGTTCACTCCAAAAGTGAACCGATCCATTAAACGCCCACCCCTCGCCACCACCATTTTTGTAAAAAACTCAACAAACCCATTTCACTATTTCAGTACGTTTTGTTCAGTCTTCTCTTATCTGGCATCCATTATTTATTGCCCTTCTATATGACTTTATCATTACACATGCACACATTTCAAATATATAAATCCAATATCTGCCACCAGTCTCTTTAGTGCTTCAAGAAGGTATATCATTTGCTTTAACTCTTTGAAGAGATTTAGTTGCACATATACACACTCTCTACTCATGCATGCTTTGTTCACCTTGCATTTGTGTTCATCATTGCTTATATGTGTACATCATTTACACATTGCACATACACTTACGTGTATTTATATTGACATGCATTCCTTCAATCATTTGCACTTCTTTTCTAGACTTAATGGTTGTTGCGTCCGCATTCGCACGTCTTGGTGTACGTATTTTTGCGCGTTGTAGTGCCTGTGCGCTGGTCCATGTGCACGGGTAACTACCAGCGCAACCACCAGTGCATTTATCCTGGTGTGGTTTTTGGCCCCCTGTTCGCTTGTCTATTTGCTTGTCTTGAACCACAGAAGTCCTTATGCACGGGTCAGTGTGCGGGTCACTACCCGCGCAGTAGACCAAAGCAGTTAGCCCTGGTGCATTTTGATCCCCTGTTCACTGGTGTGTTCGCTGGTCATGAACCAGCAAAGTCCATGTGCGCGGGTTAGTGCACGGGTTAGTGCGCGGGTTAGTGCACGGGTTCCTACCCTCGCAATGGACCCGCACACTACTTATGTTTTGCCTTTGTCTTTTTACAAACTTTTCAAAACGACGTAGTTTCTTTTAGGGTTGCTATATATACATCTCTTCTTCCCCATTTCGTGCTCAAAGCTTAAAATTTCAGAACTTTGAATAGCAAAAGAGTGTCTTGCATGGAAAGCCACTAAGATTCAATCTTTCTAGACCAAAACTCAAATACACATCTTTCATTCATGAATCAAACATAATCTAGCTTCATCTATAATGTATTCTTACATGGGTCTGCATCAAAACACATGACTTGGTAAGTAGAACACCATTTCCATTTATTCTAGTGTTCTAGCTTAGCAAGATGACTCTTTTTATGACTTGTTTGCATCAAGTTTGAGTTTTTATCGTTAAGATGACATCTTTGTGTGTTTGTTGGGTTTTGTATCATGATAGTTATTGCTCTAGGTTTGCATTTATTTCATATAGTTAGTTATATGTATGACATATAGCAACATGATATCTAGGATTGTTTAAATCATTCATACATGATTAGATAAGTATTAAATGTGTTGAGCTAGCATTTGTGCATTTAGAATATTCTCATATTCACATTAGGTTGCATATCTCTTCTTTTAAGAGTTAAGTCTTGTATGTGTCGTGAGTAGTATACAAGCAAGAGTCTAAAATCACTATTAAAGGCCTACGAGTAGCAAGAACAGATTAGTAACTGATTGGGTGTGATCTGGTCAACCTAGGTTGTAATCGTTTTTGCAAATAGTGGATTTGAGTTCGATTGGCAATTAGGCCCGTGAGTTTTTTACTCTATTGGGGTTTTCACACATAAAACAAATCATTTGTGCATTTAGAATATTCTCATATTCACATTAAGTTGGATATCTCTTCATTTAAAAGTTAAGTCTTATATGTACCGAGGGTAGTATACAAGCAAGAACCTAAAATCACTATTAAAGGCCTACGGGTAGCAAGAACGGATTAGTAACTGATTGAGTGTGATGTGATCAACCTAGGTTATAATCATTTTTGCAAATAGTTGATTTGAGTTCGATTGGCAATTATGCCAGTGAGTTTTTTACTCTATTGGGGTTTTCACACATAAAACAAATTATTGTGTCTTTCTTTTATATTCTGCACTTTGTTATAATAATTGTTTATTTTAGATAGCAGGGGTTGTTGTGATTAATTTTTGACTCATCCCCCCCCCCCCCCCCCCCCCCCCCCCCCCCCCCCCCCCCCCCCCTTATGTTAGTTTAAGCATTCTTAAAGTATTTTCAATATCCTCTAAATAAGATGCTTGAGCTTAATTGAAAAGTTTTGGAGGTTAGAGGGTTGAAATTGGAATTGCATCTGCTGAACACTCAACTTTCAGGGGTTATATCTCCCTTCTCAGATCGAATTAGATTTCTTACTACCTATTACCGAAAATCCCGAGATATCTACTTTCCAACAGTTTTTACGGATCGCGATTCTGAGATTTTTGGAGGAAGTTATGACCGTTTTCGTAACGGTGCGCGAAGCTGAAAACAGTCATCTGCCAGAGGACCAGACAAAGAAGCAAAACGACGTTTGGGGCAGTATGTTTCGCGGGTGAGGTTTGGTGGGTGATCTGGACGAACCCACCCGAGAAGGCCCTGTTTTCACCCCATTTTGGTACCCTAACCTCCCCACTTTATATATACACCATTTTCTCCCATTTTCCATTATTGCTAGCCACCTCACACTCCACCTCCCACCAATCACTCTTCTCTTTGACTTTTCTTTCACCGCACACCAATAATTCATTCACTCTCCTCACACGAATTCTATTCTTTTCGTTTTTTCGGTACCATCTTGAATGTATTCCTTGCACTTTATTATTACGGGTTTAGGAATTTTTTTGCTTTTATATAATTTTTTTACCCACTCATTACCTAAATGTTGATGATGATAATCACATTACAAATTAACGATATAGTTGCTTATCTGCTTCTGTTCATTTTTGCTTCTCTTTTTCGGAAATGTATTGAAGAATAATCTGGTTGTTGTTTAATGCTTTGAACGCACAATCTGTTGCTCTTCACAGCTTTGTTTTAGAAGCTATTTATCCTCTGTCTGTAGGCAAACACCTATCTGTTTTGGCCTCAGATGTCCAAATTTGAGTTTGATTTGTTAAACAGTTTTTGTCTTTCAAGTTATTTCTGTGAAGGATATAAATGGTGCTGGTGTTTCAGACAGGAATGAGAATAGAGCTGCAGCAGCTAATACAGATTCTGATCCTGTGATTGCTAAAGCATCTAATGATGGTTTGATCAAGAAATCACAACCTCACTTCCGCACTACATCTAAAGTCAGAAACACGAATCAAGAGTGCATCACAACCATGCATCAAGGCTTAAAAGAAGCACAGAGCAATGGTTGAGATTGTGAGTCTGACTAACTGAATTTGGGCGCCAAATTCTGTTATTGTAAAGCTGACATGGCAATGTGATTGGTCCACCGTAATTCTAGGAAAGTTTGTTAGAAACAAACCAAAAGTGTGATCTCACAGTATATATATGTATTGAGCATTTGTTGTTAATAGTATTGAAAAATATCTCAAAAATATAAAAAATTTTCTCAGATTCTGTTCTTCTCTGTTGCAAGCTTCATTGAAGCTTTTTGTCAAACACTTACTAACATTGTTTTGTATCTTGCTATTTCTTCTTTTCATAATTCCTCCTCTCTGCCTGTTGGTCACACATGTGCAAACTTGTGTTGTATGAAATCCCCGAAACCCGCTTAGGTAATCCAAGTTCGAAACCCGTACACTCGTCGAACCCTACAATTTTTGTGGAACAAGAAACTATGGCCTTTTGCTCCTGACCTTGTGGGAGCTAACCACACTGCCACTCAGAAATCCTATTCCGTAGATTTTTATGCTTATCAAAATCTATGCAAAAGCATCACCAAATAGGCAAATATAACATAAAGGGATTCCACTATTAGGATTTTTTATGGTAATAAATAAATGAAACCAAGTATTCATCAATTCATAGTGGATTCTTTGAAGCAAACATAACCTTTAAAGATCTTCAAATATGGGGAACAGATGCTCTGTTGTTTCTCTGCTGTCATGTATATATCTTTTTATGATACTGAGTTAAAAAAACAAAAGAATTGAAATATGTTGCTTTTGGTGTGTTAGTTTTATGGAAATTCAAGAAGGGCCGGCCCTCCTTCTTTGCTAGAGGGCCGGCCACCCCGGCCCCCTTTTTAAGGGGGTCTATGTGTACATGACTTTAATATTGGTTTCGAAACCATTTTTTATTTTATATCAAATTATAAGGGTTCGGATATTTATTATGAGTATTAGTAAAATGTCCATATTTAAAAAAATTCAAAAGTTAAAATAAACAAAACAAAATAAAATTGGGCCAGGAGGCCTAAGATAAAAAAGTTCCAAATGAAATCTTTAATTATGTATTTTTTTTATCTTCAAACATATCAGTACTAAAGTTCATTTATTATCTGAATTTCCAGCCTCAAAATCCAATATCTTTCTCAACTCTCTTCTCAAAACAAAAAAAATCCCTCAAGTCCTAGCTCTCATTCTCTCAACAAGGAGCTCAATCTTAGATTTTCACCCCGGGCCTCAAAATAGTCAGGGCCGGCCCCGAATTTAAGTAACCCAAATCTCCTACTTTTCAAGCATGTGAACAAAACTTGCAAATAACCGGATATCACCTGTTTCCAGCTTCGTTTTTTATTTGCTTGTCTGCTCATTTCTATTTGAGGCCAAATATACTGGAAATAATTGATCTATCTTAATTCTTATCAGCAAAAAGTTAAAAAGATTTTAAAATCTTGCATTCAATAATGAGAACCAACATTTGGCTGAGGGAATGGGCTTTCTGGTGTGGCTGAAATTAGCAAGAGATTTTCACTTTGAGCCCAACACACTATTTTTGCGCATATGAAAACCCGTATGTGCACCTGTTAATGTACTTTCCATTCAGGGACGGCCTTAGGGGGAGGGGGACCTTAGTGAGATAATCACTTAGGGCATCCGATTCTAAATGACCTTTAAATTTTAGTTTAATTTTTTATATTTTAAAATAGGGCCATATGTGATTTTAAACAAAAAATACTCATAAATGACTTTAAAAAATAGCATACTGTACACATATAATATATATATTTTTAAATGTCCATCAATAAAAACACATTTAACATTCTTACAACAAAAACACTAGATCAAAAATTGCCTCTTATCAAACATTCGAACAAAAATTGAAAATCAAAATTAGGGTTCTTAAGAACTTTCTTGATATGAAAAATTTTAAATTGGTAACTTTTTATTTGCTATTTTTTTGTGTTATAGTTTTAAATTTGAGTTAGTATATTGATTTTTAGAAGTATTTACTAGAAAAAAAAATAACCAAGTAAATATACAAAGAATATCAAGAGTCTCATTTTCTATAGTTTGTCTTAGACCTCGAAAATCTCAAGGTCGTTCCTGTCTCTATTATACATATAGTTTAGAATGGTGTAAGTCTTTCCACTATTTTTTTTTTGGAACATCTACATTTAGGGGTCAATGGAAGAAACATGATTCAAATCCACAACCTCATTTATGTATGTAGTAGGGGAATACCACTGAACCAACCCCGTCTTGTCATGCACTTTTGTTCTGACAGATTCTCAAGCATATTGGACCTTGGTGACTTCTTTGAAGCTAGAAGCATTGAACTCACAATCTCAATGGTTTAGATACGAGGGGAATACCACTAGCCAAGGATTTACAAATAAATGAATAATTGCAATAAAATTTTATTTTTTGTTTTTATATTGACTATGAAGTGCCACCAAGAATTTGTATTCCCAGAGGACACCTTGATTTCTTTGATACATATGATTTAAATATATATATATATCCATTCAATAAAATCACATGTATATAAAAGATTCATTTCTACAAAAAAATAAAAAAATTTTACAGAGCTATCATCAAACTAGATAAATAAGCTTGAATTATTCCCTTCGCAGACCTAGTTCTTCATTTTCAAGCTTTATTAATCCTGTAATCATCAAAACCCAAAAAGCAAAATAAATAAATCCAAAATGATTCAATATAGTCACATACACACAAAACCAGAGATCTTTTGAACAGCTTCCTGTCTGCTTTAAAACTTTAGGCATAGTTGAAAACTTTTGTCAATGATCGATGATCATTATTGTATTGATAAGAGAGTACAGTAAGCTAGCAAACCAATCATGATTCATGAAGCAGTTTTTTATATCTTAGCGACTGGTATTTAATCATCATGGAATAACAATCATGCCCAACCGCTCCCAAGCATTGAGGACCTCTGCCCGACTGTAGTACATATTGCCAGCAGGATCATAGAAATACTGCACCACAAAGTTCATCCAATATTGTTTACAATGCTATAAGGAATTATAATAAGGCGCAATTGTTTGCTTGATCTCTCTATGTATGTGTGTGTCGATATGAAATATTGATACGTATCAGAGTGTACGTGTCAATATAAAATATGAATGCTTAATCTCTCACATGTATATGTACATGTACATGTGTCAATGTGTATGTCACTGTGTCAATATGAAATATAAATGCTTGATATGAACTATGTTTGTGTCTATATGAAATATAGAAGCTTGATTTCCCTCTTTGTGTTTTTCATGTTTAGAATGCTGAAAGGAATTATAATACTTGCAGTTCTTCTTGGCCAACTTGGCCTTTTTTAAAAATAATTTTTGCCGTTCAAAAAAAAATGAAATATGTTTTCTAGACCGGTGAGTTTGTAGGAAATATAAGAACATTTAAAAGTAATTGATATGTGCAAAATATATATAGTTGCAACTTAAAGCTATAACCTTGTTTATTAATTTAAGAGTAAATTGGCTTTAGACAACGTTAATTTTTTTTTAAACGTTTTTTTTTTAATTTGTAAGAAATAAAATGGCTTTAGACAACGGTTATTTTTGTTTTTAAAATGAACATCATTTTAAATAAACAAATTAAACCCGAAAAGACGCAGCAAATACTCCATTTTATTTTAGTGTTTAATCAATAAAATAGTATTGGTATCAGATCTGAATTTTTTTTCGACTCGGATCGGATTTATACTATGAAATTACAAAGCATGTATATATCAACTCTTCTATAACTTAAAAAAAACAAAAAAAAAAACTATTACAATATTTAGGGATCGGAAAAAAGGGCATTACTCAAACCCGCAACGTCTAAAATATAGGTGTGAAGGGTTTACCACTAAACCAACTTCGTTTATTCTATAACTAAGACTTTTGATAGTGGGTTTCTATGTCATTCTATTCTACCACCTTATACTCAATCACAATAAAATATCATATTATAATCTTTGAAGAATGATCAAAACCAACCAAATAAACAAACAGAACCTATAACATGCATGAAAAAAACTAGATCGGAAGAAGAAAAAAAACTTGAAAAACCTTTTTGAAACAAAAATTAAAAGGATTTTTTTCTTTTTGTTTACCTTATAAATCCTCCCTGTGTTCATCCGGCGTTCCTCCACTATCCATCCGGGGAGGAGCCATCGGTAGGCAGGGAACAAGTTGTCTTGGAACACTGATTCGGAACGGCTAGATCTCCGGCTACGGCTGCGGCGCTGAACCCTAGCTAGAGTGGACCTGCCCAGCTGTGACATTCTCATAACTAGATGTCTCTCTTCACCAATAGTTGCATCATTGCGTCCATTGTTTTCCATGGTTGTGGTCTGAAGCTTTTGAGGAGTGAGCTTGGTTTTATAATGGGTTTCAATTTCACTTGTTTATTATTATTATTAGTATTTTGTTACAAGTTTTTGTTTCAATTTGACCCTTCTAGTTTCTGTATTTTTGTCATAGCTTTATCTAGGGTTATTTATTTGCATTTGTGTCCTTGGGTTTTTAATATTTTGAATTATCCAACTTAAGTATAAGCTTTATTCTTTAATAAATATTAAGATAATTATATGGCTATAAAATCATTTATAGCTAATACTTAGATTCTTATACTATTTAATGTGTAATTTATTATGCAATCCAACCCGATTTTCATTTTCTTATCTGGATTTCCTATCTAATTATTTGTAACGGTCATTCTTACGTGACATACCATTGCTTTATATACCTACTAATCAAAATCTATGCATATATTATTTCCTTTAAAATTATCTCTAAAATAGGTTAACCTTATCTTAAATTGTAAGTCATGAAATTCAACCATTCTTTTAGTTATCGATTACGGTTGAGATAATGTTATGTCATCTTTAATTTAGATATCTGTGTTGTCAAGTTTTTTATGACCAGACAATTTTTTTATGTGTTGGCAATCAAAATTATGAGGTTTTTATAAATACAATGATGTGTTGAAAAATTAATGGTTAGAAATGCCACATCACCTCTTAAGCCTAAGGTACTAAAGCATCTCTCCATCTTTAAAGCTAAATTATTAAATGTTGGATTTAGTTACCATTTAATGTTGATAGCCCACCTCATATAAATACATCAGTTACTTAATTAAATTTAAAAGAAATAATTAAACTACTAAATTTAGATTGTTTTATGTTATATATATACTATATATATACTATATATATATATATATGCTTATGTTATAAATGATTGGGCCAGCTACTTAATTAAGTTGAAATGAAATAATTATACTACTAAATTTAGAATGTTTTTTTGTTATGTTATAAATGACTGAGCCAATTACTTTTAAAAAAAATATTAGGTTTTTTTGGGAGAGAAAGAGAACTCGAACCCACAACCTCGTGGTGTAAATATGAAAGGCATACCACTAAACTAGAATGTATGGCAAAATTCTCCACAGATACATATATATATAAGAATCCGCTCCATTTAAAAAAGGGATTGATACTATTATTTTGGAGATGGCGCGGTGATGGATACCATCTTAATATCCATTTTATTTTCGGGGATGATGATGGATATCGTCGATGGATATTCATACTCATCCGGATCCATTATAGATTTTAATATTTTAAAAATATAAAAAAATTATTATGTAATTATTAATTCTAATTATTTAAGTTATTACTAATTTTTTTATCATCAAAACCTTAAAAGCTAGATTTCTAAAATAAGCATGATAATATGATATTCTCATTGTCGCATGGATCATTGTTATGAAAGAATGGGAGTATTTATGATTTTTTTATTAAGCTGTTGGAGAAAATTAAACTGTGAAATTTTATGTGATTTGATTTTTTCGTTTGTTGAATTTATACTATTTGAACTTTATTGGATGTACCATTACACATGTTAAATAAATTTTCTCTTGTAAACTATACAAATTTACATTTTTTTTCATTGGATACGGATATAGACAGAACAGAGATGGATATCTCCACCTAAATTTGAATATTATATGAGTCCGCCCCGGTCATATGAAAATGGGGATGGATGCGGGGATGAAAATTAATAAATAAATAAATATATTTATATATCAAACGGATACGGGGATGAATATTGGGGTGTTCATCCCCAATCCGATCCATTGTCATCCCTAGCCTGGTTCCCATCTTGTCCCCACCTCATCATGTCAATGATGTAGTCAATTACTAATTAATTAATTAAGTTGAAAAGAAATAATTATACTACTAAATTTAGATTGTTTTATGTTATATATATGCTTATGTTATAAATGATCAAGTAGTATGACATATTGGATTTGACAGTATGATAATAAATTTAAAATTTGTTCAAGGAAACCTAATTACCAAATATGCCAACGATTCACATGTAAAATTTTGGTGGTTTTGTAAAGGTTATAATTAAAGAACCATATAAGCTATTACTAATTGTATTTTAAAATAAACAATTAAATTATGTATCATAGTTCGAGAGTAAGAAAAAAAAATAGTTGGTTCAGATATTTATTCAATTCAGTCCTCTTAACTGTTAATTAATTATTTTGTATAAAAAACAATGATTAATTATTACTAAGTTAATGTGAAATTTATTCAAATTCATGTTATTGATTCTAAAAGCTAATCCACAGTATATTAGTATTAGTAAAATAGAAAATAGTATTCTTCATAATTTATTTAAAAATAAACAACATAAATATACTTATCAGTACTGTAAAAATAATAAAATAAGGCAATTGAACTTCACTTTGTATTTTCATTGTCTAAATAATATAACAATCATCAATTCTTTTTTAAGATCTGAGTTTCATGTAAATCAGTCAAGATTGAAAATTTCATTTTTTTATATATATATTAATCTTTAAATCACAATGTTTTGTATGTAGAGTTGGGATTTCTGTTACCATTTCTATTTGTGCCAACCGAAACACAATGTCACAATCTGTTTAATTGCTCGTATCAAAATCCATGTACGTATCTAACCAATTATTAACCAATTATTTGTATCAAACTCCTTTTAATTAATCACATCATAACCCATAAATCTACTTGAATGTCATTTTGTTTTTCTGAAACTGTGTATAGCAAACACCCAATATTTATTTATCATTTAATTGAGAAGATTCAGCTATAACAATGTCATGGACAAAGGAAGGGCAAACATAATCCAGCTAAACCTTGTCCTCGTAAAAAGAAATAGTCATCCTCGCTAAAACATGAGCCACCTTATTTCCCCGCGACGAACAAATTGAAAAGAAGAGTACAACATAAGAGAGAAAATATTACAAATTATTGACAACAAAAGGATTGATAAGAGAGTACAATATAAGCCAACAAATCGGTCAATCGATAACGACCAAGTCCGACAGATTCCAAGCATGGGGACCTCTATCCGACTGTATTGATTGCCATCAGGATCATAGAAATACTGCACCATAAAGTTCATCCAAGATTGTTTATAATACGCCGAAAGGAATATAATAAGATGCAATATGTATGAAACGCGGATGTTTGATCTCTCTATATATGTACATTTGTGTGTCAATATAAAAAATATATAATTGTTGTAAACGAATTGAAGAATAGATTGTACGTGTTGTAAACGAATTGAAGAATAGATTGAAATAATGCGAAATAGAGATGAGGGAGGCGGGAGATATATGAGACGAGAGAGCTGTGTGAAATATTTTATGATATTGATATGGAGAGCATCAGCTCTTTACAAAGAAAAGAAACATATATATAGGCAAGCACTAACCCACTTGCATTACATATTGTATCCATAACTTAATGGTGAAGTAATCCAACTTTCAATGTGTGGAAGATATTTGGCAAGTGTGTGTTAGGCGGTGAGTTTGTGGGAGATCTTGTGTGTATTACACATGTGGTAAAATCCACATATTATAACACTCTCCCTTGGATTTATACCACTTGTATTAATATTCTAAGAAAAACCCAATGGGACAAAATCTTAAAAAAAATGTATACAATGATCTCTCTGGATCTTGTGGTACTGGACGTTCTCAAAACTATCTCGTTAAAAACCTTGTCAGGAAAACCCAGTGGGATAAAACCTGATCGAAGGGAAAAAGAGTATAGTGTACATATGTCCAAATTTATTGTTTTCTTCAAAACATTTCTCACATTTATACTTTGCTAGGGAAAACTCAGTGGGATAAAAACCTAAGCAAAGATATTCATTGATCTGTCGGATCAAAGTAATATTTATGATGATCTTTTGGATCAATGTAAAATATATACGATGATTAGCTAGATCAAAGTAATATTTACAATAATCTTCTTGATCAAGACAATATATATACGATGATTAACCGGATAAAGTAATATTCATGGTGATATTTGTGGATCAAATGATTTTTGGGTGTGCTTAGAGAATTGCATCATTAAAAACCTTTATTAGGAAAACTCAATGAGATGAAAAACCTGATTGAAAGAAAAAAGAGTACAATGCACATATGCCCCAAATAATTAATATACTTTATCTGATATGCTCCCCATGGTGGGACGCTCCCCCTGATGGGACGCTCCCCCTAATAAAAGTTCTTTTAAAGCAATCTTCTAGATTGCTGAACTGACGCATACAGATAACGTCATAAAATTATTGGAGGGAGTATAAGCAAAACTTGCTTTATGGAGTAATATCCATATGGAATCTTTTCACAATCCTTTCAAAATATTATGATTGATGGACAAGTATTCCATTTGATCTATGCTCGACCTTCAGGTCGAGACAATGTTTTCCTTCTCATTTCCTTATGAGGACACATGAGTATATAATATGATTATTATATCTTTATCTTTATCAGATATTAACTGAAACGGCTATACCACATCTGTTCATATTGTTTTAATCCATATAAGGAGTTTTGTATGTTCATCAAATACAGATTACGAGATCTCGATTTATATGCTTCTAGCATTTTAGAATCCTTCAGGATTTATAAATATCTGCATTGAGTGAATCATATAGATAAATGATTACTACGTCTACGAGACGTATTTCAAGCCTTTTAAAGGCAGCCAAATTTATCAACAACGTAATCGTATTCATCAATTGTGAATACCAAGTTTCTGTAAGAAACCTCGCACTACGAGTCGTGTCTCATATCTCACGATCTCGTTTTTCTCATTAAGTTTCCGTATAAAGACCCATTAGTATCCAACTAGTTTGACATCTCCATGTGTCTGGAGTACTATTGGTCTAAATACTTTATGTCTGGCTTATGAAGTCAATTCTTCTTGAATTGCTTCTTCCATCTAGGCCAATCATGTCTTTTTATATACAATCATTGATATTATGAATATCATAATTATCATTTATAATTTCAGTAGCGCTACTGTGTATAAAAATACATCATCAATGATTGTTTCCTTATGATTCCACATTTCTCTCATATGACTTATAGAAATTTTCTCAATTTCTATACTTTTGTATCTCTATTGAGATTACTTCCATTTTAATTGATTTAGTCATATCATAAACTCTGTATGATATATAGAATTTCTCTCAATTTCTATATTCTTGTATCTATGAGATTTCTTCCATTTCAATGGATTTAGTCATTTCATAGACTTGTGTCTCTTTTAGATATATCAGACTCTTATAGAGTTGATTTAGAGATGGGATCCCAATAACAATACCTTTCAAAAGGTTATAAATTTATGATATGTATCAGATGATTTATTTATTGTCTTTTTCTCTGATCGTTCTTCAAGAACAATCACCCGGCCGGGGTTTATGAGATGACAACTGATAAAATCTTGTTACCTTTAATATATCAGGTAACAGATTAATAATCATCCGATGATCAATTATCTTTCGTATTTGAGAGATACGAAGATTGAAATGAGACACACATATATATAGAGAACCGAACTGGTATCTCTATTTTGTATATAAGTAACTTTACATTTACTTTTCTCTTCTTGAGAAACTTTCTATTTGGAAATTAATCAATATAATAATCTGGAGATATTTGATAAGTGATTCCCTTAATCCATTTTGATTATGATTATATCTGGAAAACTGCTAACAAGTGTAAGTAATATGGAGATGTTTGATAATAAACAAACATATGATCATCTCGTAGATGCATCAATTAGAACCATTTAATAATGAAATGGATCATTTAGTGGATGAATATATCCATATATATCTCCTTGAATTCTTTGTAAGAATGATGAGAATTCAAAACCAACTTTTAGAATAATATGGTTTTACTGCTAGTTTCCCCTGTGAACATGCAGTACATGAGTACTCACTGGATAAAGAATCTTCTGGTTCTTTAATAAATATCCATGAGTATTTTCAATGATTATACTCATCATTGTAGATCCTGGGTGACCAATACGGTCATGCCAAAACACAAACATTTTCGGATCTGGGAACTTTTGATTCATGATTCATAACTGCATAAACATCTATACTCTTTATAATAGTGTTTTATAATCCAGATGATAAAGCACGCAGCTTTTCTATAATAAGTTTCTGGCCTGAATCATGAGGAGTAATGCATATATATTAAACAATCTCATTACTTATAGTTTCAATATGATATTCATTCCTCCATATATCTTTGAAACTAAGCAGAATCCCTTATATTCTGCTTGAATGATATAAAGTATCATCGATACACGATTTAATACCATCTGGTAATAATATCGTGGCTCTTTTAGAGCCTTTGATTAGATCTGCTGGATCTGATCTGGTATTAACTTTATATATTTTTGAACTTAGCATATTCTTTTATGCTCTGCTTGAATAATATCAAGTATCACTGATACATGATTTAGTATTGTTTGATAACAATATCATAGCTCTTCCATAGCTTTCTATCAGATCCGTTGGACGTGATACAATATTAATATTTGCTCAGATAAAAATCAAATTCATAAAATATATCTGACTCCGCAGAATTGTACAAGTCCTTGCACTCTAGGCAAGACATATATTTCCCTTCTGGGAATTTTATGGACATTATGTGTAATTCCATTTTATATCTCATCTGAAATGATAATAATCTTTTCAGTAGGTTTATTCTATAAACCTTACCTCTTGTTATTCATAAACATCCACTCCTGAGTATGTTTTGATATCTCATGAATTTAAATATATCCAAATTTACTCTCTTGATACTGCTCCTTCATGAGCAAGTATAAAATGGATAAAATATCTTTTACAATCTGATTACACGTGATATTAGGATCTTAAATCCTTTTAAGATACTCACAACATCCTACTGGATGTGTAGACCCCCCCCCCCCCCCCCCCTTTTATTTTTACAATTGAATGATACAGTAGGATCTTAAATCTCTTTTGTGATAATCACAGCATCCTGCTGGATGTGTATGAAATTGATACAATGTTATTTTCAATTTCATTATTCGTTAGAATCTTAAATCTCTTCTTTATGATACTCACATCCTACTGGATGTGTAGATCCTTCCTCTTTTTTTTCTCAAATGAATGATACGTTAGAATCTTAAATCCCTTCTATGATACTCACAGCATCCTACTGGATGTGTAGCTCATTCTTTCAAATAAATGATATGTAAATATATCACTTGATATATACGAGATAACTTCATATAACTTCATATCATGAACGTGTTTGAAACCCGAGGTTCCAAATAATGAAGTATGACATTCATTTATATAACACTGGATCCAGAACTCCATGTTTCACTAGTGGTGTCAATTTGGGCCGGGCCCAAACGGGCCGCCCGGCCCGGCCCGGTTTTCTGGCGGGCTTGGCCCGGCCCGGCCCGCCAGCTAAACAGGCCCTGGGCATGGCCCGTTTAACAGGCGGGCCAGGCTAGGCCCCCATTTCAGAAAACCGGGCCTGGCCCGTGTAGGCCCGTGAAGCCCATGGCCCAAAAAAAATTTTGAATTTTATTTTTATTTTTAAAAAAAAAAATTTGAATTGAAGGGTGGCTTTTGTAATTAGCCAAGTTACCGTTGGTGACCGTTAGGGGGGGGGGGGAATATTCAAAACTTTTAAATATTACGTTTTTTTAAATCTTTTACAATTTTTTCCAATTATACCCTCTTCTAACTTTTTCCTATAAATACCCCATCACCCCCTCACCTTATTCTCTGCATTTTCTCTACTTCTCTACTCTCTT
This sequence comes from Dipteronia sinensis, assembly GCA_033220585.1. Taxonomy (NCBI): domain Eukaryota; kingdom Viridiplantae; phylum Streptophyta; class Magnoliopsida; order Sapindales; family Sapindaceae; genus Dipteronia; species Dipteronia sinensis. Next base: position 7,004,430 of record CM065636.1, read on the forward strand.
ATTCTCTCTATTCTCTACAATCTCCAACATCTCTCACTCACTCTTTCAACTATTTTGTAATTTATTTTATTTATTTAATATATTATTTATATACTATATACTATTATACTAATATACTATACACCATACATTATATATTATATATTTACATACCTTCCACTCTCTAGTTTCTACATATTCTAAGACTCTTAGTCTCTTACTCTAAGGTATTGCCTTGTTTATTTATTTTTTAATTAACTTTCATTTGTTATTTAATTATTAAGTATTATAAATACTTAATTTTTTTTTCCCGATTGCACTCTTTTTCCCATACCAAGGTTTTATCCCATTGGGTTTTTCTTGGTAAGGTTTTTAATGAGGCAATCATGATTTGTAATTTATACATTTTAGTATCTCACCACAAATTCAAGATGAAATTACAAAAATATTATTCATCGAAAACTAATTAAGTGTTGTATGAAATGAATAATATTATATTTCATATTAAAATTATTACATTAATTACTCAAAATTATTACAATGTATAAAAAAAATATTGAATTAATAAAAAAAAAATTGGAAGCCCGACGGGCCCGAAACGTGCCGGCCCGTTTCAGGCCCGTTTGGGCCTTAACGGGCCGGCCCGCTAAGGCCCGGCCCGGCCTGCCCTCCCACGGGCCTTGGACCCGGGCCGGCCACCTTCAGCCATCTGCCGGGCCGGCCCGAATTGCCCCCACTATATAACACTAGATCCAGATCTCCAGGTTCTATCAGGGGTATAACACAATTTGATATGTTGCATAAAAATAAACAATTTCAGGGTCATGAGAACACCTTAGACACAGCATAAACCAGTCCAGAGACACAACATAAGTCAGTCTCATATATTACATAAAAATAAATGGTTTCAGGGTCATAAGATCACCTTACAGGGCCATGAGATCACCTGCGATGTGCATAAAAATAAATGATTTCAGGGTCATAAGATCACCTTACAGGGCCATGAGATCACCTGCGATGTGCATAAAAATAAATGGTTTCAGGGCCATAAGATCACCTTACAGGGCCATGAGATCACCTGCGATATGCATAAAAATAAATCTATAACTATTACATATAATTTCCGGTTGACGGCATAAGCCATCTTGTCCGTTGGGATTTTAAATCATTTTTATGAAATTCAGAGCATCCTTTTGGATGTGTATGGATTTCATTTTACTTTAGGATCTTAGAATTTTTTTTTATGATGCTTACAACATCCGACTAGATGTGTATATTTCTCTGAATATTTCTCTGCATCAAACATGTATATCATACTGGATCCAAATCTCCAGCTTCTGAATATTCCATCACTCCTGAAAACAGAGTTCATAAAGCTTAAATAAGTCAAAACAATACTTGCAAGTAGAATTAGCTGAAACGGATGGCACGGTTGCGTCCGGAACGGTCGAAATAGCTGGAAACAAGTCCGAATCGGTCCGAAAACGGACGAAAATTACACCGAAACGGACGAAAAACATTTATGGCTGATATGGCGCTGACGTTGCGCGACTGCTGACGTGGCACGCATCACTGGCTGACGTGGCAGCTACTGCTGACGTGGCACTGATGTGGCATGCACAGTCGCTGACGTGGCATCATGATGATGACGCAGGGCTGACGCATGCTGACGTGTCGCTGACGTGGCATAACATATGCGCTGACATGGCGCTGACATGGCGGTTGACTTGGCGGACGCTACAAGTGTCGTCTTCAACCTTCGAAAATCTGTAGCAAAAATTCTGGGGAAATTTTTGGGTGTTGACCGGACTTTGACCGGAGCTAGAGGCTTCGTTAGAGCTCCGTTTGAGACGCGGTCAGCGGCTTCGGAATCGTATTTCTGAGAGGAACACAACAGTATCCTCCGAAAAGCGATTCGAGCACTTCAAAATTTCTGTACTCAATCGAAAACTCAAAAATCAAAGCTAAAAACAGTCCAGAACTTTCTCTGGAAGTCCTAGACTAGATTCGTGCTGATAATGTGTTGTAAACGAATTGAAGAATAGATTGTACTTGTTGTAAACGAATTGAAGAATAGATTGAAATAATGAGAAATAGAGATGAGGGAGGCGGGAGATATATGAGACGAGAGAGCTGTGTGAAATATTTTATGATATTGATATTGAGAGCATCAGTTGTTTACAAAGAAAAGAAACATATATATAGGCAAGCACTAACCCACTTGCATTACATATTGTATCCATAACTTAATGGTGAAGTAATCCAACTTTCAATGTGTGGAAGATATTTGGCAAGTGTGTGTTAGGCGGTGAGTTTGTAGGAGATCTTGTGTGTATTACACATGTGGTAAAATCCACATATTATAACAATAATTACACACATAAGTATAAAGAATTTTTCATCATATCAACTTAAAGCAAAAACCTTGTTTATTTAAATAATATTGAAAGAGTAAATTGGGTTTAGACAACGTTAATATGCTAAGGGTATTTTAGACTTTTTACTGTTATCACACGGTCAAACGTTAAATCTAACGCCCGTTGACTAACGTGAGGGGGTTGAGTGTCAATTAATAATAAAGTTGTTTCTAGGTGCAACAGGACAAACCTCAGAGAGGTTTAGTGCAATTTGCTCTAAATATGATTCAAAGATCTTTAATAATTACACAAAATCAATAAAATTGAATAAAAACACATTCTATTAATAAAACAAAATAATTGCATTATCAAATACAATGAAGTATATACTCCATTTACAAATATATATATATATATCCCAAAATTTAACTATACATATCCTCCCTAATAAAAATAGAAAGATGAGAGAAAATAATCCCAAGAATTTCTTCACTTCAAATGTCATGCGAAACAAACATAAAAGTAAAAAGAAAAATATTAAATGTTCATAATGTCATTAAAACAAAACATCTACATACTTCAAACTTAAAATTTAATTTACTACAAACAAGAACTGCACCAAATGGAAATAATGAGATTGAACAAACCTTTATCAAGAAATTATTTTTAAAAAAAAATTCTCTCTTTTTTTATACCTCACCTAGGACAATCAAACAAAAAAAACAAAAATTATTACATAACTCAAAATTTTTAAACCAAAATTAATATCACACGGAATAAAATTAACACAATAATATAAAATTAGATTAGTGAAAAGAGAAAATAAAATAATAATATAAAAATGATTAAATATAACTAAATGTTAAAGAAAGAAAGGGGAAAAAAACAAACAAACCTAGACTAAGAAGAAGATGAAGAAGAAAGTGAAAGAATAAAAAAAATTGATTTGAGATGGGAAGGACAGGTTACACACGACCACACCAACACCAAAAGCATGAAAAGTTGAAAAATTATAAGTTGTGGTTGTGAATTGTAATACCGGAGACTTTTAAAAACCTAATAGTAATGGTGAGACTCATTTTGTTTCCCTCTTTCAACTTTTTAATATTTTATTTTCTCTTTGTTAGTTTTAATTTCTTTTTAACTTTTTAGTTTCTCTCTTTCAGTTTTAAATTGCTTTTTTACATTTAATTTTTCCCATACTTTTTAACTTTTTAATATAACATTTTAAAGAAGCTTATTATAAAATTCTTTAATTTAACTCTACATAATCAATTTTTAATACTAACTTTGTATTTTTCTGTTTTATTATAATTTTGAAAATTGATTCAATAATATAATTATAAAATGAGATTTATAACCATAGTATATAGCATATTTAAAATGCTATGACGTTAAATTTGAATAAAAAATTCATAATAGCTCATAAAATTCACAAAATTAAAAAAAAAAAAGAATAGAATTGAAACTTGACATTTTGTTTTGTCTGTATTTAAAAGTTATTATCACATCATGATGGTTTTTCTTAAAAACCATCATAACATTGTGATGGTTTTTAAAAACCATCATAAGTTATGACGCTTTTTAATAACTATCATTATTTTGTATCATAAATTATTATTTTTGTAGTAAAGTCACAACCTTAGCAGCAATCGGTAAAATATTCATTAAATAACAAAATGTATGTGGGTCATTTTACAAAAATTTGTTGTGATCAAGTGATCATCATCAACTTAAGGTAATGTGATAGGTCCATTACCCTGGCAAGCTAAACTCTTCCTAAGAGATCCCGGTCAAGAGTTTCCAAAAGTCAAAAGATCTGATTGATCATACGATATGGGGAGTGCCAACCACCTTTGATCAGTTGTGTAGACAACATAATGTTCCTTATACATCACTGCTGCTACTGCTGATGAGTGATGGATGCGTTAGAGTCCTGGTAGTGATATACATTTCCTTCTCAATGCAACTACTCTTTTAGAGCTGTCACTTCGTTGCAAGCTTGGTGATCTTCTTGGGGTTGATAATCATTTTGTGTTCTGTTTAGTACTTTCGTTAGTTTGACTTGTGTAAAGACTGAGTGTTTATAAAGTGTGACCAGGTGTTTGACAAAATGCCAAAGACAGCAAAGAAAAACTAAGAGATACAGGGAAAATTTCAATGAGAGTAAAACTTCATTGATGGAGCTTGATAGAGCTTTTGAACAAGAACTGGAAAAATGTTTTTCATTAATTAATTGCCCTTATCTTACAAGCTTATATATACTAAGGACTTAACCAATCACATAAGAGAAAGACCCTGAATTTCAAGGAATTAGTTACAATCTGAAGCTACCTATTTCTAACAAACTGCCAAGTCGGCATCAGGAAATGATAAGGTAACAATCATTCATAATTCTGATACAAGAGATTTTTAATCATAGTCATTACTTCTAAACAAACTCTGATTGTATTGATGATGATCAACCCGATAAGGGTTGGACTGATGAAGAAGTTTAACAGAGTCACAATCCTCTGTTTCAGCTGATTGAGCTTGACCTTTTGCTTTAGCAAATGTTGAATGAGCCGTGGCAATATTACTCTTAACATCCCCCCTCAAGCTAAACTTAGGGACTTCAACCAAAGTCAGTTTGGACCTCAAAAACTCAAATCCGTCTGTAGCCAACGCCTTAGGTAAGGATATCAGCCTTTTGAAACTCAATTGGCACATATTGAACACTTACCTGACAAAATGTACGTCGATCTCTTTATGTTTGGTCATAGCATGAAAAACGAGGTTTTTAGCTAGAGAACAAGCACTAGTGTTATCACACCAGATGGTAGGACACTTGATAATCGGAATGCCAAGCTCTTGAAACAAGGATATGAGCCATAGAACTTCAGTTGAGGTTGAGCTAGAGCTCTGCATTCAACCTTTGTGTTAGAACGAGCAACAACTTTTTGCTTTCGAGAACTCCATGTAATCAAGTTAGGATCATTTTACATGGTGTATAAAAGGGTTAAAACCCTAGCTGAAAATCACAGAAAAAAGAATGAACAAGAGAAGAGAGTAATCGGTGTGTGCAAAGAGTTAGAAGAAGAGAGAAAAAGAAAAGAGTGCAGAAATTCTTGGTTTGGAGTCTACTGTCCAGAGTTCTTCAGACGGGCTGATCGGAGGTCCAAACATGGTCGGATCAAGCTCAAATTTTGCAGGGCATATACATTCTGGACCGTGGAATTATCAATCGGAATTCCCTGTTGTGACTTTTGTGGTTCTGAACAGAGCTGGACAGAAAACAGGGGAGGTACTGCACAGGTTTCGTAAAAGAGCGATATCTCTTTCATCTGTTGTCCGTTTGAGCTGAAATTTGGACAGAACCTTCTTTACTCGTGGTTCTACGATCTGGACGGCTGGATCGTTGAGCAGAAATTTCTGCAGAGAGATACACACCCAGAACAGAGGATTCGAGTTTATGAAATCCTATCTCTTTTGTTTTACTTGCTAATATTGCATGTGTTGCCAAGATTAGTTAATCTTGAGATTTGCTGTGTTATATGCCTCTAGTTTAACTAGAGAGAACTAGTGTATTCTCATTATATTTTGATAGTGGAGATTTCAGAGGACCCGTGGTTTTTACTCCTCAATTCATAGAGGTTTTCCACGTAAATTCTTGGCGTTCTTGTGTTTGTGTTTGAACTTGTGGTTGTGTTGTTTGCTGCTCTATTTAATTGCTTCCTATTAGGGTCACACAAGAGAGGGATATATTGTTTGATATTGTTAGTGGTGCGTTTTATCCCATCAGCAGGCCCCCTCATAGCTTCGCACCTAGAAACCACCATCTTGATTCTTGTACTATCATCAGTGGAGGATGATGATGAGCTGTACCACCAATGTCGCCACCACCGACTCCATTGTTGAACTTCATCAGCAGCTGCTGATTATGATGTTGATGACCTGGATCAAAAAAATACTCTGCCTTTAATCAATATTTAATAAGTTATTGTTTAAAAAAAAATGTTTGCCTGATATGGCAATGGCTTTTTTTTTTCTATTTCATTTACTTTTAAAAAAATGGATAAAACATGATTGTAAACAAGAATTTAGCAACCAAGAAGTTAACAATTAAGATAACATTTTTTTTTTAACTATTAGAATATTTCGGAATTAGAGTTCTGGATTTGATGATGGGGACAGGATGACCGTTGATTTCTTGGGAGTTGGATAATCAGGATGACCGTTGGCAACTCCTAAGAAATCAACGGTCATCGTGTTCCTACCACTAAATCCAGACCTACAATCCCAAACTATTATAATAGTTAGAAAAAAAAAATACTGTTATCTTAATTGTTAACTTCTTGGTTGCTAAATTCTTATTACAGTCATATTTTATCCAGTTTTTTTTAAAGTAAATGAAATAAATAAATAAGCCATTGCCATGTCAGGCAAACAATTTTTTTTAAAACAAAAACCTATCAAATATTGATTAACGGTAGATTTTTTTTTTTTTTTTTAATCAGGGTCATCAACATCATCATCGGCAGCTGCTGATGAAGTTCAACAATGGAGGCGATGGTGGCGACATTGGTGGTACAGCTCATCATCATCTTCCAATGATGATAGTACAAGATGGTGGTTTCTAGGGGCGAAGCTATGAGGGGCTTGCAAGGATCATGGTTCCCGCAACCTCTTGGAAAATTTATTTTTAGTCCTTATAAATTCTTAATTGAAATTTTTTTTCTTTTACTTCTCTAAAATAAAAATTATATAGTTTAACCCCCCAAATTTGGCGATATTTAAAATTTTGGCCTCGCCACTGGAACTGGTTTCAACTTTAAACCAGTTTCAGAAGCAAGCAATAGCAACAGCAGCAGCAATGGAACTGGAAATTTCTTCATGTGCTCTTGATATTTTTTTGCGTTTTCAATCACTTCATCTGTATTACAAATAAATAAAAAAGCATGTTTTTAGATATGTGCCTTGATCATCCAAGGTGTTGATTAATTGTATGAAATCAAAAACTTATTTCAACAACAATAAACTAAGGAACCTAAATAATTCAAATATATTAATGTATATGTGTTTGTAAAAACATATAAGATATTGCAAACGAACTTCATTTTTCATCTTCAACCTCTAAGATAATACAAAATATTCAATTTCAGGACTTAAGTTTCACAAATAATTAATGTATCATTTATCGAAATCAGTGAGAAGCTAAAGAGGGATCAGAGAGGCCGGAGGCATGGTCTCCTCTACACAAAACTTTAAAATTTAAATATGTCTGTATTAAAGCAAAATCACATAATTAAATCTCTTGATAATTTTTTTCTTAAATTAAAAAACTGATATATTCATCAAAATCGTCAAATTGTCTCTCAATCGAACACTAGAAGATGATCGGACTTTAAGGGACCGTATGGTCGTAATATTTTAGTTTAACTTCAAGAGAAGAATCAATGGATGAGAGGTTATGGCCATGCCGTCAAGGTTTGCCAAATCAAAACAAAATCAAAAGAATAGGATTAGGTTAAATGATTTTGAAATATTAAATTAGGTTTAGACTTTAATTAATGTCTTTTTATATATATATTTAAAAACATTTATTTTTTATATTTTTAAATTTGTAAAAGATAAAACAGTTTTTGAAAAGGTTTATAACCAGAAACAGCTTTTATGAAAACAATATATCACAAAAAACAACTTTTTAAAAACAATAATTCACGAATAATTTAAATGAATATCAATTAAAATACACAAGTTAAAAACAGCTTGTAATCTCACCGTGTTGTAGATCATGTTAGAATTCCTACTGTTCAGTGTTCACCATTGTTTTCTATGGTTGTGTTGTGGTCTCAAGCTTGAGTAGAGAGATTGGTTTTATAGTGGGATTCTGGTATCAATTGTTTATTTGTTTATTATTATTATTATTTTATTACAAGTTTTTGCTTCACTCTGACCCTTCTAGTTTTCGTATTTGTGTCATAGTTTATCTAGGATTATTATTTTCTTTTGTATCCTTGAATTTTTAATATTTTTAATTATCCTGCCTAAGTATAAATTTTATTATTTATTAACTATTAGATGATCATTTGACTATAAAATCATATCTAGCTAGTACTTAGATTCTTATACTAGCTATGTAATGTAATGTGTAATTATTGATCGAATGAATATTAATTTATATGTACGTAAACTAAATGCATGAAAAGTGAAAAAGTAATGTAACAAATACTGCATTGCCGCATGCATTAACCGATAAATACGCGTTAACGAATAATACTAATTATAATTTACCACAAAATGACTAGATTAACAATTATTCTAAATAATTTGAATATGCATCACGTGGAGTCGTTGGATCAAATTGATTTGATTAAAGCTATATAATTAAACAACCAAATGCTAAAGTGATTAATTTTCTTTGATATAATAATGACATATCAAAACGATCGAAGCAATATTTATCAAATCCAATGTCATTAGATTATAATTTTTTTATCATATATCATATTATTCGAGATTCTTAATTTGTTCAAAAATATATATCCAAGATTTGCACTATATACAACATCGTTCTTTACGAACGTATTGATATTACAATTTCTATATAATCTAACTTTTTGAGTGGAGGAGTTTGTTGATAGTGTTTTATATTTTATCAACCAAAATTTTGGGAAAAGGTGCAAGGATTTTTGAAATTAAAAATAGTTTGGTAAGATAGATGTGATCAAAAATAAGAATATATTAAGGTGGAGGGTATGGGCTACAAATAAATAAATATTTGGTACTAGTTGCAAATGGCAATTGCCAAAAACGGTAATTATTTCTATATTCCATAATACCCACCAATCAAATCTATGTAAATATTGTTTCCTTTTAAAATATCTCTAAAATAGATAAACCTAAACTTAAATCTAAGTCATGAAATCTAACTGGATTTTCATTGTATCATCTTCGCTGGATTTCCTATCTAATTATTTGTAATGGTCATATACATACCATTGCTTTCCATATACCTACCGATTAAATCTATACAGATATTGTTTCCTTTTAAAATGTCTCTAAAATAGATAAAGTCATGAAATCCAACCGGATTTTCATTGTATGCTCTGCGCCATATTTCCTATCTAATTATTTGTAACGTTCTTATTCTCACATGACATACCATTGTTTTCTATATATCTAGCAATTAAATCTATACAGGTATTGTTTACTTTTAAAATATCTCTAAAATAGATAAACTTAAACTTTAAATCTACATGAAATCCAAATGGATTTTCATTGTCTTCTCTGTGCTGGATTTCCTATCCAATTATTTGTAACGGTCATATTCTCACGACATACCATTGCTTTCTATATAACTACCGATCAAATCTAAGCAGGAATTGTTTCCTTTTAGAATATCTCTAAAATAGTTATATAGTTATATATATATATATAGTCTTTTTCTCTTCGGTGCGCACTGATATAAAATGTATCAGTACATTAATGTGAGTCATAGATTATGGATAAGCACATGTGTATACAGACTGGATCAAAACAATTGAATCTAATGGTCTACATACAGCGCACTAATAAATATTTATCAGTGCGCATTGAGGTGAAAAATTTCATATATATATATATATATATTTATATATGATACACTGATAAATATATATTAGTGTCTTGTATGTGGACCATTAGATTCAATTGCTTTTACACGGTGTGTATGCACTTGTCAGTACTTATTCATAATCTATGATTTACACATAATGCACTAATGTATTTAACATATATATATATATATATAATGTAAATCGATCAGAATTAGGGTGGCCCAAGTGTCTAAAGTGTTGTTGTCTAAACCTTGGATCCATTGGGTGGCCCAAGTGTCCAACTTGTTGTCTAAACCCGATTAAGTTTCGGACCCTGGACCAGACTCGTCTTACTTTAAATGGGTTAGAGCCGGCCCAATGTAAAAAAAAAAAAAAAGCAAATAATACCACCGGTTTTGCTTCAAGCATTCCTTAAGTCTCTTAAAGCTTAAAAACGATACTCGAGAGTTGGAAATTGAAAAAATGATTCGATGGGACTGCCACCAAATCATCAATTTACCAATTCGATCATATTTTCATCATGACAATATTCATATGTAAATTTAAATTCAAAATCATTGTTATGATCGTTAATTTATAGAAGAAAATACAGTACGTTATAGGATACTAGATGAAAACATTATTCTCGTTATTTCTTAAACTTATCTTCACTTTTCACGGTGAGATACGTTCTAATCTTTTGACTTCCGTTACGATCTCACATTGACTGATTATGAGATTAGTCAACGTTACATAATTTATTGGACACCCTCTCCTTACAAAGCGATTTTTAAGGATGAGTTCTATCTGATGAGGTTTGTATCATTTGGTAACAAAGCATACACCACGACAATCAATGGGTTCGTTGCGGACGGGGTGACCTGAGGAGGGCTGCTACCCAGGGGATCTGCTGAAGTCACCCAGTTGGGAATAATAGACCATCGTGGACGATGGCTGAGGCAGTGTGGTGGAAAGTTACGATCCCACATTAACTAATTATGGGATTCGTCATAATTATAGGGATTCGTCAATATGGTATATAGCTCATTGAACACTATCTCCTTAGAGCATCTCCAATGCAAGAGTGTCTTGTGAAAAAAAAAAACATAGGATTAATAGACATTCTGTTAATAAATCTTTCTCCAATGCAGCCGTGTATATTCAACCACAAACTGACGTAACAAAAAAATTAGACATTGTCAACGTGACCGTCTACTTTAAGATGGTTTGTTGCACAACTATTTTTTTCAATTAACTTTGCAAGTATTTAAAATTGACATTTATTTTTCATCTATTTTTGATAATAAAATAAAATGAAAATAAAACAAGAAAAAAAAATGGACACGTCATTAAAAAAATTTATGTTTAGACAGATGTATTGGAGACCAGGTTTTGAATTGATTGTCTATTAAGTTTATTTTTATATTAAGTTTATTTTTATACCACATAGGAAGCACGTATTTTGATATTGTTGTCATGTCATCGATTATTGGTATACAAACCACTTTTGTATTAGAGATATTCTTATCTAATAGATTCATATCATTCGCATACTGATATTCCAATATGTAAATACACAAAAATTGTGAATACGACAACACAGTGATGACATAAAATCCGTGGTAAAGAAGTCATGAACTCCTTAGTTTCATGTAGCAACATTAATTGTTCTCTAATTAATATCTCTTAAAGATTAACAACCCAACAAAGCATGAAAAGTGGTTTCCTTGTACTGAAAGCAAAATAGAGGCCACAGATCACAATATTCTCAGGGACTTTATGCCATCATATTAAATGCACCGATTGCTTTTGATCTCTAGATCAATTTTGAATAATTAATCAAGTGTAGCAAAATTAAAAAGGGAATAAAAAAGTCAAATAATGTTTAATAGAACATGTGCTGATTTCAACAAAATCGCATGACGCGTTTGATCACACTCTTATTTCAAAACTGTTGAAAGAAAAAAGCCGTGTTCGATGTAGATAGACAGATAGATAGATGCCATGCCAGCGTGAGGCGGTGAGCCGGCAAGGCACTACTACCCCAGCTAGATTCTTCTTTTCTATATGTTTTGGTCAAAAAAAAAGTTAAAAACCGTTTTCTCACCAACGAATAGTTGTTTTGAAATTGTTAAAGTCTTTTTATTATTACTAATTCTTATCCAATTCGGATTACTTAGTTTTTAATTTGTTACAGCGGCATGAAATCAAAACTTAATTGGCATGTCCTCTTACACATCAGTGATGGGTGAGAATTTCACCTGTCTGGTCATTAAATAGCAAAGTGTATATGGAAAGATCATTTTCCAAAAGTTAGAGTTACATTCTAAACTATACTTTGTTAAGTCGTCATGTCCCATTAGAATCCTGAATTCCTGATCCAATTGGTGTCTGATTTTGAATAGAAAAATTATAAAAACGTTTTCAATGCCATGTAATATGCAATCGAACAACAACATGAGGTAGTGGGCTCGAGTTTCTTCCTCCTAAAAAAATTTCGAATTTATATCGAGGTAAAGTTTGTCAGATGGTAAACCTCACACATGCACCATAAAATTGCGGGTTCAATTCTTCCCCCTTCCAAAAAAAACTCTGAATTTATATAATAGTGTAATACTTAAAAAAAAAAAACCAATCCAACAAATACATGGTTTCATGTGCTGTTGTGATTAAATATGCATAATACACCCGCAAAGAATGTGGAAATCTCCCAAAATGGGCTCTCTCCACCACCCAAAAATAGAAAAATCCAAAATTACATATCTGGATAGGCATGATTTATTCACAAAATAAAGGTAAATTTTTTATTTTGTTTCGTAATATAGGGTTTGCCCTAATATTTTTGACGACCAAAATAAGTTACTTTTGACCACAAAATTGTTCATTATAAATATGCCACCTCTATTGCATATTTTTGGACAATTGGTAACCCAAAAGTATACTCTCTTCCTCCGGGTTTCTCAAGCATGTCCACAACAAGAAGCAAAACCGCCATCCTCCTCCTCCTCTTTGCCACCGTCTTCCTCCACCTCACTGCCACCACCACTGCCATCGGCGTAAACTATGGCACGCTAGGTGACAACCTTCCACCACCGGCTGAAGTGGCTGAATTCCTCCAAACAAAAACCACCATCGACCTCATCAAACTCTTCGATGCCAACCCTGAGATTCTCCGTGCCTTTGCCAACACTAGCATCTCCGTGACTGTGACCGTAGGAAACGGAGACATTCCCGGGTTGGTTGAGGCCTCCACCGCCCAGAAGTGGGTTGCGGATAACATTGCTCCGTATTATCCGGAGACAAAGATCATACGCGTAACTGTTGGCAATGAAATTTTAAAAAGTGCTGTCAAGAATTGGATTGTCAATCTTGTTCCTGCCATGAAGTCTCTTCACAAGGCCTTGGTTAATGCAGGATTCAAAGATATTCAGGTTTGTAATTCCATTTTCCATATTTCGAAAAACTATAATTATGTTAGTCATAATCTTACAATATTATAGGATCCGAATTTCTGTTAAAATCCGTTAATCAATCGTGTCAAAATCCACATATTTTTTTCATGATTTTTTTCGGTGGTGATCTTCAATGCACAGATCATGTGTTATGTATAATATTTATTTTTTGAAGACATGTGTTATGTATAATACAAAAATCAAAATTTTAATTAACTACATCACATATAATATATATCATGAATAAAACATGTGCATTAGGCTGCATTTGAAATTTTTTTCCTTCTTTTTAAAAAATAAAAAATAATACTCACAAACCTATACACTTCCTTAATTAAATCCGGGTCATGTTCAGCAATCGTGTCAAAATCAAAAAAACTATTCAATTATGCATATGTTGGGGTCATATTTTTCTTCATTACGATGTCAAAACTCGACTATTGGATGTTATATTATGTTACAATTTTTGTTAAACATTAAAATCTTGTTATTATTTCAAACTTAAAATTCGTAATAATAATTTTTATTAAAAAAAATGATATATTATTTATTTTATTTTTGTACAGGTATCAACACCACATACTCTAAGCTTAGTCGAACATTCGGAGCCACCAAGTGCAGCCCGGTTCAGGGTCGGGTACGACAAGCAAGTAATCGTACCGATGCTCCAATTCCTACGCGAAACCAAATCACCTCTCATGATCAACCCGTACCCGTATTTCGGGTGGGCCCCAAGTGTCTCGGACTATGCTCTATTCAAGCCCAACAAAGGCATCTACGACGAGAACACCAAAATCACTTACATGAGCATGTTCGACGCCATCATGGACGCTGTGTACACCTCCCTGAAAGCTATCGACTACGACGACATCGAAATCGTCATCGCTGAGACTGGATGGTCCTCCGCCGGTGACCCCGAAGAGGCGGCTTGCTCTGTGGAAAACGCCAAGGCGTTCAACGGCAACGTGGCGCGGCGTGCCACCGAAAGCATTGGGACTCCATTGATGCCGAAGAGGATTTTCGAGACTTACATTTTCGCTTTGTTCAACGAGAATCTTAAACCGGGTTCCACCTCCGAGAAGAATTTTGGGTTGTTCAAACCGGATTTCACTCCGGTTTATGATATCGGAATCATGAAAACTGGACAACAACAGGTACGATGAAATAAATTCGAACTCTGTTCTGGTCTGAGTTTTCTGGATTTTTTTTTTCTTGTTGGGTCAATTTTTTTTAAAGCTTTCAATATGTTTTTATTTATTTATTATAAATTTAGCATTCCAGAGAGGAAAACACGACTCAAACCAATAAAAACAAGGAAGTGAGTGAAAACACTAATAACATATGAGTTTTTCGGATTTTTCTTTTTAATTTTCGGGTCATTTTTAAAAAAATGCTTTTAATATGTTTTTATTTATTTATTATAATTTTAGGATTCTGGAAAGGGGAACACGACTCAAACTAACGAAAACACAGATGTGAGTGAAAACACTACTCACTTATGAGTTTTCCGGACATTTTTTTCTTTTCAGGTCATTTTTAAAAATGCTTTTAATATTTTTTTTTAATTTATTATAATTTTAGGATTCCGGGGATGGGAACACGACTGAAACCAATGAAAACACAGATGTGAGTGGAAACACTACTCAAACCCATGAAAACAAGGATGTGACAGGAAACAATACTCAGACCAACGAAAAAAAGGATGTGACGGGAAACAATACTCGGACCAAAGAAAACACGGGAGTGAGTGTGACTCGAACCCACGAATACAACGGTCTAAGTGTGAATCAAACCGAGAAAGACACACCGAGTGTGAATCAAACCACGGAAGACACCAGTGAAGATACGAAGAGCATTGCCACTACACCAACCTCGTATTGTCAATACATTGTTTATATACTTTCTACATTAATTAGTATATATGTAACAATGCATTAAAATTAGATAATAAAAAATATAATAATATTTATATTAATATATTTTTTTGTATATCTAAAAATATTATTTTAAATGGTCAATTGTATTTTTTTTTATCCGAGCTTTGGAGTGGCCATAGTTACCCTTGTCTCCACCTTGCTGACTGATGAGATTCATTATTTTTTATTTTATTTTTTTATCTGTTATTTATTCAGAATTACACAAAAATAAAATAAATTTCATTCATTAACAACATCTAACCATCTGAATTTCGATAAAATCAGGACCTGGTTGTACAACATACATATTAAATTTCTTCATCAATGATATTATTACGTACAGTCAGGTGGACGACAACGAGGCGGAGGCAGAGGCCGGAAATCGACCCCAGGTACAGGAACACCGACTACAGGGGGCAAGAAATGGTGTGTAGCTAAAGGTGGAACCAGTAATCAAGCCTTGCAAGCCAACATAGACTATGTGTGCAGCCAAGGTGTGGATTGCAAACCTATTCAAGCTGGTGGTGCTTGCTATGACTCCAATAACTTGTGGTCTCATGCCTCCTTTGTCATGAACTCTTACTATAACAACTATGGCCGCCACGATTCCAACTGCGATTTCTCTCACTCCGGTTACCTGACGACTACTAATCCTAGTAAGTATAAGAAATCCGTTCGATTACGGACATTTTTAATATACATAATAAGAATTTAGCTAGTTTTAAAAAAAAAATAACAAGAATTTAGCTACCATACAGAATCTATATAGTAACCTTTTAGTTTCTGATATTTTGAAACAGTTTTATCGAGGTTTAATTTTGTTTATGAATGTATTTGGTTGCAGGCCATGGAAATTGTAACTTCGAGTGAGGGAGATTTGATTGAAGGAAACTCTATAGTTTCAAGTGTAGTGTAGGCAGAGAAATAATAGTCTTAATTTATTCAATAATTTATTTAATCTTTTAATGTTGTTAATTATAAGTGTCCAATTAAATTTTCAGTTGTGGACATCTCTTTGACAAACAAATATATGTATAGTTGAAGTTTATGATTTGTGGTTTGACTGTAGTACAATATTGAGACATGGAAAATAATTAGTAAAATGTATTGGGATTTCCGATTAGGAACTCACTTTCTGATGGTCTTCAAAGATATATTCTTCAATCAGTTCTTCATTCATTCTTTAATTGTGAAAAAATGTTTTAATTTACTTGTGACATTCTAGACAAAAACATTTATAATCATCAAGTTATGGAAAACAAGCATTAATTGTTCATGGTGAAGGAACTGTGTGGCTTTTAAAATTTTGATACAATATTGAATTGCAAATGATGGAAAATAAAAATTATTTTAAGAAATTTGTACGGAATGCATATGAATTCTTAGTTAAGCCGGTTGTGCAACTCGATTTCTATATATAATTATATAATTATATATATATATATATATATATATATCTTGGTGAAGAGAATTCAAATCTCATCTTCCCATAAAAGTGTAAGTGTGTGAGAGATTTTCTCCTCGTTTGTGAGAATAGTTCTCGTTAATTGGAATTAAATCATCGATATACAAGTCACACTTATCGAATGAAACCACCTGAAAATAGAATGATTTTGAAATTGTTTCCAGCAATTAAAACCACCTTAATAAAGAATGAATTTGAAAGGTGTAATATGTAATGAGAAGATATGTGTCCTTTTTGAACAGACACCAAATTTCAAGAATAAATGTCTTTTGAAATGAAAAATACACAGTCCTGAACGGATGCAGCTTTTCATTTAAATCATGACATTTCTTATGTACAGACACTTTATATCTATAAATATTAGAAGTCATTCATTCAATAAACATCCAGAAAATTTTCATATTACATATAAATTAATGCATAAAGTATTGAGTCTTTTGTTGTTGAAAGAGGAGTCTGCATATTCAATTCGCCGGACGTTTGTGCTTTTGAAGTACTACTACCACAAGACAAAGAAGTAGTTGTATCATATAAGGCGAGCGCCGATTGACCTATAGCACCGGTGGACGGGTGTAAATCGTCTTAAAGAAACTAAAACTACAGATCTAAATTTTAGTAATTTCTATAAACTAAAACTACTGAGTTCATAATTTTATTCCTTGATTATTTTGTCTCAATTTATTTATATAGCATTTTACACCAAAATTTTCCAAAAGATCCAAGGCCTAGACCTTGGTGTCAACAAGGAAATTTATTTACGTAAAGGAGCTTAACTCAAAAATGGCAGGAATGGTGTATAAAGACTAGAGTAATAGTAAATTATGATTTTGTAGTATTTTTTAAAAATAATAATTTTCAATTAACTGATTTACTTATTATAATTATAGATAGCGCAACATAAATTAGTTGAAACAATGAAAGGTTCATTAAGAAAAAAATAAAAGTGAAGAAAGTTGTAAAAAGTGATTCCATGAACCAACAACACATGTTTGGAAAACAACAGCAAACCTGTTTTTTGTTCACTTTCTAGTTTCTTCCAATTAGTATGTGTTAATATATTTTGCTCTCTAACAGTCTTTTTTAAAAAAAGAAATTATATATATATTTATATATATATATATATTGGATGATGCAAGTATGTTAACAAACAATGAAACCTGACCTGAAAATCTTTAGTAATAAGTTCAATTTTGTACATAACGGATTTCTTAGTTATCAAGTAAAAAAAAAAAGCCAATCAATCGGGTACAACCGTACAATATATTTAATCACTCTTGTAAAATAGTCTATAAATTTGTTTTCAGACTTTTCAACCCAACATGTGTAATTGTGTATACAATTACAAGAGTACTGAGATAAATAAAATAGTCCGCAAACGTTTCCACTAACGTTGTAGGATTACTAGATGTCACATATACTAATCCAACACGGTCGTTAATTTTGACTAGTTTGATTGAAGGATTATTGTTATATAGTTTTTTTCTTCTCGGTGCGCACTGATATAATTTTATATCAGTGCGCTGTATGTGGACAACTAATTATGGAGAGGTTTTGACAAGTACATACATTTTAAGTCAAAATATATAAATCTAATAGTCACATCCAACGCACTAATATAACTTTATCAGTGCGTACTGACTTGAAATTTTTTTATTGTTATATATGTTTAGGTTACTCTTGTAATTTCCTAGTATCGTTAGTGAAGCCTTAAACTTGCTATCATCAGAGGTAAGTAGATTTTTTTGTATAATATATGTAGTTGCATAAAGGTTTTTTTAGAAAAACAAATTTATTTATCTTATTATTATATTCTAGAATATTTTATTATATACGTTTATACAGTAGAACCCAACTAAATTAATATTCTTAGAACCCACCATTGGGTATTAATTTTGAAGGGTTATTAATTTGAAGGGTTTTACCTTGTAAAGTATTATTTTGTCTTAAAAAACATGTGGAAGTCGGTTTTTTTGTTTATGAAAGGTTCATTTTTGAGATTCCTTGTTTAGTCGGTTGTCTTTTTCAAGGAAAGTTCCTTTTTTTTTACAGGATTCCTAATCACAATTGCAATGCCCATAGAAAATCAAAAGGTTTTGCTTCTCCTTGACAATTGCATTGCCTATGTACCACTTACAGAGCTACCTAACCACATCCAACTCAGGAACACCACAATGCACTACCTGCCACAAAATTTGACATCAAAGCTACGATCATGTGATGCTGGAATAATTTGAAACGTCAAGGTGTATTATCGTTGTCGCTTTAATTGTATGCAACTGGAACGTTTAGAATCCAACACACATGATCCTGAAAAGATTGATATTTTAGAAGCCATTCGTATGGTTGTTACAGCATGGACATTTGATGTTAAGCCCAAGACTATCACTAATAGTTTTCTTCATTGAAAAATTCATATAGTCCATGAAGAAACCGAGGGAGACATTGAGGATAATGGTGTTATGAGTGAATTAGAACAACAAATTCAAAGCTTCCACTATAGCAATCCTAAGGATGTCAATCATTTACTAAACCATCCGACAAAAGAAGAAGTGTGATACACTCAAACTGAAGAGGATACCATCAATGATATCACAAGGCAGAATAATGATGTTGTTGTTGAGATAGATGATGACAATAACGATAGTCATGAGGTACCTAAAATCTATAAAAGTAAGGTTGTTGAAATGCTAGATTTGATTGAAACTTTTTGGATAAAACAAGAAGGTGATCACAATAACTTCTTGAGGACAATTCAAAAGATAAATGATGAAGTCAAAAATATCAAACATGGTGGCCTAGTGTAAACTAGCATCTTGAATTACTTTTTTAGTTCTTGAATAATATGTAATATATTTTGTACATTTATGAAATTATTAATTTATACGACAGTTGAGACTTGAAATTTTACACTAGGTTTCAAAAAGAAATTATTAATTATTACGATAGAGGGGTTTATTAATTTTTTACACTGACTCGAATCGGGACCAGGATATTTTATTAATTTAAAGAGAATATTAATTTATAGGAGATTAATTTACAGTGGTTCTACTGTATATGTAAATGAACTCATTTTCATACTTATGTAGTCTTTACTTACATATTCATTACCTAATTCTTTTACTCTTTCCAAAACTTATTGTTTAAATGCTTAAATGTTTGGTTTCTTTAGCAATGCAAATATATTATGATATACATATTGTTGAAAGTAATGTTTTAGCTCGGTGTCAATAGTAAATGAAATATGAAATGAAATGAAATGGTGATCACCGGTGATAATATAAATGCAGCGCGCGCGACAAATGAAATGTTACAATTTTAGTATTGTACCAATTTCTGAAATGTAAATGATCGGGTCATAGAGGGTATTGATGACACTACTTGACTTGAGCTTATTTTTATAAAATGTTATTAATCGTTATTGTTCACTAAAAATGTTATTTTTACAAGTTTATTTGTATCCGAAAATATTACTTTTGCAAGCTTTGTTGTATCTGAATATTTGAAAATTTATGCACTCTTTAAATGTTTTTTTGCAAATGTCATCAATGTTTTCGATTATATATTATGCAATACTTATTGAGTCGACAGCTCACCCCTTGTCATTTAACATTTTACGATTGAGTTTCCTAGGAGCTGACCGCTAGAGCGATAAACTTTCAGGAATTTGAAGTGATTGATATATATATATATATATATATATATATGTAATATTTCCTTCATATTGTTCCTTAGAATTTGAGTTTTGATACTCGGTATTAGACCCGTCCACGGTTCCGGTTCGGGCCGGTTTTCGGTTCGAAACCGGCGGTTCCGGTTCCGTGGAGAGGGCGAACCGAAACCGAACCGAAAAATTTCGGTTTTGGTTCTGTTTTTAACCGGCGGTTTGGCGGTTTTGGACGGTTTTCCACGGTTTTTGGCGGTTTTTGACTGTTTTGGAATGTTTTTTTTTATATATGTAAACCGGCGGTTAAACCGCAGGTTTTGGGCGGTTTTTGGGCTGTTTTTCCGAAGGCTAAACGAAACCGAACTGGCTTAAACCGGTTTCCAACCGGTTTTGTAATCACCGGTTTCGGTTTCGGTTTCGGTTTCGGTTTTAACCGCCAGTTTAACCAAACCGTGGACACCTCTACTCGGTATTGTCTCGATTTCCTTTAAAGTGAAGGAATATTTTGTTGGAATCATTTGGAGATATTTTGTGATTGGAGAATGGTTTATTTGAAGTTATTCTATAATTATTAGTTTCTTTTGGGTGATGTAATTATTGATTTATGTCATAACATTTCATATCAAGATGTTTAATTACTTTTTGAGTTTTAGGGTGTTACAATTTGGTATCAGAGCCAGGTTCATGTTTTTTTTTTTGGCGATTGATTACTGAAAACTATATGTAGATGTAGACATAAATCCATGTTTATTGGTGAGTCTTTAGTTAATCAGAACTAACTTTGTTATACTTATCTATCAATTTTGGTGCTTGATGTCGATCCATAGTAATTAATGAAGTACTTGATTGCATCTAAAGAATCCACATATAGCCAATGAAAAATTATTGAATGTGGGAATTTTATATTAAATTATAATATGATATCGATAGACCTCTCTAATTGTAAACATACTATTGTGGTTATAAATTTATTCTAAAAGTTTTAAAATATTCATTTTCAAAAAAAAAAAAAATTTAAAATATTTATGAAATTTGTTATTTTTCCTTTTAAATTTCGTTTAAAACTGTGTTCGCAGTTAAAACGACATTTACATTTCTAGACATACACAATTCCTGGCAGAATTTCATGGTGAGGCCCAAGGTGGGCCCAATTGAAAGAATTTTGCTTTTATTTTGTCTTCTAAAGACCTAAGGATTTTTTATTTTTTGATTTTTTGATTTTTTGATTTTTTGTCTCATGAAATGATTAAAGGTAATTGGATGCCTTTAGAAGGAAACAACTTTAATGAGAAGACTACTTATTTGGTTGTGAGAGATGAGGCAAGCCAACCTTATCTCTCTATCACAACAAAGAACCAAATTTAACCACTTCTTTTTATTTTATTTTATTTATTTTCTTCAATCTTTCCTCTGAACAACTCTCACCAAACTTGTGACAATGGGACCAGATCCAGGCAAAGATGATCCAACCATTTCAACATTATAGAGTGGAATTTTGTTGACAATAATTAGTGCCTAAATTAGTTGTACATATTGCTTGATTACATATAATTAATCTTTTGAGAGGGACAAAAGTTTTTATTTGAACATGATTATCATGAAACGCATGAGAGCATATATACAGGAAGTTCCGATGTCTATTTCCATTTGGAAGAAGTCGGCTTCCAACAACGTAAGATGTCTCCCAGTACGTATTTTGATTTTATGGGTAATGGTTTGACAATATATAAAAGGTGACAAAACTTGAATCTTTGTAGGTTGATGCAGATTATGAAGTCTTCGGCTACCTACGGAAGGGGCAGTATTAAGGGCTGGTATAATACTGATAAAAAATAAATAAAAATTGTGTAATTTACAGTAATAGGGATCTTATAAACGTTGTATAAAAAACACTTTTTACAGTGACAAAAGGACTGACATTATTTCATTGAAACAAAAGCCTTAAAACAAATGGGTGTAATTATGATTGGGACTTGGGAGACTTGATAAATTGTTGAATGGATCTACCGGAAGGTGGTCCCAATCTTCTTTTAATGAGCACACAAATGTACCAAATCAGTGGTTCAATATATATTATCAGTCATAATCTTAAAGTCTTCGAGTAGCACATGTTATGTTTATAACCTTCCGGCCGCGTAGTTTAGTGGTAAGGGGTGTTCATTCAAAATAGAGATCTCATAATTTAAAAGTATTTTCTAATGTATATCATTATAGGTGTAGTTTCAAAAGAGATCCAGTTTTTTATAATTTTTAAAAATATAAGAGAGATTTTCTTTGGATTCTATTTTTTTTTACTTGAAGAATGTATGTATTTAATCACAATTAAATATAAACATATTTGATCAATCATGAAATGTTTTGGGTGTTAATTAACTGTCACTCAACTTTAGTAATAATTCACCAACACCTAATTACAACTTTGCATGGACATGATTTGGTGAAATTGTCCCCTATATATATTCTGTGTACGAAATCACACATATTATACATAGATAGTACAATCCAGGCATCATATATAGATTTTTTTTTTTGAAAAAAAAAATGGATGATGAAGAAAACAAGTGGGAACATCATGAGATGTTACATCAAAAAATGAGACTACTCAAGAACTCCAACCTACCTACTTCTATCTCAAAACCCACTTTAAAATGTAATGAATTGACTTGAAAAAAAATATATTAAGAGTAGTGTCATGACTCATGATGTATACTAACTAGAAATTGCTTTAATAATAGAATGACATATACATTTTACATTTATTATACCCGAGTTCTCAATAAAAAAAATATAAAAACTTGTTGGATAGTGTATATATATATATATATATATATAGTGGAAATGGTGATAAATGTCACATTTTTAGAGGTGTGTAGCACCAATGTCACTGTTTTAATAAATTATGTTTAAAAGGCACCTATTATGGTGAACTACCAAAATTGCCCTTAAATAATCAATTTTTTATTCTGTTTGTACTTCCATCTCCACGCTTCAAACAATGAACTCAGTAACTCCTCTCTCTCTCTCTCTACAATAAACTTGTCTGAAAATTGAGTTGGTATAATTTATGTATAAGATGATGAAGATCTGGGTTTCCGAGACTTTTAACACTGTGTATGAGCCTTTTGTAAAGCTATCTGAGTTTTTTTATGAACTTCCTTGCCTGAGCTTTTTGCATAAAGTTTCGAGCTTTTTCATGAATTGCCTCTACCCGAGCTTTTTGGATAAGGCTCCGAGCTTTTTCCGAGCTTTTTCATAAAAGCTCCTAGCTTTTTCATGAATTGCTCTGTCCGAGCTTTTTGCATAAGGCTTCGAGCTTTTTCATAAAAGCTCCGAGCTTTAAATTGAAAGAAAAAAAAAAGCTCTGGGGGCGCTGCCCCCTGCCCCCCCCCCCCCGCAAGCTGACCGGGCAGCTCGACCCCCGAATGCGTCTGCGTAGCGCCACTCCGTCACCGTTCAAGTGATTGCCTGAGTTTCAACCGGACTTTCTCTCTCTACTTCACAACTTTGTCACTGTAAACTGAATGAAAGAAAGCTGATGTGAAACAACAATTGAGGGTATTTTTGTCCATTCACCATAATAGGTGTCTTTTAAACATAAGTTATTAAAGCAGTGACATTGTTGAAATACCACCTCTAAAAAGTGTTATTTATTTTTTGAGCCCTATATATATATCTATATTTATTTTTTTAATTTAATAATTATCTCTCTTTTTATAAAAAAAAAAATTTGTTTAATATGAGTCATATGACACATCCTATCTTAAAATTAACTTTTTATTTGAAAATAAATACACAGTTTGAGTTTTCAAGTGAAGGTTTGCTTGTGCGAAGATGAGAATGATTCTAAGCATTAATAAATAAATAAAAAAAGGAAAATTCATTAAAAATGATGGGCTTAAAATATTGATGAACATGACTCTAGTAGAATAAACAAAACATTAAAAATGATGGGGCATAAAACAAAGAATAACAAATTTATGCAAAGGAGGGTATAAGATGACCCAACTTTTTGACTGTATAATATGTACATTTATATTTGATATTCCCAAACAAAATAATTAAAGACAAAAAGTATCATCACCAAAAGTTATAGATTGGTCACTGGTGCCAAACCCCTCTTATCATAGAGAGGAGTTGTGCACCTACTCTTCCAGGTAAGTATCAAAATATTTAAGTTTTATTATATGAATTTACGATTATATGTTAAGAATTTTTTATATAATTTTATAATAGTATAATTTTCCGTTTATAACAGATCTATACATATAATATTTAATCCCAACTAGTTAGATCCGGATAGACAATATCAGGACAACATCGACAGAATTAAAGGAGAAAAAGAAAAAGGAAATTTATATCGTACACACACAAACAAAACCCACCTCTACCTCCACACTACACCAACACAAAAACCATCAACAAGAAATTATATCCCAAAAAAAAAACCCCACAAACAAACCATGGAAGAAAAAGAGAAGAACAAGAAATTATTCAAGAACACCACCAAAAACCACAACAACAAGAAGCAAAAACATGAACACCCAAATGACCAGACCACCAAACCAAAACCACCACCACCACCACCATCTTCCTCCGATATCTCTTTCAAGCCCACCTCCGACGTCAAGGGCCTCAAATTCGGTGGCCAATTCATCGTAAAATCCTTCACAATCCGACGCGCCAGACCTCTTGAGCTCCTAAAACTCCTCTCTTTTCCTACACCAACAAACAAAACCACCACCGCCACTGCCACCGCCAACACCAAAGTAGCTTTTCCATCAACAACTGGCTTCTTGCCGACAAACTTCACAATCTTAGCTCACCATGCTTGGCACACACTCACTCTAGGGCTAGGAACCAAGAAGTCAAAGGTGGTCTTGTTTGTGTTCGAGTCAGAATCCATGAAGTTATCGGTCGACCGGATTTGGCCGCCGGAGATACCACTCGGAGAAGTGAACAAGAAGCTTATAAGAGGCCTTGGACGTGGTTGCGAGATGGCCCGGTTCAAATTCCGTAAAGGGTGTATCACCTTCTACGTTTACGCAGTCCGCCGTGCCGGAAACACAGGGTTTTCATGCGCCGATGATTTGAGGACGATTTTGCAGTCAGTGGTTGCTCTCAACGATTTTTTGGATCACACGGCAATGCTTGCCATGCCTAACCAAAGAAGCATTAATTACTGTAATACCACTCCTCCTGTTGCCATGGCCCATTAATATTATTATTATTATTATTCAGTCTTTTTAGGGTTTTTTTTTATTATCTTCTTATTAGTTTGGTTGACATTTTTATTATTATTTTTTTTAATTTCATAAAATGGGGATTAATTGGTTTATTAATTTGTTGGGGGCCTTTTTTTTTTGGAAAAAAAATGTAATGTATGATGAATAAATTGGAGTATTTTATAGTTAATTTTCAGGCTCTGTATTGATTTGCAGTAGAGCACATGTTTTCTGGGGAATTTTCTGATGAATAAGTGGTAAGTCAGAATATCAACTTGAAGTTATGGGAATACTTTCATTTTCTTATCAAGAAGAATATTCATGATAAAAAATCATTAATAATAAGAAATGATTTTTCTCTTCATATTTTTCTTCTTCAATAAAATTCTGATTAATTTTATCTTCATTTAATTAAAATAAATAAAGTTCTGCAACTTAATTAACAATCTTCAAACTTGGGTTGGGTAGGTTATCAGCTACAAGTGATACGTATTATGTATGTATAAGGTCAAATGCATGATTTCACTGATAAGTGTTTCTCACAACACAACAGTAGTTGAACTATAGTTTTCAAGTAATTAATGGTAACCGATCACTATCATATTCCAAATAAATTAATATTCAAATCTTTTTCTTTTTTTCATTTTTAGAATTTTGATTTTTGAGTGAAGAATTAGTTGCATGAGAGACTTGTGACTGTCTAAATTTTTCATTTGTTCTCTCTGATCTAGACACTGTTTTCTAGTAAATTGTGTTGAGATCTAACCCGTGAACACCGCTTGCAAATTGGTTTGCTAAAACTTGTCTGGCTATGCCCTTTATATTAAACTATTTATTTATTTTTCTTCTTGAGAAATTAAAACATTTAAAATAATTATTTTCATTAATTTAAATATTTAATTGAAGATTAATTTCTCTAGCTAATGATGTTTAAATGAATGGTAGCATGGTGGAAGTATCATGCATGACAGTGATGATGATGGTGATGGTGATGATGATGATGATGATGGTGATGATGATGATAAGTGAATGTAAAAAATTAAAGAAGAGAAATTAAGGCTGTTTGGCATGATGGAAAAAGAGAAATGGGGTAGGGTGAAGGGCCAACCAGGCACCCATGAAAAAAGTCTTCTGGTCTACAAAAGTGAAGGAAAGAAAACAAGAAAAAGAAACCCCAATCCTTTTTCTTTTCTTTCTGGTGCCTTTAATCATAATATCATACTTCATAAAATAACACCGAATGCAACATATTCGACTACTCATATCGTGTCATGTAAAATAGTATCCGATATTTATAGTAATTTTCTCTTTAATGCGCACGTATGTAGCTTATATTAGTGCGTTGCATGTGGACCACTAATTATGAAGAAGTTTTGACAAGTGCATACGCTTTGAGTCAAAATATGTAAATCTACTGGTCCACATCCAACACTCTGATGAAGTTATATTAGTACGTACTGATTTAAAAATTTCTACTGATATTTATATCATGTTAAATAATATTTACCGGTCACATATTTCCATTAGTAAGGCTACCTTTTTTCCACATAAGCAATGCACATATTTCCTCCGTACTTTGACAAGCTCACGTAAGGCTACCTTTTTTTCACATAAGTAATGCCCATCCCTCCACTCTCTCTAAATTTTCAGTGAAATTTTGTATTTTTCTTCTAGGGTTCATTTTATGTTCTATTAAAAATTCTGAATTTCAATAATGTAACTGATATTTGTAATTTTTTTTAAGTACAAATTTGGGATATTGTGAGAGGGAAATAAGATTTGAACCTACAACCTCAACTTTTGTCGTGATATTTATACCTTATAATCGTGAAACTTATGACTATATCATATTTGTGGGTTTATTTACCCTAACGCTATATAGTGATTGTGGAGTTCAACAACCTAAACATTTAAATGTTTAAGTTGTAAACTCATGAATAAGATGTAGGACAATTGGCTTTGGACTTTGAAGAAGATATGGATAGAAAATTGTCCAAAAGAGGTGTTTCAAAGAAACGGGCATAACTTTTCGCTCGGTTGACAGATTTCCTATTATAATATGTTTTTGGAAAGGGTTTTCAGAGCTCCATAGCGGTACAACCGGGGCTTGCCCGGTTGACGTCATTTACTCCCTCAACGGAGCTGTTTAAGTTAGGTTATCGGTCATCCGAAGATTTTTATGTTTTTATTCGTTTTCCATTTTTTTTATTTATATGAGGATATTTTAGTCTTTTCTATTTTTAGGGTTTTCTGAGCCTATTTAAGGCTTTTGTTATCAGTTTCGAGGTATTCAATAAATTTTACAATTTGGTTTCAGTTCTTTTTTTCTGGTGGATTTCAGTTTATGTTCTGTTAGGGTTAACGTTTGTGATCCTAGAACTTCCGTTCTGCGTCAATAATTCATATCCATGTTGTAGTAGCTGGACTATATATAATATTTTCCTTTATTATAATGCTGATTTTAATCCTTTTCTTTATTAATATAGGAGAACTTCATAAAAAAAAAACATTTTTTTTAAAGAGTCGGACTATATCGATTCAAATTTCCGATACAATTTTTAACTTCAATATCTCAATTATAACAATAATTATAATAAAATAGTTTTCACGTACAACAGAAGAAATGAAGAATGCCCCTCCCTCTTTTTGTTTGCTGCCTCAATTAAAATACTACCATAAATGTGTAAAATTAATTAAGCTTTCTTCTAAAGTATGTGACAATTTAAACATATACAAGAGTGTGGGGCAATTTATTGAAGTGGGTGTTCCATCACAATAGATGTTCTAGGGTGTCACATGTGCTATATACAGCAATAAAGTACTTTAGAAAACCTTTTTCCTCCCATTTTCGTTGTACTCATAACATCAATGAACCTAATTTGAGTTTCATATATACAAACTAAAATCATAGAAGCAAATTAAACGAAATAAATTTTGGAATTACCTATGATGGGTCATTACAATTTTATTTTATTTAAAAAATAAATTGGCACCAAATTAAGAATATGTTAGAGCCTATAGAGATTAAACACTCTGCGTGACCCAAATATCAACTTCCATAATATTAGATTATTAGAGAGATGAGACTCTGTCTGTCAAACGAGGAACTTTACAGAGTTTATGAGGTGAAGAAGTTGTATCGACCTTGGTTCCGTAAGTGCAAATCACAAAGATTGAGAATTTTTTTTTGAAAAGTCTTCACATACAATTGTAAAATGCTTATGGTAAGATAGACGTGTACCGATATAAGTAAGATGAGATATGAATCAATAGAATTGATTTAATTGAGTATGCAATTATACATTATAGTTATAATTTATAAACTTATAAACAAATTAGAATGTGACATTGATGGTTGAGTTCGAGTCCCACCATGTGTATTTTAAAAAATATGAGTGAAAAGTTTTTTCTCAGTTATTAAGAGTAGATGTCTGGACCGTACATGTATTATCTGATTTTGATAGGTCCAGACAATCCTATTATCCTAGTCGTATATACTTAAAATAATAATAATAATAATAATAATAATAATAAGAATGTGATGTAGTTGGAGAGTTTGAGCAGGTAAGGCATGGGGAGCAAAAGCTGATGATCACAGAATTTAAAATGGATTCCAGGACAAGTACTGAACTACGACTGATGCAAAATCTTTTTAATATATATACGTTCAAGATTCGCCGTGCAAACAAAGAAAAATAATGCACATGAAATTTGAACTATCTCTTATAAAATAATCTCAACTAAGAAATTTAATTTGTAAACATACTCATAGATAGAGTGTTTCCTTTATTTACAAAATATTTAAGAGTTTCTAAATTATTTAACTTCCAAGTGCAACGAGGAGAAAAACTTCAATTAAATGAGGGTATTTTTTCATTCGTATCTATTTAATAAAATCATTTATGTATCGAATAAAAATACTTTGAAAGAAACAAATCTTTAAAAAAGAATAATCAATCGAGATAAAAAAAAGTCTCAATATAATAAAAACTAAAAAGTCCTAGATCAAATAGTATCAGTGTACTTGACATGAAATATGCACCAACTTTTCTCTTATTAATATATATATGTAATATTTTTCTTCAAACAACCGAGTGTTGTAACAAAACAACGGCATTTTTTTCTCCATAGATTTATATGTTATGTTAATGAAAAAAATAACAATTGTAATTAATAGATATACGAATCGACAATAGGATACATGGTAGTTACAAGAGGCTAATTTTCTAATTTTACATTTTTAGTTTTTTTTTATTAAAACCTTTTTTTTAACTATTACAATATGCCGGGTTAAAGGGAGAGGACATGATTCAAACCCGCAACATTTAGGTTATAATAGGTGTAAGAGATTTACTACTGAATCAACCTCATCTTATCATTTATTTAAATTGTTGAATGTGAATAAATAGTTATACAATAGCATCTAAATAAACCATATATGGTTATAGAAATTATATAGTAATGTAACCCAAAAAGCTATATAATGTTTAAAACGAATTTCAACTTTATTTTTTGAAAAAAAAAATCTCAACATCATTTAAAAAAAAATTATGTTAAGCAAAGCATCGATTAATATTTATTATGGTGTTTCTTCTCAATCACAAGTCAATTACAAACACACATTGAAAAACAAACCCCAATCAAACGATACACAAATTGCAAAATAAAGAAAATTAAAAAAAAAATGGGGTATTATCACTAAAGTCCCTATTTTTTTTATGAATTGTCACATTTTTAAACGTTTTTGTCATATTAGTCACTTTAGTCCCTTATTAGTCACTTTAGTCCCTTATCAAGGATTGAACCTTCAACCTTGTGATTAAAAGCCACAACCTTGTGATTAAAAGCCACAACCTCTAACCAATTGAGCTACTCTAGTTTGTTATTGAGAATTTGTTGATTTAAATGTGTATATATATATATATTTATATAATTTGTTTAAACTAATTTAAATCTGTTTATATAATTTAAAATAAACTTATATTTAATAATAATAATAATAATATATAAAAACATATTTATGAAAATGAAAAATAAAATAATAAAATAAAAGTAAAAAAAAGGAAAAAAAGGAATTTTTATTTATTTTTCTTCTCTGTTGTTGATTTTTTTCCCTTTTCAATTTACGGGTCTTTGGTTTTCTGGGTTTTTTTTTATCAAATTGAAATAATATATTTTTTGAAAAGAAAAAAATCCAAAAAAAAAAAAAATTTACAGGCTTTGATTTTTTAGATTTTTTGGATTTCCTTTTACTTTTGTTATTTTTTTTTTCATTTTTATAAATATGTTTTTATATATTATTATTATTATTAAATATAAGTTTATTTTAAATTATATAAACAGATTAGATATATATACATTTAAATTAACAAATCCTCAACAATAAACTAGAGTAGCTCAACTGGTTAGAGGTAGTTGCTTTTAATCATTAAGTTGAAGGTTCAATCCTTAATAAAAATATTTTATTTTTTCAGGGATTGACCGGCTATTATTGAAATTAGAGGGACTAAAAAGAAAATTTTTAAAAATAACTATAAAGGGTAAAATTGTATTTTTATATATTATATTATAGTTGACCCTTAGTTTTTGGTCAAATGGATTAAAGTGATGTATTTTGAAAAAACAAGGGACTAAAGTGACTAATATGGTACAGAAGTTTAAAAAGGTGACAATTCATGAAACAATAAGGACTTTAGTGATAATACCCAAAAATAAATAAATAAAGGTTCCCATTTTGTATGATACAAAAAAAAAATAAACTGAAACGCCCACCGTGGGGCTCGAACCCACGACCACAAGGTTAAGAGCCTTGCGCTCTACCAACTGAGCTAGACGGGCTTGTTGTTCCATTTTTACACAATATTATATATAACCGTGAAAAGAACAAAAACTCGACGAAGTAACCTGAATTTGAAGTCAGGAGAAGTAGTAGTAGTTTTTGTTGTACTGTATAACTAAAAGTCAATCAACTGTGAAGAAGAGCAAAACGACCCAAAAAAAAAAAAAAAACATTTGACGGGACACACCCAAAAGCATGTGGCCTCTATGGACATTTGTGGAGGTTTTCGCGGTTCTGATTCTAATTGCGTTGTTTGGATTGGTGTCTGCCATCGTCTCCCAAGCTTATAGAAGAAGACAGAATCACACGTACGTTTTTTTTTTTTTTTTGAATTCGAACCCTAATTTTCAATTTTTGTATTTTGATCTCTTTCGGGTTTTATTTGTTTTTATTGATTGCGGTTTTAACAGTCACATTGAAGCTCCTGCGATCTTTGAAGATCCCACTTCGTTGAAACAGGTACAATAATATAGTTGGTTCATAATTGTTGTATTTTTAACTTGTAATGTAAAGTTTGATTTTTTATTTTTTAAAAAATGTTTTTATCCCCTTGAAGTAGCTGAAATTGATTGTTTTTAAGTTGTACTGTATTGTTCGAATTTGAAAAAGGTCTCGAGTGATTTGTGGAATATAGAGGCACCCTTGAAGAATAGTTTACTTCGCATTGCGCTATATCACAGAACTTATATGCGCAATTTACGTGTGGATTTTCTATGAATGTTATATTTTTAGTGTTTTTAGAATATTCGATGAAATTTGGAAGTGGGTTTAGTTGATATTAATTACACGGAATGTATCATGGTGCAGGTACCTTGTCCTTCTATTACTGATCCGGCGGAGAAGTATATATCATTGATAATTCCAGCATTCAATGAAGAGCATAGGCTTCCTGGAGCTCTTGTCGAAACGATGAAGTAAGTTGAAGCATAACTGTTTGTCTGTTTCTACTATTTGCTCTCTCTGCAACCGGAATTAGTTTTTAGTGTTTTCAGTTGTGTGAATTGTGAAACTAGACAATATACCAGTGAAGAAGAACCGGGAAACTTGAAAATAGTGTTAATGATATTCTATATTCATTCCTCACATGATGCCAATACGTTTTCCCAATATTACTTACGGAATTGAAAAGAGTGCACTGATCTATGTGGACCTTTGATAGTGTTTCCCAACATAATTTTTCTTTTTTTTAGTGCTTGATTACACCTTGGTATAGGCAAGGGAATCAAAATGATATAACTATATAAGAAGCTATGCTCACATACATTAAAATGTTGGCACTTGTAATTTTTGGTTGCAACCTTTGTGGCATAACTTATTATTATCCTTTTATGGTAATATAAAGAAGATGGGACTTGGACAATGGTGTATTATAATAAAATAGTTATATTGATGGATATTGCTGGGAGAATTAAAATTAAAGCGTAATTATACTTATCTTTTACTTTCTACTTTGTAGTTATTTACAACAGCGGGCAGGAAAGGATAAGTCATTCTCTTATGAGGTACTTTGTTTCTTCCATTTGTTGGCTTAGACGAAATAGTTTTCATTGCCTTTAGATTTTATTGTAGTATTATTGCAAGCATATATTATATTCTATATTGTTTCTTGTTTCTGCCTCATTGCCTAGAGGAATACAATGAAATTCTGGAAAATGTGATTTCACATAATGTTCAAAAATTTATAGGAGGTTACAAATTCCATGTTCTGCCATATTGACAATAATGTTGTACTCTTCATCATAGGGCATAGGGATTAATTTTTTCTGTGCATCTATTATACGAACTTCTTCTGGCTATAGGGCATTTATGCCTATTTGAGCCATGAATGGTATATTTTCCATTTCCCATTACAACCCTACCAAAAAGTTTCTGTATTTATTGAAGTTATACGTTTAATATTTGCTTGAAACGTCAAATTTTTCTGTAAGAGTCAAAGTTCATAGACTTCCAACAGGTAGCATAGATTATTATTTGTCCCGTATCTGACGTTAGACATTACACTTGCCATCTTCTGCATTTATTTTACATTTTGTTTCCTGGTATGTCATGTACAGGTGTTGATTGTTGATGACGGAAGTGCCGATGGAACTAAAAGGGTTGCTTTTGACTTTGTAAAGAAATACACAGTGGACAATGTGAGGGTTGTCCTTCTTGGAAGAAATCACGGCAAGGGAGAAGCTATAAGAAAAGTGAGTCTAATCTAAGCAATTTATTTCTTCAGATGTGTGCTCTTTTAATGATGTTGAAAGAAGTGATTCCTTTTTCCTGTTATGTGTGACGACAATTGATTGAAGCTCTTTACCTCTGCGAAAGCATTGTAAAACAGGGAATGCTTCATGCACGTGGTGAATTACTTTTGATGCTGGATGCTGATGGCGCAACCAAGGTTAATGACCTAGAAAAACTTGAAAGTCAGGTTTGTATTGATTTTGTTTACTCATACTGTAATTATGAATGTGCAGTTTTCGTTAGTTCTATAATTATTGTCAAAATTTATGTATAGATATATAGTAATGGTGACAATGGTACTTCAGATTACCTGATGTTATCCCTATAGATCCATGCAGTTGCCAAAAAGGATTATCATCATGGAGATTCAGCGGCTAGTGATTCAAGATTTAGAATATCTGATATCCCAATAGCTGCATTTGGTTCTCGTGCTCATCTTGAAGTGAAAGCTCTGGCTACAGTTCAGTTTTCTTTGTTCCACACCCTACATCAAATGATTTTCGTTCTTTCAATTGCTGTTTTGCTTCATACTTCTTTTAGTTGAACTACTTTACTTGGTTTCAGAGGAAGTGGTACCGCAATTTTTTGATGAAGGGTTTCCATCTTGTGGTTC
Organism: Dipteronia sinensis; assembly: GCA_033220585.1. Lineage (NCBI taxonomy): Eukaryota > Viridiplantae > Streptophyta > Magnoliopsida > Sapindales > Sapindaceae > Dipteronia > Dipteronia sinensis. The sequence goes on from CM065636.1 coordinate 7,038,722, forward strand.
TCTTGACTGCTGGCCCTGGAATTCGTGATACACAGGTAGGAAGTATGCTTCATTCTTTATGGGACCTCCAATTGTGCACCGGTACAGATCCCAGTGTTTTTTGCGTTCTTAATAATGTGTACTGAAATTCAAGTGATTGTGCTGCTTCTTTAACTGATGTGGTCTTCTTTGTGCATCAGTGTGGTTTCAAGATGTTTACTAGGGCTGCTGCAAGGAAGCTTTTTACAAACATGCGTCTGAAAAGGTGACTTTTTCTTTCTCTTACCTTAAATTTATATCCCATCTTTCCCAGAAATGGAAAAAAAAATGAAAAAGCAAAGATTTTTCATACCATTTTGTGTACCCTGTTGGTGCTTTACTGCATTACATAGCACGAATCATATTCAATTTGTTATGCACTGCAGAAAAACTTATTCAATTTGTTGACTCTCATTATTTAGATTTTTATTTATTTTTTATATGTATATCAATAGTAGCATATACGGAGTAATGTTGATTTTATCTTTTCTATTTTCTGTTCACTTGAAACTTTTGAAAATGTGCCGACTCAAAGTCATGCCAATTTTCTGCAGGTGGTGCTTTGATGTAGAGTTAGTTTATCTATGCAAATGGTTCAATATCCCCGTGATTGAGATATCGGTGAACTGGTCTGAAATTCCGGGATCCAAGGTGAACCCTTTGAGCATTCCAAACATGCTTTGGGAGCTTGCACTCATGTCAGTGGGATACAGGACCGGTATGTGGAAAATTTCCAAATGAGCCTTCTCTCTCGCCTGAGTTGATCCACAAGTAACGACTTTTCTAGCCTAAGTTTAGTTTCTTCAATGCTGCAGATAGAAAAGTGATACCTGGTTAGGAAACTGTAGGTTATACACATTTTTATAAATCTTGTTTGCAGCGAGCAAAAAACACTACGATTCTCATGACCTTGTTTACGTGGTACATGAGCTAACAATGCGGTTTCTATTTGTAATACTATTTATTAGATAAGAGGAGCTACTTTTTGTCTTCTTACTTTTTGGTTATTAAAATTCAAGAGCCTAGCATCTTAATCTGTCGCATAAATCATTTTGATGCCGCTTATTGTATGAAGTTTTTCGTATATTATCGTACCAGCGTAGATGGACTGTTTGTTCACTTCTTTGCCATTTGTACAAGGCTCCATTGTTTTGAAGCAAAAGGCTCCACTGTACTATCCATTTTTTCCAATAAATTTTTCGTTCCCTATCATAATAAAAAAAAATTGAAAAAGTTTCATCATATGACGTAAACCATTATTTTCTGACCAATTGATGAGTTTAGGTGCGGATCCACAATGTTGCTCGACATTTAATTACAGGGACATACCCACTAAGGCACTAACAGCTTTGCCAAACTATTTTTATTTAATTCCTGGCATGGTGAAAATCCATTAAATCTTACAATTAGGTCCTCGGCTTCTTTTGGAACTCAATTGAAACTTGTGGCCGTGGGTATTCCGTAGTAGCTTAGCCAGTAAGATCTTTTATGGGTAAAGGTTTCGCTGACATAACACAAGAAACCAATCACCCTTCAGGTAATCGTGTCAAATAGGTTTGCAATCACTTTAATTAATTAATTAATTTAAAAAAAAAAAATCAGATGGAAATCAACTCACTTTTAAGGAGGTAGCTAGGCTTCCATATTTAGGTCAAAAAATTGCATTATTTTGATTTTTTTTGCATCATCTTCTCAACTCTTAAGAAACTAAGCTGTAATAATTGAGAATGACATCGGTTTAGATCGAGATTGTATCGGTATGTCCAACATCTGAAACCTTGTCGAGATGAGGTGCCTCATACCATACCTGTGATCCGAATGAGTTTTCGATTTTCACCCTAAAATTTTTGATTAGGTACCGATCTGATACCCGTTTGAATTGTTTCAACCTTGCTTCAAACAAAGTGGTTACCCGTAGATTTGGAGAGGGGTGGGGATTTTTAACATCCTAACAATATTTAGCTATCAATTTCCTGTTGATATCAACATATCTTCTCACAAACCAATCATGTTGAAAGTTAATTAACACCTTATCTTGTTCTCCTGATCTCTAATCTCTAATCTCTAATGTCTTGTAAAATCATCTTCCATGATCTCTCTTTTTTTTCTTCTTTTATTAGAACTTTTACATAAGCCAATTCACTTTAATAGTCATTTTCAATGGTCTCTCTCTTTTTTTCTTTTCTTTTTTGTTACAACATTTAAATAAGCCAATTCATTTGAGAGAGTAGTTAATGTTTGTGCTATAATGGAGTTGTTGAACTTCTTACGTGTATATATATACTATATATACAAGACCTAATTTGCAAGTAACCCTTCATCAATTTTTTTCTTTCCTAGACATGTTAAACATTCTTAACAGTAACATCAACATGGTAATAACAAGTCCTATAAGTTTCCATAAATTCAAAACTCAAGCTTCTTTCTACTTGAAAGAGAAGATCAAGACGGTTCGACTGGTGCTAACTGATGTCACACCAACAGAATTGTAAGTTTATTTATTCAATGCTTGTATCAATTGATCCAATATTCACTATATAATTCTTTTGATGATTTTTTGTATGTATGTAATTGATGATCTTGTGAGTGGCGTGCTTGAAGGTTGACAGAAGAAGCCACAAATGGAAATCCATGGCCACCAGATACACAAACCATGGGTGTGATATCAAGGGCTGCCTTTGAAGTTGATGATTATTGGAGAATTGCTGAGATTCTTCATCAAAGGTTTGAGTTTCTTACTTCTTGTATATGTTCTTAGTCGCACGAAATCTCTTATAGTTGAACGAGACAGGTCTTAAGATCGAATCTCACTCACATCAGGGTTCGATTTCAATTTAGGTTATTAAAATTTGATAGAAAGAATTGGAGAGCCTCATACAATGCTCTAGTTTTGTTGGAACATCTCATAACTCATGGACCAAAAAGATTTGCTGAGGAGTTCAAAAGTGATGAAGATGTAATCAGGGAGATATTGAGAAATAACTTTCAATACATTGATGAAAAAGGGTATGTAAAATTATTTCTTTTATAGTGATTTTGGAAGTGCTTTTGGTATCATTAATAAAAGCACTTTTGAGAGGGAAAAAATTGAGAGTATACTAGTACTTTTGCAGATTCAACTGGGGATTGCGAGTGAGGAAATTATCCGAGAGGATTTTAGAGCTTCTTGAAAGTGATCAAGCACAACTCAATGAAGAAAGATCGAGAGCTCGAAAGCTAACGCGAGAGATCAAAGGGTTCGGAAGCTTTGGGCAGCGATGTTCTACCACAAATAATGGAAGTTGTCTCGGAGATTACTCTTCTTCAACAACATATGGAATATGTAATTCTGATCAGCTTGAGTACAAGAGTTGCTTGGAGGAGAAGGAAGTGAACAAAAAAGCAAAAGTAATAACTGAAAAGCAAAAGCAAAAGCAGAATTCAAAGCACTTCTGGGTTAATGCTGATCAAGAGGATGGATATAGTATCGAAGAGAATCACCCGTTCTGCGAAAATGAGCTTGAAACTACAACATCATTGCTGATCTCTACTACAGACTCGTGAAGTTAACAAAAAATGTCCCCAAATAAAAAATTAGGATGTGTTTTGAGTACTTGTTTGTGTTTGTACAGAGAACATTTTTATCAATAGATTCTATGTATGAAGAATTGCTTGCCTCTTAATTGATCAAAACCATTCAATCAAAATTGATAAAGTATGAAGAAAATGGGAAAATTAATAATAACCCAAGTATCAGATTTTGAAAAACTAGACACATTCTTATGGGGTGTGGATTTTAATGATATGTAACCAAACTAACTGAATTAATGAACCCGGATTTGGTTATTTACCGAAACCAACTAAAATTGGATGATATGAGAAAAATAGCTTCTCAAAATGTAAATGAAAATGAACACCGCCAATGTGGTTCGGTGGTAAAGGCGCTCGTTCAGTAACGTCACAACATGTATATCCAAAAAAATATAAATGAAAATGAAAGAATTAGACCATTTTTTTAGCAATCAACTCCTCGCTTTTTCTCAAGTTCATCACTCAACATGGGAATAAACAGAGAAGGATAACAAAACAAGAATTAAAAAAGAAATGCAAATTGCACTTCTTTCCTGGAAAAATTTAAAGATGAAAACAGTTTCTTTCTTCGACAATCCCCATTGTTGAATGCTTAGAAGCATTTTCTATGCACGATTGATGGCCCCGATTCATCATACTCTGCCTTTGCGATCCACATCTGAAAAACGAAAGACAAGTGAAATCAAATTAGCCAATGATAATAAACAAACAATAGTCGCGGAACTTTTAACAGTTTTTCGAAAATGAACCACCAACCTGCTGGAAGGTGCTGAGGGAAGCCAAGATGGAGCCCCCGATCCAGACACTGTATTTCCTTTCCGGTGGTGCCACGACTTTAATCTTCATGCTGCTTGGTGCTAGAGCGGAGATTTCCTTGCTCATTCTATCAGCGATACCGTTGAACATGGTCGTTCCACCACTGAGGACAATGTTGCCATACAGGTCTTTTCTGATATCAACATCGCACTTCATGATGGAATTGTACGTTGTCTCATGGATGCCAGCTGCTTCCATTCCTATCATGGATGGCTGGAAAAGGACCTCAGGGCATCGGAAACGCTCAGCACCGATGGTTATAACCTGCCCGTCTGGTAACTCGTAGCTCTTCTCAACTGAAGAGCTGGTCTTGGAGGTCTCAAGCTCTTGCTCATAATCAAGGGCAATGTAAGCCAACTTCTCCTTCATGTCCCTCACGATTTCACGCTCTGCTGTGGTGGTGAAAGAATACCCACGTTCCGTGAGAATCTTCATCAAGCTATCAGTGAGGTCACGACCGGCTAAGTCAAGACGGAGGATTGCATGTGGGAGGGCATACCCCTCATAGATGGGGACAGTATGGCTCACACCATCACCAGAATCCAACACAATCCCTACAAGCAGAGCAACAACATCCATGCTCTTAAAGTAAGTAGCAGATAGACACATGAATCAATCTAGACGGAAACAACTAAAATGATTTGGCCTTCCCAAAAATCAATCAATTGTCTTAGCAGGCAATTTTTTCTCATGATTCCAGTTACATATCATACATACATCACATCTATTGTATAACGTAAACACAGCTATTTACGATAAATCAACACAATTTTGGGGGAGTTTTTAGATTCTCACCAGTTGTACGGCCACTGGCATACAAGGAAAGCACAGCCTGAATGGCAACATACATAGCGGGAGTGTTGAAGGTCTCGAACATGATCTGAGTCATCTTTTCGCGATTAGCCTTGGGATTGAGAGGAGCCTCAGTGAGGAGCACAGGGTGCTCTTCGGGGGCAACACGAAGCTCGTTGTAGAACGTGTGATGCCAGATCTTCTCCATGTCATCCCAATTGCTTACAATACCATGCTCAATCGGGTATTTCAATGTCAAAATACCACGTTTTGATTGAGCCTCATCACCAACATATGCATCTTTCTGGCCCATCCCAACCATCACACCCGTGTGACGAGGACGACCAACAATGCTAGGGAAAACGGCCCGTGGAGCATCATCTCCGGCAAATCCAGCCTAATCAAATGTTCAAAATATTATTCCAATAACTTCTTTCAAAACCAGACCAAACCAACTACCCAGAATATAACTCCCAAAAACACACACACAACACAACTACCCAGAAATGTTCACAGGCATAGTCCGATGGTAAACACACCTCTCAACGGAACGTTGAATTCCGCTGAGGTCTCAAGTTCAAATCCCCTCTCTGAATAAAAAAAAACACAACTAACCAGAATATAACTCCTAAAAACACACACAATAACAGCTTCTAATTCGTGTAAATTAGTAAATTACCTTAACCATTCCAGTTCCATTATCGCACACAAGTGGCTGAATATCCTCAGCTTCGGCCATTTTCTACTACCTGCATTTTTTGTTTCGAAAAATGAGACCCATTTAAAACAAAAACAAGTAAACCACCATTGTATAGACATTGACATTACAAAGAACATCAAACTGAGCTCTGTTTCGAACCCGAAAAGTCTCATTGATATAAACTTTCATTTTATTATGGTAAATGCAATTCACTGTCAATATTGAGTGAAACCAATCAAATTAACCATTTAACAAACCCATTAAAGAAACAAATGGATTCCCATTACATGCAATTAAAAGGGCCATTGAATTGAACATGACACAATGCGATCGCATCCTATAATGCAACAATCAATCAAATAATAACAATATACATATATTTGAATGACATAGTGAATGCAGATTCGACAATCAAGAACAATTGACTGGATCTACAAAGAGAGAGAAAATGACCGGATATTAAGATGATGATGATGAGAATTGAGAAGAATAATGCGGAGGAGACTGATTACGAAAAATGGGATTTTTATTATTATTATTTTTTTTTTATGTTTTTCAAGGAGAGAAGAGAGGGAGGAGTGAGATGGGATTTATAAAGAGAAAGAGTGATGTGATTTGGACCGTTGGATTTAATTTTGGGTACAGCATATATAACGCTTATTCTGGGGTCATAATTTCTGCTGCATCCAGCTCCTTTCGCTTTTCCAGTACTTTTCTCTTTCCCATTTTGTCCTTACTCATTTTTTAATTAGTAAAATGTTTCGGAAGTGCATCTCTCTTCCACGTCTGCCGGTAAGTGATTTGAGTTTCATCATGCATATTCTATAAGCATATATTTAGTGATTTCTCTATATTGGTGGGAGTAGTTATCTATGGCGTAAATGTATTGTCCGATCTTGACAGGTTCTAGCAGTTTTATTGTAATAGTTGTAAATATAATACTTCAAAAAAATAATAATAAGTAAAATGTTTATGCACCGCATTCACATGGGTTCGAGTATCATTTTTACCCATTCAGTTATAAAGTGTCGGGAGCATGTTCCCTTATAAGGAGAGTCGCATTCCAAAACATACTTGTGGTGGTTGATCTCGTCGAATTTTTACAAACCTTTGATCTAATCAATGTCACTCTCTTGATTTATGGTTTTATATGGAGTCTCGTGTATATAGAGATTAGGTTCAAGTCCCACATTCTTCGTAGAACATCAATTGTAGAGAGATATTCTCCATAACATTGTGGGAGTATTTATCGAACCGTGCTGTTAGACCCCCTAACCTGATTTGGGTGTCAATTTCATCTATCAATCAATGTTGCAACTTAAAAGTTCACAATTCCTTCTTTGAAAAATGAGTTAGCTTTATATAGTGTTCCGAAAATGGACAAAACAATATTTATGATGATATTTACTTGGGTAATAGTCTAATAGATTGTTGTTTAGGGTGATTAATAAATTTTAAATCCATTTTAGATTAATAATGTCAAAAATATTACTTAATTACTCAAAAAATATTTTATTTTTTTCAAATAAATTGGCATAGATAAAACATTGTTGAAGGATATGAAAATTTGTACCAAATTAATTTATTACAGGATTATTTAATTAAATAATAAATATAAAAATAAACAATTAAAACCTTTCCACTCGTAATTATGAAGTGACAACTATGAGTTATTTTAAAGAAAAAAAAAATTCCTATAGACACAAGCATGACTGCATGAACTTTTAGACAGATAATGTGATGTTGAACATGTTTTTTCTATTTTAAGAAGATAAAAAAACATAACTTGCTCCCAAGTTGCTGGAAATAACCTTTTTTCCAACCCACAATGGTTGTCCGCTTGTCCTTGTCTAGTCCTCCAACAAACATACCTTTTTTGTTTGTCTACTTGGTTTTTGCTGTCAACTTAAAGCATTGAAACCTCAAAACTTGAAGGTTGCATTTTATTTAAGAATTCCAACCACACCTCCATAGGAGAAAGAATTAACAATACAATACATTGATGTATACACTTGGTCATTGGAATCATATTACGTGATTGGATAGCTATACCTAGTGACATGATATTATTGTGTTCGGTGTATACACCAGTATTGAAACATTTACACATAATGTATACACTCGACCACTAAAATCATTGTAAGTGATTGGATAGTCATACCCCATGACGTGATATTATTGGGTTTCCTGTACACACTCAGACGTATTGAAACATTTTCGCTCAATAGGGTCAAAAAAATTGGAATATATGTAAGTATGCAACCCATCCACAATCAAATTTCCACAATTAGATTACCATACAAATAAACATAGAGCTAAGAAGGTTTCAGAACACTTACAAAATCATTTGGTTTTTCATAACTTGAAAAAATTTAAGCTGTGTAGTTCAAATGAATTACAATGTCTAAAGCTCAGGACTAAGCCAATAAAGAAATCATATCTGAAGAGAATGGACCGCCAATAACCTTGAATCGAGTCATTGAATCCAAAACTGAACCAAAATGTGGCAGCCTTGCCTATGACTTCTACAGGAATGGCGGTAGGATTATCCATCGGCGTGGATACTTGGGCTTTCCATCCTTTCCATTGAATAGCTGCAGATGAAAAGAAGTCGAATATTCAGGAGTTACAATTATGTATCTATGTGTAAGATACATCTATCATGACATTCAAGTGTCTAAAAATTGATTTCATGCATTAGTTACTATACTTTCACCTCCTGTGTGGTAACAGCAATTGCAACGTTGTCAAAGAAATCAAATTTTGATCCAAATTTTGAACATAAAACAGTAGTTATGAAACATTAATCTGAATGAATTTAGGAAATTTTGACATTCAAATTTCCAAGTCAGTACAAGTTCAATCTAATAAAGAACCCGAAATCCAGTCCACTTAGTCTGGTCACACATATCGACATTTAATTATATATGCATATGTCTATGACTATATTTATGAATCTAAGATTCTAATGTCTGTATAGTATACATGAAACGATGCGGATTTGCATTGTTATAATTGTTTCTGATAGGCATCCGAAGCAAACAAATGTAATGGTTACTCTGTGCAAGTCTTAGTCCTCCCATATATATTTTAACCAAGATCAAAAGAACCCAAGGTAGGACAAAATTTAGGAAGTATATCCAATGTAAATGAAGAATTCTAGATTTATAAGTCCAAAGCGAATGGAATGACGATTGCATGTGACAAAGTTTAGAAGTTACCTTCTTCAAACGACGATGCTTTGCAAGGGCCCAATTGGTCATGATAAAAAATGCAACCGCAAGAAATATGTAACCTGCAACAGTCTGAGTCGCAATGTTGAAACCCAACCACTGATAAATCTCTGTTGTGTAATTTGCACACGTCACAATGTTAAATAGGAATCCACGAGGGATTTGATACCCTCCAGTGCCATCAGGGCTGCGAAGATTCTTGAGCAAGATATGGCAATAAAAATTTGATATCTGACAAAGTACTCCAAACCCAAAACCAATCTTCATTTGGAGGTCACTAACAGGGGTGTAAAGTGGGTGGTTCACATAGTAAGCGATGTAAGAACCAAAAGTCCAATAATAAGCACAATTCCGAAACACATTGGAAACTGGAGATGTTGCATGGCTGAAGCGATGCACAAAAAAGGTTTCCATAATTCGTTTGAAGTAGTGGAAACACCAGTAGTATAAAGCATATGTCTGAACTGGGTGGATGACACGCTCCCCTTTGTAGCCAAAGAACTGGTACACCGGGAAGTAGTAAAAAATAGGATAGAGTAGCAAAGGGCCTATATATTCGAAGAAGAAAAGTGTACGGTAGGAAACTTGTGGGCCCAGGTCCTTGAACACAACAGTTAAGTTGCCAGAGTTTCCATCAAAGTATTCTTTGAGACTCTTCTTATAGTGGAGGACGGTAGGCCTCTCCTTTGATCCGGGTGGTAGAGGGAGGGTTAGCCGTTGTCTAGAAGGGTAAAATTTCTTGGCTGTTGACACAAGGCATGCAAACAAAGTTATTGAATGAATTGATATCCAAGATTTTAATCTACACACAGATGTGGTGAGCAGCAAAGGAAGGTAGTCAACATAGTTCAGATAATCGACAAATAGTATAAACTTAGGTTTACACGACAATCCTAATAGGATAACTAAAAGGCATGCTCCAACCCAATATCAGTGGTTGAAAATAGACAGTTATAGCAAGAAACATGATTTCCATGTTTGTCAAAATATCAATGAGATTCCTGATGTAAAAGCATAAAACGGAACTTAGGGGATGAAGAATCAGACTCACACGTGCGAAGAATATCCTCATCAGACCAGAGGACAGAGAAAGTTGTTATGTACATAGAAGAGCCAATAAGCTATTATTTACATAGAAAAACTAATAAGCAATTACACCATTTAAAGGTGCCAACTCATATACATGTGAAAGAACTCTACCTAAAAGGCACCTGACCACCAGAATTAGATCCTAATAGGATAACTAAAAGACATGCTCCACCCCAATATCAGTGGTTGAAAATAGACAGTTAAAGCAAGAAACATGATTTCCATGTTTGTCAAAATATCAATGAGATTCCTGATGTAAAAGCATAAAACGGAACAGAGGGGATGAAGAATCAGACTCGCATGTGCGAAGAATATCCTCATCAGACTAGAGGACAGAGAAAGGTGTTATGTACATAGAAGAGCCAATAAGCTATTATTTAAATAGAACTAATAAGAAATTACATCATTTAAAGGTGCCAACTCATATACATGTGAAAGAACTCTACGTAAAAGGCACCCGACCACCAGAATTAGATTTCGCTCTTTACGCATATATCCATATTATCTCCCTTGAAGCTCCCAACTTAACCATCAAAGGGCCCTCACTAGAGAAATTTCTAACTACCCTCTAATTCCATTTCTGTGAGTACAAGTGACCTCAAAAATGCATAAGAAGGATCCAAATCAGCACCTAAGACCCAAAGCCGAAACATTAACCCGCACTTCATCCCCAATAGATCTCATTCTTCATCAATTAGCTTCTCTAGAATGAACTACAACAACTAAATCTCAACAAAAGATGGTACTGTTAAGTGAACACATAAAAAGATCAATAGTGAATCTAGTCAAAACTGATTTAAATTTAAACATAGTCTCAACTAAAGTTTTCAAAGGCAGGGACCAATAGATGACACAAATGATATAATCAAGAAAACCAATTTTGAGTCAACAGAAATTCACCTCCTAAAATATTCAATTCAAGAAAGAACAATGGTCATGAAACACTTAAAGCTAAAATAGGTCAACCTCCATCACATTGTTCATAAAAATGATGATGTAGTGGGAAACAAAGATGCATTTCTGACTTCAGTAGCCAATAATCAAATCTCATAATTGACAATTTACAACTAGAACGATGCATCAAGAGTTCTCAACTACTAAAATAATCATGCATGCCATAAAAGAAACAGAATTAAAAGTCAAGTTTCAATTTTTTTTTGTGCCAAATATTATTAAAAAAAAACTGTGGAAGCAAATCAAGGACTTACTTCGTTTATGGATTGCCTCCTGCAGTTCAGCCACTGTAGCCTGCAAAATCAGGACAATAAACAAACAAAAGTTGAATCTTTCTTTTCCTCCATTTTCTCAGCAAACAAACAGAAAATGAAATTGAAAAATCTCAAAAAGGACAGAGTGGGGATACATACTGAGTCATCTAGTTCAAGACCTCCTTTGATAACTTCTCTACCACTGCGAGAAACCACAGTCACCTTCATTTTCTGGATCAAACGAGAGATACCCAATGCACAGAACACTCAAAGCAACAAACCCTTTAAATTGCAAAGGAATTCAAAGCACGAAATGGGAAAATTTTAATGAGATCTCTGGTATAAATGGGCCCCAAGCCGATATAATCGAAGGAAAGATTTATATTATTAAAGGCGTCTAGTTGGGGTAGGAGAGCTAACTATGTAAGCTGATGAACTACACCAGACCCATACCATCCATCCTTTTGATGACTGAATTCTCATCGAGATCAAATCGAATCAATCAAAGGTTAAGGCCCATGATCTATTTGTTGACTCCTGATCAGACGGTGATTTTACTATTTTAGTTTATGGGGACCACCACTTCCAGCACCAGGTAGCGGTGTCAATATATCTCATCAGTTACATAATAAAACCCAGACGAATTACCTATTAAATTCTGAACTTTTTAAAATAAAATAAAATATACATGTGTTCAAAACCCACAAATAAAATAAACAAATATATATATATATATATATATATGTTTTAAAAAAAAAAACTATACATGTCATTATTATATTTAGTGGTGTAAATATGGACCGGGCCTGGAGGGCCTGGTCCGGTCGGCCTGCCAAGGATGGCGGGCCGTGCTTGGCACAGCCCTCAACTAGTAGCGGGCCGTGCCAGGCACGGCCCCCATTCTTGGCACGTGCCGGGTCAGGGTTCCAGGCACTGGCGTGCCGGCCTGGCACGGCACGTCAGCACGGCGTGCCAGGCCCAACGGTCGGCACGTCTGGCCGGCACGGCGTGCCGACCGTTGGGCCCGCGGATTTTTTTTTTTTTTTTTTAATTTAAGTATATATAAAAAATTTAATATATATATATATGGGCCGGCCCATTTGGCCCTCCAAATTGGCCCACGTGCCGGCACGGCACGGCACGCGGCACGGCACGGAAGGGCCGTGCCGGGCCCCCATTTAGGAAAACGGGCCTGGGGGCCGTGCTGATGTGGGCCGGGCCGGCCCCCTTTTACACCATTAATTATATTGTTTAGGAGTAAAGTACAATTTTACCCATCTAGTTGACTGACAGGAATTTAGTCACTTTTATAAAAATCGTAAAGTTCAGGACCTAATCGGTAATTACCGAATAAAACTTTTAAAACACAATTTTATCACTTCATTTACCTATTTCCAATTTAATTTTTTAAATCATTTTAATTTAATTACATAATTCAATCCATTATACTCATAATAAACATTAAAATAATTACCTCTAGTATATTTTATAAACTACATGTTTATTCTTAATATTTAATTATATTAAATGAGTTAACGGGTTTAAAGGGAGATCAACTTCAATCCAAACACGGCCTATATATTTATGTATTTAACGTGTTGTCCTGTTAATGACTCAACCCCAGTAAATGTAATTCAAACCCACTAATCCCTTAACACCATGTGATGTCGGGTGAGAAAATCTTGGATAAGCCGTCTCATCGCATCATTTGTGTGTTAAGTGTTAACTCAATGAAAACATGCGATCTAATAGAAAGATTTGATAACAATTGAATAAAAATAACAAGTACATTTATTCAATGAAAACAATTGAAAGATTACATATGATTGAGTGAAATAAAAACTGTTCCAACGAACAGGTAGTGTATTCTTGTGTGACTTGTGTCAAACCAATCGAAATGAAAAAGATGTATTCTAGTATTTGAATTTGCCTACGAATCTTTATAAAGCTCTCAATTTTTTTTTATTGTTTTGTAATGGTAAAAAAAAATCTGGGGAATGTTTGTAATAACAAAACGTGAATACTGATCAGTTCACTTAAACATAATTAACATTGTCTCCGATCAGTTCAATTGCAGAGGAAATAATTGAAAAACGAATAGCAACAAAACCCAATTGAAGCTAACATTCATGGCTTCTCAGGCAATTGTTTCTGGTCAGTCCCATCAGTTTTTTCCACCGGAGGCAACTTCTGCGCATACAAAAGAATGAAACTTCATCAGACATTTTATCAAACAGCTGGTGTGCGAAGAAAAATTGTAATAACTAAAAGTGACTCGACCAATCAGGCATTTTATCGAACAGGTGGTGTGCGTCTAAAACGTGTAAAAATAGAGAGGCAATAAAAAAAAATTACGAGGTCAGGCTTGTAAATGTTGTGTACAACGGAGGCGCCGGCGAGAAGCGACACGATAACCACCACGCAGGACCGCGCCAGTGATGGAGTCCCGGTGGGCTGGGCACCTCCAAATTTTCTGTTCATTTTCTCTTCAATTGTAGTCACCATGTATGCTATAGTAACAAGTTCTTGGGTTGATTATTGTAGTGACTTGGTTAGATCTATTAAGGGCTTAGGCCCAATAATTTGTAATCAAACTCAATTAATTTGTTTGGCCCACTAAGGTAGTGGGCCTTAATTCATTCCGCTGCCGAAATAAGTGACCTCATCAATGTAAGTATAAGAAACTGGGTCCTTTGTTTTTTTTTCTGAATATAATATCAACTTATTTGTTTTAAAGAAAAAATTGTTAATTTGATATTTATATCTTTGTTTCTATTAATTGTCATCAATTTTCATTTGAAACGATACAAATAAATAAATAAATAAAATTAACAAATCCTAAATAGTTTTTATACAAATAATAATTATATATTATTTATTATTAAAATATGATAAATAATAATATAGAAATGATTTTGATTTTTATAAAAATAAATAAACAAAACGGAAGGTTCAAAACTAAAGCTGAAAGTGACAACGTGATTAAGATTATTTATTTATTTATTTTATAGTTGTTTATTATTAAATAATAGGTTAAAAGAAAAAAAAATATATAATATAAATTTATGATTCAGACTCATTAACCATTAAGTGTAAAAAACAAACAATCTCATACTATTTTCATCTCAAACATGAGATATTGTCAGGATGAATGAACGTCATTTACGTACCATTCAACCATATTGAACAGTGATAATATTTCAAAAAATTTGTCGATCAGTAATTAGTATGTGATTATTGTCATTGCACTTTAAATGTTCTCATGAGTTTATAGTTTAGAAAACATATCAAGTATTATATCAATTTAATGCTAGGAAAATCGATCAACAACTTTTGTCCCAGAACATGCATGTCATTTTCTGTTTGCAATATAGGTATATTTGTTTATAATTAACACAAGTCTAATCTTAAATTGGAGAAGACAAAATCAGTTAACACCACAGTTTCTTAATAGATTTCAGATTAGCTAATGTAACAATATATTAACCTGAAAAGGAAAGCGAATAAATATAAAACATACTGTAATCACTGTCAAGTTATGTGTCACCAATCTACAACTTTAAAAAAAAATTATTATTTGGGGAGGATGATTTAAACTTGAGATTTCAACCAAATGTTGTGAAGTTTGATTACCACCGGACTATGCCAACAGCCACCACCAATCAACGACAACCTAAATAACATTTTTAGTAGCCAGTTAAGAATAAGACTATAAACACATTGTAATATTTTGTGGAAAAACCGTTCATTCAGTTTGACAACGTGTCGTAAGTGGTATATGGTATATATAAATAAATAAATAAATAAAACACACATTGTCATATTAGAACGAGAGATTTAGAGGTTGTTTGTATTTTTTATCATAGTTTTGAATTTTATTGAAGATCGAAATGGGTTAAGTTTGGAAGAGATATAAAAAGAGTATTTTTTGTAAATATTTTTTTTTATTAAAAAGACAGTTTTAGAAATGAAAAATCAAATAAATTTTTAAATTTTTAAAAAGGGACATTATCCGTTCATTAGATGTCAATAGCACCACTCAATATATTTTTTTTAATTACAAATTTAGAATTTGAACCGATAATGTGTAGTTCAATGACCATCACAAAATTTAGAGATGGCCCGTAGATATGTTCATCATAATTATTTTTGTAAATTTTCCTTTACATTTGACGTGTGAACATGTGTTAACTCCCACATACAATTGAGGGTTTTTTTTCTTTAGTGTTACGGAAGTATATATCTCACGATTTAAGAGTTGATATACAGACCGTATAATTGTGATACGATTTTTCCACATAATACTTAATGACATTTAATATGCTCTATTAAGTTATTTTGTTGATTTTTTAAACGATTAAATTACTTAAAAAAAAACCCTGAAATCACTAGTTTATAAAAGTGAATTTTTTTCAATTTTCACTTAAAAAAGAAACTACTGAAATTTAAAACAATTTTTTTACTTCCAAAACTATCCTTACCAATCTAACTTATTTCAAATTTTGTCTTCTATCAAAATTCTAACCGTATTAATAATTTTTTTTTCTTCTCACAATAAAACACTTTAGCATCATAAAACCTATATGATTCAAAACTCAAATAACTCCATTGTTAAGGCATGTCTCATATCACTAACCATGATGAAGTGACAACTATAAATCAGCTCCGTCGTAGACCGACTATATTTAATAGTCATGGCATGCTTTTTGAAATTGAAGGGTGCTGGTCTAAATCAAGAAAATTGCTATATAAATGACAGATATGCCTTTTGGCTGGATTATGACAAATTCTATGGGACTTGGATGGTGTTTTCATGGAAAAGGCAATTGGATATAAAACTTAAAAAGAATTTTAATCGTCACAATGAGAAAGAAGTAACACAAATTGCAGATTGATTGTGCCATATTTAGATCCAAACCCATGACTTTGTTAACTAGCATTAATACACCAGACATATTATATTTAAAAATAGTGAATAATTAAAAGCATATCCACTAAAAACTTTTAGCATATCGACCAAGGATGGCTTCCTATCTATGTGATTTTAAAAAAAAAATTATTTATATCAATTTGAAATATTATTAATAACTAAATAATTTTATATTAGAATTATTAAATTACTTGTTATAGTTGTCCTAAATATATTAAAATGTAAATATAAAATAAATAATAATTAGAAGGACATAAATATAAAAGTAATTATTTTTAGATATTTATAACTTAAAAAATAAAAATATAATATTTGTTATACGATGAAAAATACGTGGTCGTCTGAAGTATACATGCGCTGTGAAATATATAATATAAGGCATACACAAAAATTAAGGGGACGTTGTTTGATTGAGGAAATATATCAAGAAAAATGATGGGGGTGGGTACGTAGGTCCAAAAAATGAGAGTAATAACAAAAAGGGAAATTACCAAAAACGTCCTCTAATTTGAGGTAATTCTTCGTTTGGTCTACTGTTTTTCCATATTATTTTTTTTAGTCCACACCGTTACTGTTATTTAGGTTTTCAGTCCTTACCGTCTAATTCCAGTTAGGGTTTTTAAGTTTTCTGTTAATCATGCAAGGGTATAACGGTAAAATGACATTTACATCTTCTGAAAGGTTTTTGACTGAAGGTAGAAAGGTAATTTCATATTTAATAAATATAAAAAATAAAACAAATTTGTTTGGATTGCTGATATTGTAACACGTCATTACAATCAGTAAACAAAACAAACCCCTATGGTCCCTTCACTCTCAAACCCTTTTCTTAAAAAAAATTAAAATAAAATAACTTAAACAAATCTACAGTTCTTCATAATCAGTTCATCACCACCAGACCACCATCACCACAACCAAATCCACTTCACTCAATGCAAGCACCCGACCCAGCCAAGACCAACAAAAAACACTTACCAGATCTCTGCATGAAGGATTATCACATTAACACAATTTCACTCTGTCCATTTCATTGATTCAACACCCACACAAAACCAAAAGAACCTACCAAAAATCTCAGAAGAAGAAAAAAAAATCCAAATCCATTTCTCTCAATGGATTACCCCAGCCAAGACAAAAGAAAATCAATCCAAAATCTAAAAAAAAATATCCCAGAAATCTCAGTGCCTCCCCACAAGCCCACATCGACACTACTCATACATCTCTAATCCCCTCCAATGGCTTACTTATCACGAGAGACGGATTCGAGACAGAGATTTGTGAAAAATAATCGACCTATTCGAGAGAGAAAGAGAGAGAGAGAGAGAGAGAGAGAGAGAGAGAGAGAGAGATTCGTGAGAGAGGGCGGCGGCAGGTTTGGGTGGCTAAGGTTAGATGACGATAACGATGACGATGACGATGATGTGGGAGAATGGGTCTCTGATGGCGGTGTGGTGGTTCTGATGATGATGAGAGAGTGGGTCTCTGATGTTATGGTGGATCTGGGTTAGTGATGGTGGTTCTGGGTTGATGATAGTGGTTCGATTCTAGGAGAGAGAGATGTGAAGTTAGAGGGCGGCGGCGATGGTTAGAGGGGGCAGGCGGCGGCGGGTTTAGGTGGCTAAGGTTTGATGGGTTTAAGAGTGGTGGGGATGGTGGCTGTATGTGATTAGGGTTTAAATTTAATTTTTTAATTTTTTAATTTATATATATATATATATATATATATTGTGGAGATCCAATCTGGATCTCCCCTTATGTTTTTTAAAATTAAATATTTAAGGGAGGGCATCATGGTCATTTTACTAACATACTAAATTATGAAGGGCATTAAGGTCATTATACCCCTGTGCATGTCAGCATTGTACTTTTGACGAAAAAGTTAACAGAAGATCCATTTTTAATAATATGGGAAAACAGTTGACCAAACGAAGAATTGCCTAAACTATAGGGACGTTTTTAGCAGGGGCAAAGCCAGGACTCATAATCCGAGTGGGCTAAATTAACTATTTTTTTTGGTTAATCGCATGCGGTGCATTAACTCGAATTTGGAACATTGTCATGCTAAATTAACATAATTTTCTACTCAAGTCACACCAGGCAGTAGTACAAAGGTTTTTTAAAAGCAAACTTTAAAGGAAAAAAAATCGCAAGCGAAATAAACTTAAATACTTGTTCGGACAAACAAACGAAGTAAGGAATTCAAAATTTGTTTCATGTATCTATAAAGAACAGATAATGGAAAGGAAAATGAAACTTTAATGTATTTGAATGTCAATAAAATATTGAGTATATCATTCAGATGAATATATTGAGATTATCCTTGTTAAATTAAATTATAAACTAGACTATTTTTATGAATTATTAAACAATGTTAATATTGTAATTGTCGTACATTTGTATTTTTATCTATTATTTAAAATAAAATGAAAAAACTAAAATCATTAAAAAAAATATTTATAAAAAGCTAGCCTGGGCTAGATTGCACATTCCCCTGGTTTTTAGTACTTTCCCATAACAAAAAGAAAAAGAGAAGCTTGACCTTCTTCGAATTTGGAAGAAGAAGCTACCTCTTCCTCTCCGGTTACTACATACCTAGTAGCAACATGTCAACATATATGAATATGTGGTGGGACCTTAATTAGTTAATTAGGGTTCCACAGCATGTGACTGGCTTGTCAATAATATATTATAATATTCAAACACAATACCACTATACCAGCTAGCTGGTATCGTTTTCTTTCAAGGACCACACCACAAGTGGAAGCTTCTCGCTCTGTATTGATCTTCATGCATGCAAACAAAACAAAAGGTCATTTAAAGAAAAGTATCAAGTCCTGAAAGGATGGGAAACTGGGAATCCGTTCAGCAGATATTCTTTTTATACATTTCAAAGTTTTACTTTTCGATTTCTTTATATAGCCACCTGTTTAATAAGTTTCTTTTTACTTTTTATATTTAATGCGTTTGCTTTCAAGAAGTGTATATAAAAATAAATAATTAGTTATTTATTAAGAATTGAAACATAATAAAAATATTATAATTAATCATTAATATTTAATCACATGACATTATAATAATTATAATAATGAGTAATAACAATAACAATAACAATAATTATAATAATAAAAAAAAATTGTCTCACACTATATGATATTAGCTCAATAATATGCTCTTCACACCTAAATAAGATTGTGAATTCAAGTCGCGTCTCACCGTAAAATCTAAAATTATTTTAATATTGTTTTTAAAATAATAATAATAATAATATCAAAATAATAATAATAATACTACTAAATGCGTTTATAATGTTTTCATTCTCTGAATATCGTTTTCAACAATTGCTACCAGACGTGTTTTCGAATCCAAAAAATACAAAAATAAATTTTCAAAAAAAAATAAAAATGAGAAAATAGAAATCGAAAAACGAAAACGTTACCGAACGGCCAAATAACCCTAGATTTGAATATGAGAAAACATCGACTTTGATTGAAGCTTAAGAGAGAAAAAGAGGCTATAGATAGAGAGATCTTTAAAAATAAATAAATTTAACAAGTTATAACATATTTTAGATAAAAAGTGAAGAACAAAACTATTGAAGAACATTATAGTTACTTATGATGCCAAAACATTTATTAATTATTATATTTATTAAAATGTTATTATATTTATTAATTAATAAAAAATTAATCTTATAATTTTTTATTTTTTTATTTTTACTAATTATTATATTTATTAAAATGTTCAAAATATTACATACTGTATTAATTTGATGTATGAGATATAGTTATTTTTATCTTTCATAATTTTATTTAAGGATATTATTGGAATTTCAGAAAATATATTTATTTGGGGTGCACATACGATTTTAAAATGGTGCAAATATCGTCACTCTTTGATTAATTATGTTCATTTTTGTTTTGTATTCTGTTAAGGCTTGCGTACCCCTCTGCTTTCATTTTTCGTTCCATTTTTATTTGTTTTTTAATTTTATTATTATTAATAATAAAAATCTCTATAGAGGCTTATCATTGACAATATATATATATATATATATATATATATATATATGAGTCTATCTTAACGGATCCCTTATTTTAATTCAAGTAAAACCCTTGATGAAATCACATCGATTTTTATGAATTTTGATATGAATTTTTTTATGGATAGTAAGTTTTTTATTTGTTGAAATATGTGGATATTAAGTTTAATAAAATCTACTTATGAATAAAGATAAAAAAAATTTCAAATACTATAACTATTTATCTCGATTTTATTAAATATGAAGGTATAAAAAAAAAGGAAAAATATGGGAAAATTAAATTTAAAGAACTCATTTAGAATTTGAACCTATAAATACGTTTTGAACTGATCAATCCAATGACCATCACTAATTAGCAGTGTTCTAGTAATCGGCCTAGGCGGCCGATTAATCTGTCCAATTCCTCTAGGCGGCTGGCAACTGAGGAGAAAAGGTGAAAATCGGCCACATTCCGCGGTTTCCGATTACTCGTTCACGGCGGCGACTAATCGGCTAGGCGGCCAGGCGGTGGTCAAAGCCGTTGTCCGCCTAGCCTGTTTAAAAAAAAAAAAATTGCAAAGAATTGAAAACAATCTCCTTTTCAGATCATTAACAATTACAACATCAAACTTCCAAACCTAAACCAATTTTTCCTAATTTTTCCCTTCATCTTAGACCAAATAGCTTACAAACCAAAACGGCTAAACCAGATCACCCATTGCTCCTGCCACCGTAAGCTTCTGTCTTCCATCGCCGTCTCCGTCGCCAGGTCGCAGCTGTCTCCGGTTCGCCAGTATATACCCTCTCATCTCTTTTGTTTTCATGTCTGTTTTTGCTCTCTGTTTTTGGTTCTTGTTGGGTGTTTCACTGATTTTTACGGGAGCTTTGGTGAGTTTGGGTGTTTCTTGTGGTTTGTGTAGTGGATTAAATTCAAGTGGGGAAATCATTGAGTGGAGAAATCAATTCAAATAGGGAAATCACTGAAATCATTGTGTTTCACTCTCTTGTGGTCTTGTTTCTTTTCTGGACGTGGGAAATCACAGAACTGTGGTTAGCTTCAGTCCAAGAGCTAGCAATGGCTATGCAGATTTATTGGCAAAGAAAGGTTCGAGCAAGGAAGGGGACTTGGTTAGTTGGAGAGATTTATGAGGTTTCACGTTTTAGTGGTGTTTGTTCGGTTTCAATTTCTCTGTTTTCTGGGTTTCTCAGAATGTTTCTTGCTCCGCTCTGGCAATGAAGTCTGATTGTATAGTGTTGTTTTTCATGTTTTGATGCTGTCTTTGCTGATGTTTTTATAGGGACTTGTTTTCGTGTATTGGTCTGTTAATCCCTCTATTTGGAGGTGGCTCTGTTTTCGGCTACTTTAGCCTTCAATACATATCGTTTGCAGTTCAAAAAAAAATGTTGGCGTGGTATTTCTTTTGTTGGTCTTATCTGAAATTTGGGAATAATCTTCCAGACCCCGTGTGTTGTGTTCAACAAGTGCTCTGGTTTTGTTCCTTGACTTAGACTTTTCAAAATTCTCAGAACACTTCAATCCATGAAAAACACACAATGAAATTGCTTGTGCATACTCATTCAATAACTTGCATGTTTAAATTTCATCCACTAAAAACAAAATCTTCATAGTGGGAACCCATTAAAACCGAACTGTAGCACAGTAAAAATAATAAAAAATATATATATATATATATAATAAAAAAATTAATTGGATAAAGTTTGACCCAATGTGCACTCAAGATCCGTTTAATGCGTAATTTGACATTTGTTGATTTGGAAAGAATACTTTTTGGATTTAATAATTGAGGATTTGGATTGGTTTATGATTGGATTTGGAAATAATTTGTTGGAAATAATTTTTTTTGGAGTTCTAATTGGAATTTGTTTGTAATTGTGTTTTTCGATTAATCCCCGATTAATCGGCGACTAATCGGCCTAGGCGCTAGGCGCTGGGTCTCCGCCCGACTAGCGCCTAACGCTTACTAGAACACTGCTAATTAGTGATTGCCCGTAGAGATATTCATTATAATTATTTTTGTAATTTTCCTTTACATTTGTCATGTGAACATGTAATTAATCAAAAGATGCCACTAGGACCACTATTGCCTAGTTCTTCAAAACCGGAGAAAATCTTCAATGGGACGGTCTCATATCTATTTGATGAGACCGTCTCAATGAGATTGCACAATTTATCTCGAGAACATAAATATGTATTATTAAACTATAATTTAGTGCAATCTTATTGGACGGTCTCACCAAATGGATATGAGACCGTCCCATTAAAGATTTTCTCCTAAAACTGGCACTTTCTGCTGGTTTGATTTTGGATTTTGGGGGATCAATTTGAAAAGTTATTAAAATTTAATAAAAACATTAGATATTAGGATAAATTGTTAATAAAACTTAAAAATCTTGTGGACTTAGTATCCATGGTCCCCTCCCAACAAAACAACAACAATATGACTTTGCCACTTTCTACATCAGTAATATTTTTGAAATTACTGGTTTGAATTCTTCAAACATCGAATACAAAAACTAAAAATAAATAAATAAATCTAACGTCAACGTGGATCAAGGTTTTTGCGCTATAGCCTGTAGGTATTTATCTCCACACGGTTCCTTATCTAAACTCAATGCAAGCTTCGCTAAACTTCATATAACTAACTTGTTTTAATTAATTAATCAAATGGGTAATATTTTTTTTCAATTTCCCCCCATAAATGTTTTTCCAAATTTTAAATGTTTTAGCCTCAAAAATTTAGTAAAAATAGTTCCCAAACTTGACAACCTTAAAAAATAATATATATATATATATATATATATATGTATGTATATATATTCATTTAGATGGTTTGGCCGCAAGATGGTGGATGAGGATTTCTTGAACAAACTGGTGGATGAAGATGATTCCAGTAGGTGTTGGATTTTGGGTGGTTGGATTTAAAGGTTAGAGTTTGGTGATTGAGATAAGGAAGTGGATCATGAACTACAGACAATCTGTTTTGGGTTGTTGTTGATGATGTTTGGGTTGTTAATTATATGTGTTTTTATGTTTTGTTTTTGGAGTTGTTTGTGTTTTGATCGTGAATTTCTGTAAAATGGAGATATGATCATCTCCAATAATGGAGATGAGCATTGGAGCTCTCCATGGAAATCGGTTCATGAGAGTTTTTCCGATGGATTTTTGTTGTTGTAGTTGAATCTGATTGATTCATCTTGATCGATGATAGAATTATGTTTGGATCTATATATTTTTTGAAGGGAAACTGTTTGGGTCTGTATAGTGTATGGATGAAGTCGGTTTGTGGTTTATGAATTTTTTTAGAGATCCAATCTTAGTGGAGATTTTGAATTTTAATCTGTAAGATGGTTAGTGTTTAATTTTTTTTTTTGGAAAAAATTTCTTTTTTGGATTTTATAGTGTGGATTTTATGAGGACAAAAAGACAGATTTGCCCTCGATAAGACCTCACGTGAATACCACGTGACAAAAAATTGGACAGAAATAAAGTTTCGTTACTATTCTGTCAGTTTTTGTCAATAAATAAAAGTTCAAACGGTTTAATATCAGAAAAAAAATTCAGGAGGCACATTGCTACTACGCGTATAATTCATGGGATATGCGTGCTATTAACCCTTTTATATAACGGACCAACAAAATAATTAATTAATACCTATTTCTACCGTAAATTAAAAAAAGAAATTAACTGTGTTTATTTTTATTTGAGAAAAACTGTGCCTTTCATACAGAATTGATAACAAGAAGCGGTGGTCCCGCAAAAAAAAAAATGTAATTGTTGTTTTCGGTCAACTCTTCTTTCTACGCTTTACAAGACAAGTCAATTTGGCTGATTTCGTTTTTGATTTTTTTTTTAAACACCCCAGCGAATATGTTTCCTCTATTTTTTGGTTTACAAAAACGAGAAAACTCTTCTCGCGAACGACATCGAACGGGGCCTATCCAGAAACCTCTTCCATCTTTTCTTTTATTTCCTTTTGAATTTTTTTATAGTTTTTTAATTAAATTCAATGGTTTAATCTTCTTAAATTTTAATTAATAAAAAATTAATATTATAATTTTTTATTTTTTATTTTTACTAATTATTATATTTATTAAAATGTTCAAAATATTACATATTATATTAATTTGATGTATGAGATATAGTTATTTTTATCTTTAATAATTTTATTTAAGGATATTATTGGAATTTCAGAAAATTATTTATTTGGGGTGCACATACGATTTTAAAGGAGTGCAAATATCATCACTCTCTCATTAATTAGGTTCATTTTTTTTTGTATTCTATTGAGGTCTGTGTACCCCTCTGTTTTCATTTTTATTTGTTTTTCAATTTTAATTATTATTAATAAAAAAGCTCTATAGGGGCTTATCATTGACAATTATATATATATATATATATATATATATATATATATATATGAGTCTCTCTTAAGTCTTAACAGATCCTTTATTTTAATTTCAGTAAAACTCTTGATGAAATCACATCGATTTTAATGAATTTTGATTTAATTTTTTTTGTGGATAACAAGTCTTTTTATTGTTGAAATAGTGGATAATAAGTTTAATGAAATCTACTTATGAATAAAATTTTAAAAAAATTCAAACACTATAACTATTTATCTCGATTTTATTAAATATGAAGATATAAAAAAAAGAAAAATATATGAAAATTAAATTTAAAGAACCCATTTAGAATTTGAACCTATAAATACGTTTTGAACCGATCAATCCAATGACCATCACTAATTAGTGATGGCCCGTAGAGATATTCATTATAATTATTTTTGTAATTTTCCTTTACATTAATCGTGTGAACATTTAATTAATCAAAAGTCCACTAGGACCACTACTACCTAGTCCTTCAAAACTGGCGGTTTCTGCTGGTTTTATTTTGGATTTTGGGGGATCAATTAGAAAAGTTATTAAAATTGAATAAAAACATGTAAATAATAAAATATATTAGGATAAATTGTTAATAAAATTTTAAAAAAATTGTGGACTTAATTAGTATCCATGGTCCCCCTCCCAACAACGAATCAACGATATGACTTTGCCACTATCTACATCAGTATGCCACTATCTACATCAGTAATATTTTCAAAATTACTGGTTTGAATTCTTCAAACACCGAATACAAAAACTAAAAATAAATAAATAAATCTAACGTCGACGGGGATCAAGGTCTTTGCGCTATAGGTATTTATCTCCACACGGTTTCTCATCCAAACTCAATGCAGGCTTCGCTAAACTTCATATAACTAACTTGTTTTAATTAATTAATCAAATGAGTATTTTTTTTTTCAAATTTTCCCATAAATGTTTTTCCAAATTTTAAATTTTTTAGCTTCAAAAATTTAGTAAAAATAGCTCCCAAACTTGACAACCTTAAAAAATTAAGAGAAAATATATTCGTTTAGATGGTTTGGACTCAAGATGGTTTGCATTAAATTGATTTGTTGTTAAGCAATATGCAAATTGAAATTAAAAATCAAAATAGATACACACAAAATCAAATAAAGAATAATAAAAAGAGACGTAATTTAATGTACTTCGGCGTATGCCATACACCAATCACTCAATGATGAGCTTGACCTGTGCTGTCTCATTGTAGCCCACAATAATACCGATTTAGACTTCACAACTTAACAATATTAATCTATGTACTTTTTCATTGTGTAACAATTGCAAAATCATACAAGCAAATATAACTGTCATTTGTGTGACGTACGATTTGCTTACAAACTCAATAATTTAGATTATTATTATTATTATTATTATTATTATTATTATATCAATTGGATTATTCTAGAAAAGAATTTTTTTTTGAAATACTAAAAAAGAAATTCAATTGGAATTATTCAAATAATAATAAAAAAAAAACAGGTGAAAAATATCCTCCTATAAATACCCCCTAAACCTCTTGGTCATATTTGCTCATCACATACACACATTTCTTCCTCCAACGACTTCTCTTTCGCTTCCTCCAATTTTGAAGGTATGTACTAATTAACATCACAATTTGTACATTTATAGCTTGATTACTTCACTCTAATTCATATTTCCATATTTTACATGTAGTAATATTATATGAGTAATGTTAGGTATCATCTAAAGCATGAGATGACTTGTTGAGTGGTGTGTTACAATACATCAACAATTTATGCATGAATTTAGACAATCTAGTCTTTACTCCATGTATCAATTCTATTTCAAGGATTTTAATTACTAATTTGTTTCGATTTAAATACAAATATATATGGATCAAGTATGGGAGAGATTCATGCTAGTCACCCGAACCACAAGCTCGAGCTTAAAAACTATACAAAACACTACACATGCGATGGTTGCAAGTTGCAAGGGGTCGGGCCGCGGTACAGATGCGAGGAGTGCAACTATGATCTTCACCAACATTGCATGTTCTACAACTCCTCCATCCGCCCCGGTTTCTCCACAAACTCCATCTTCAACTTCTACTTCCTACCCAGCCACCACCACCAGTACTGCGAGAGATACTGCAGCGGGTGTGGAAAACCTGTGAGAGGTTTCATGTACCACTGTGAAAAGGACGGGCGGCACTTGCACCCAGGTTGCATGAACCTCCCAGATACGGTAAATATTGGCGGTGTTAGTATGAAGCTTCGCAATGAGGCGATGTCGAAAAAGTGCTCAGTGTGTAGTAAGAGAAGGCTTGAAGGAAGTGTTTCTGGGATTAGAGGCTGGTCCTATGTGTCCTGGTGCAAGAAGTATCACTTACATGTGCATTGTGCGATGGAGAAGAATCATGATCAGATATGCAAAAATGAGGCTTTGGCTATACAGTTGCGAAAAAGTACTGGTGGAAATGGTAAAGTTTGTTTAAACATTACCAAGACGGTTTTCCAAGTATCTCTGTGTTTACTTACAGGCGATCTATCCTCAATTCCTGATATCGCACGGCAGATGTTCTCAGGATGATCATGCATGCTTGACTCCATGATATGATGATTAATTGATGTTGTTGTGCTCTTTGATTAGTGTTATCATTTTCATTTACAATTAATAAATTTGATTTTATGCATGTTGTACATGTAAAATCACGACAGTATACATATGTAAGTTGTCTAAAGTTGTCTATTAAGAACTCGTTGAAACATGAAAGTATGGAATGTTTTTAAAATTGGGGTTTTAATCCAATTGGAAGAGATTGAGAAGTTGAGCTTCTAATCCAATATTAAAATTGGGCATGGGATGTTTTAACAAAAAGTCCAAATCAATTTAAATGCTTTTTTTTTTGACAGAAAAGGCAAATTTATGTAGAAGACTAGAAATCATCCAATACAAGAGACTCTAACCAGCTTTTAACAACATTGATAATATGTAGTATTAAATATACTAAAAAAGTAAAATTTCACTTGCAACATTTTTTTTTTTTTAAAAGTATCACATAGAATTATAACGATTCGAACCTAAGACAAAAGGGTAGCCTTACCACTAAGCCACAGTGCGGTGA
The DNA here is from genome assembly GCA_033220585.1 of Dipteronia sinensis. Lineage (NCBI taxonomy): Eukaryota > Viridiplantae > Streptophyta > Magnoliopsida > Sapindales > Sapindaceae > Dipteronia > Dipteronia sinensis. Next base: position 7,066,606 of record CM065636.1, read on the forward strand.
TTTCATACTTACAACTTACATCTTTCCCTTATCCTCATTTGACCCTTTAATTTCTCTAATTTGTTTGGGTCATCTTTCACATCCCTAAGAGGTCCTGTGACTTTATTTTAAAGTGAAAATAAATGTAATTATTTACGTATACATATCATGCCATGAACAATACATCTTCCATTTAAATCATGTAATAATTTGTTTGTCTGCTATTATGATTTAAAATCTACATAAAAGTTGTTTATTAGTTGAGGCAACATATCGAAACATAATAAATAATCTGACAATCTAATTTCCAAACTCATGAGCTAAAGTGACTGAACAATCAGATTAAATAAAAATATATAATAAAAAAACAGACGGTGTATTCTTGTGTTGAATTTGCCTACGAATCTTTGTAATTTAAAAAGCTCTCAATTATTTTAATGTTTTGTAAAGGTAAAAAAAATAATATCGGGAATGTTTGTAATAACAAAACGTGAATACATCACATAACTATCAATACAAGCAGACAATAAACATTCTAACATTCAAAATTAACATCGTCTCTGCTAAGTTCACTTGCAGAGGATTTTTTTTTTTGAAAAATGAATAGCTACAAAACAAAATTAAAGCAAATATTCATTGCTTCTCAGGCAATTGTTTCTGGCCATCCCCATCAGTTTGTTCCATCGGAGGCAGGATGCAACGCCTGCGCATACAAAAGAATTAAACTACATCAAACATTTTATCAAACAGCTTGTGTGCGAAGAAGAATTGCAATAACTAAAAGTGACTAGACCGTTCAGGCATTTTATCGAACAGTTGATGTGCATCCAAAACGAAAGAGAGAGTGAGGAACTTTACGAGGTCAGGCTTGAGTTGTTACAATTGGATGCTCTAGTAATCAGTGCTTGAGTTGTTAATTGCAGTGACTTGCTTAGATCTTTAAAGGGCTTAGGCCCAATACTATGTAATCAAACTTAATTAACTTGTTTGGCCCACTAATTGATTTCCTTCCTTGGGCCTTATTTGAACCCGCTTCCAAAAGCTTCGATTTCATTAAAGCAAATGTAAAAAACTTATCATTTTTTTAATAATCTACTTGAATTTAAACATTGACAAGCTGAATGAACGTCATTTACCACCAAATCAAATTAGGTGGTTCAGTGTGAAACTTACCATTAGTCCATCTCAACATTGTTGTTTTTATTATCTCAAAAAATTTATCAGTTAGTATTTAATATGTGATTCTTGTCAACTTAAAATGTTCTCATGTTTATAGTTTATTAGATCAGGTATAATATCAAATTAATGCTAGGAAATCGATCAACTTTTGTTCCTGAACATGCATGTATTTTTCTATTTGCAATATATACAAATGAATGCTCCATCTTTGTTATATGTTTATAATTAACACGAACTCTAATCTTAAATTGGACAAGATAAATCAATTAACATATTTTCTTAATAAATTTCAGATTTGTGTGTGTGTTTTTTTTATAAAGAAAATTCATTGAAACCCCAACAGAAATTCTGGATATCATCCAATTCAAATGGAGCAATTGAAGGGGACACCCTCAATCCAAGCTAAATCATGTCAATAGAGATTTCAGATTAGTTAATGTAATGATTTATTAACCTGAAAAAGATAGCAAAGAAAAA
>CM065636.1:7068340-7173764 GCA_033220585.1 Dipteronia sinensis
TGGTGCAGTGATTGTATGAGTTGTTTGCAACATGAGTTCGATCATGTGTTTCATCTTTGTTTGTGTGTGTTGTTCTATGTTGTGTTCTATGATTTGTATATCATTGTTTTCATTTACAAATTTGAGTCTGTATCGGTAAGTGTATGCATGCAATTTTTTTTTTTCATTCAGCAAAATAAAGAAGGAAATTCAAAGAGAAACGAAATAAGTGTTTTATTTTGAGAACTATTAAATTTTACTATATTATTAAAAGGAGAGTCAAAGGAGGAAATGAAGTCAAATGATGGATTAGGGACCGGCAATAAAGGGGAAATGAGGGATGGGTGATGGCAGGGATACCCCCAAATATGGGATGGGGATGAGGGAGAGGGATGGAACGAGGGAACTCTCCCTCATCCCCATTTGACCCATTAATATCCCTAATTTGTTTGGATCGATTTTGACATCCCTAAAAGATCCTGTAACTTTAGTTTAAAGCAAAAACAAATACAATTATTTATGCACATCATATTATATAGTTATGTACTATTTAATTCATGTTATAATTTATGTGACTTTAAACTTAAAGCAAAAACAAATATAATTATTTATACACGTCATCTCATGCATACTATATTTCTATTCCATTTAAATCATGACATGATTTATTTACCTAAGATTATGATTGAAATCCTACATAAAAGTTGTTTATTGGTTGAGGCAACATATCGAAACATATATAAATAAAGTAATAAATTAACACTCTAATTTCCAAACTCATAAGCCAAAGTGCCCAAACAATCAAATTAAATAAAAAGTAAATAAATAAATAAACTGTACTAACGAACAGATGGTGTATAATTGTGTTTGAATTTGCCAACGAATCTTTATGAAGCTCTCAACATTTTTATTATTTTGTAAAGGTAAAAAAAATAATATGGTGAATGTTTGTAATAACAAAACGTAAACACATTACATAACTAGCAATACAAGCAGACAATAAACCTTCTAACATTCAAAATTAACATTGTCTCTGGTAAGTTCACTTGCAGTGGAATTTTTTTTTTGAAAAATGAATAGCAACAAAAGTACAAAACGCAATTAAATCAAATATTCATGGGCTTCTCAGGCAATTGTTTCTGTCCATCCCCATTAGTTTATTCCACCGGAGGCAACGTCTGCGCATACAAATGAATTAAACTTCATCAGACATTTTATTAAACAGCTTGTGTGCGAAGAGGAATTGCAATAACTAAAAGTGACTAGAACGCTCAGGCATTTATGAACAGTTGGTGTGCGTCCAAAACGTGTAAAAATTTAGGAGGTCGGGCTTATAAAAGTTGTGTACGACGGAGGCGTCGGCGAAAAGCGATACGATAACCAGTTAACCACCACGCAGGACCGCGCCAGTGATGGAGTCCCGGTGGGCTGGGCTCCTCCAAATTTTCTGTTCATTTTCTCTTCAATTGTAGTCACCAATGTATAGTTGTATACTCTAGTAACAAGTGCTTGGGTTGTTAATTGTAGTGACTTGGAAGTAAATTCTTATATTGTAAAGGGCGTAGGCCCAATACTTTGTAATTAGCCCACTAAGGGATTTCCATAAGTGGTCCTTAATTGAATCTGCTATCGAAATTCGGAATGTAAATGTAAGAAATTTATCATTACATATCACCTTTGAAAACATCAACTTAAATTTGGGATATTGTTAGCCTGAATTACCGTCATTTAATAATGAGCCACATTGGATGATGGTATCTTTGTCACACTTAAAATGTTCTCATGTTTTTTTTTGTCAAAAATAACCCTAACATACCAGTTGGGTAACCATAACATGATGTTCTCATGTTTTAATTAGTTTAGCAGATCAAGTATTATATCAAATTAATGTTGGGAAAATCGAACCACGACTTTTGTTCCTGAACATGCATGTCATTTTATATTTGCATAATATTATATTTCAGATTAGTTAACTAATGTAATATTTTATTAACCTGAGAAGGATAATGAAGAAAAATAATCACATTGTATCAATCATGTGACACCTCGATCAACAACTAATTAAATAACTAATCTTAGTTGCTAAGAACACGAAAGTTTCCTCATTTGTAATATGATATATATTTAGAGTTTCTTGGGAACAAAGAAATATATATATATATATATATTAGCATTAATTAAAACAAAATAGATTATAATTTATCAAAATAGATTATAGATTATATATATTAGCATATTTATTGGATTACCACAAAGGGGTCAAAAAATAAATAGCACTATTTGGGGTCGGTGTTGTGAAAATATCACCACATTACTAATTCAAGTTTAAAAGGCATCAATTTAGGTGACCAGACAAAAATACCCTTAAAAAGTCACTTTCCTCTTGTCGTTTAGCGAAACAGTAGAGAGAGAGAGAGAGAAAAACATATCGTCCGTAAAAGCATCGGCCTGAAAATTTGACAGCGAGAAACCGATGGTTGCACTACAGTCCTGAAGTCGACGTTTTAGACGAGATTGCAATTTATAGTGGTAAGTAGTTTTCGTTTTTGTTATTCCTTAGTTTATGTTTGTGATTGATGTTGAATGTGTGTGATTGATGTTGAATGTTGTTTAGACTTGTAGATTATTTTTAATTAGATCCCCAAATATGGTTTTGGGTTAGGTTAGGGTTTTATTTTTTTGAAAAAAATTGGTATAAGACGATAAAGATCTGGGTTTCCGATACTTTTAAAACTGGGCCCGAGCCTTATCTAACGCTTTCCGAGCCATTTTTAACATTGTCCGAGCCTTTTTAAAATTTTTCCGAGCTTTTTTGGTTAGGTTTTAAATTATGAAATTTTTTTGATGATATGGGTTTCCGAGACTTTTAACATTGTATCCGAACCTTATTTAACGCTTTCCGAGCATTTTCAATAGTTCTTCGAGCTTTTTTGGTTAGGTTTTAAAATATGAAAAATTTGTGATGATAGGGTTTTTGAGACTTTTAACGCTGTATCCGAGCCTTATTTAACGCTTTCCGAGCTTTTTTGGTTAGGTTTTAAATTACGAAAAATTTGTAATGATAGGGTTTCCGAGACTTTTAACAATGTATCCGAGCCTTATTTAACGCTTTCCGAGCCTTATTTAACGCCTTCCGAGCCTTATTTAACACTGTATCCGAGCCTTATTTAACGCTTTCCGAACCTTTTGGTATAATGCCCGAGCCTTTTACTTAACTCCCTGAGTCTTATACTTAACTCCTCGAGCCTTTTACTTTACTGCCCGAGACTTTTACTTTACTGCCCAAGACTTTTACACTTTACTAATGCTTTATGCTTTATTTCCATGACAAATGCAGAAGAGTAACAAGCTAAAGGATTTCCTTAAAACTCCAGTGGGTGAATGATATGATGCAAAAATAACTCGGCATGACCATTTCAACGACCTTAAGATATCGACGACGCATTGAACAACGTACCTGAAGATCTCACGATCGAATTGTTACCTATTCAGTGGAGTAAAATTATGCCTACTGGGGTTGGCAGCAAACCCCCAAAGGGTTGGTCTGTGCTGAAGTACCAGTGGTCCGATGATGACCTTATGGTGGTGCGTGGGTTGACACCGTTTTGAACCCGGCCATGGCACGAAGTTGACTGGGTCAGTGTTTAATTGGCACGGTTTAAATTTCAATATGTTACGTAAAATTGACACTGATGACAGTGATAACACTTTATTGAAAAATATACAGGTTCTGATTCCTTACAACATTGGACGGCAGCATTGGCTCTTGGTCAGCGTCAACCTGAATGTGGAGAAGATCTACCTATTAGACCCGTTCAGACAGGATGTCCCATTCCACATCAAGTCAGAGCAGATCGCGAGCTTAAGGTGGTTTTTACCGTCTATGTTGCATGGGATCCAGTTTCACGCAAAGAGGCGGCCGACAGATACGACGTACCCCGTGCAGGATAAGCCCTTTCGGATGAGCATCGTGTCTACATCACGTGTGCCCTAACAGACCATAAGGTATGACTGTTTCAATATATTATTCTATCACGTTTGGTTTTAATAACATTTCCATTCTAACCATTCCTTCATGTGGTGAATTGCAGGGGTAACTGTGGTGCCCATACATTGAGACTGGCAGAGTACCTCCTCGCGAACAGGGCAGAGTTCGACTGGACGGAAAGCGACATGGGAGATGGATGGCTGTGGAAGTTTTTTGTAACTCAAAACCAGTTTTTCGTTACTAGTTCATGTACATAACATTTAAGTAATGAAAGTTTAAGTAATGAAATTTTACATTTTTTAATAACTGAGGTAAAGAATTGTTTCATACCTTGCAAATAATTGTAATGAACAAGTAACCACATTACATGAACAAGTCATTACATTCATAATAATACAAATTACATAAATAATATCAACAGCTCCATTCATTCTACGGTAATGTCCTTGTCAAGGCACGTCTGTTTGTATGTCCAACTGAATGACATATGCTACACTTGCGACGGTATTCCTCGGGAACAAATTCGCTCGGACATTTATTAATCAAAGGTGGATTAGAACACCTTCTGCTATTATGGCCTGATTGTCCACATCTTCTACACGATTGAGTGGTTGTCCTCTCCGAACACGAGGCATGTCGGCCTTCCATCGGGCAACCTGATTGCCTCTTGGAATTTGGATATAAAACCACCCGCTCCGCGATGTCGGATGACACTACTCATGAAGAAGGATGGCCAACAGGCATAATAGGAACTGAGTATGCATCAATAAGTGTTTGTCTCTTGTAGTAGTCTGCACACAGAGATGTGAAATCCAGGTTTCGCTCCCTGCAAGAACAATGAAAACGGTGAGATTCACGTTTGGTTAATATAATACGAACTTTAACTTTTAATGTACCTTGCCGCTGCGAGTGTGTGAGAACACGAAAAATGGTCCATTTGGAATTTGTTGCATGTGCAAGTCTTCCGGGCTAAGTCAATAGTCCACTGCTTTCCGGACTGTTTGACAGTCATATAACTGCACCTCGTCACACATTCCAGTATCACTAGATGTGCTGCGTCGGTCAACTGATGACGCATGGACTGTGCAGCTCGATGGCGATCGTGAAACCAGCGCTGTAACATATTCTTAATGAACTCTGCCAGTGTCAACATAGGGAGTTACCGTTCAAATTTCCGGCATGAGTTTATACACTCTGCAACATTTGTTGTCATCATCATGTACCTTCGTTGGGGACAGTGTACACGGGACCATTTGTGTGGCAGCTTCAACATAATCGAATGCATTCTTGTGCAGGTTACATAACTCGCCCATGTACTGGTTATATTTCAATTCAGTGTACGCTCTAGCTGCTTTGTCCATTATGGAGGCAACATCCTTTCTGTGAAATCGCTTTTTAACATTTTCAGCAAAGTGCCAGCAACATATGGTATGAGTTGCATAAGGGAACACTTTAGAAATCCCTACTTCAATGCTTGCATGTCGATCGAAAATGAAAACCAGATCATCTATATGACCAAGGGCACCCTTCAAGCAATACAAAAATCATTCCCATAAAAGGTTGTTTTCTGAGTCGCAGTACCCAAAAGCAATTGGATACACCTATTCGTTTCCATCTTGTGCAGTTGCAACAAACATTGTACCCCCGAATTTTTCTTTCAAATAGGTACCATCAACTGCAATAACAGGACGCATGCACCTCCGGAAACCTCTAAGTGAGGCACCTAACGAAACGACATGAAAAAGTACAGAAATTTACCATCGTCAACGCACTGTAGGTCAGTGATTGTGCCAGGATTTTGTTGTTCTAACACGTAACCAAAGGAGGACAGTAGTTGGAAAGTTTCTTCATGTGTTCCATAGGTTAGTGAAAATGCATAATGCAGTGCTTGATGTGCCTTACTGTACATAATTTGGATGCCATTTATTGTTTTCATATCGACGATTATGTCCTTAGGACGCATGAGGCGACCATCTTGTTGTTGAAGTCTAGGGGCAACAACTTCTCCAATTATGACCACACTAGCTTGTCGGTGGCGACGGTAAATCTCCTCCAAGGGACAACTGTGTTTGTTGACAAAACTTCTTACTTGGAAGTACGTCCCTTCATCTCTCCTCACTGCTCTTAATTTCCATGTACAGTCGTCAATCAAACAAACCAGATGTAACGTTGTCTTATTGGACCTTTTCACCTTCCATTCAAAGTTCTACCGCATTACAAAATGTCAACTAGTCTCTTCAAATCCTTTTTAGTCGGAAAAAACTGACCTTTATAAATCATGATTCTAGTTTCTTCTGCTACCAATGTGCTACTTCTACCTGTCCTAAATGAGTATGAATCTGCTCCGGGAATAACCCACATTGTGGCATTATCAGAATCATCAGCAGATACATTATGGCGGACCTCGGAAGTACCAGGCATATCTCCTGCAGTGTAACTAACTCCTTGTACACGTCTTCCACGTCTTTGAATTTGGCCAAGCTCTTCATTAATGTTCTCTACGTGATCTACCAGATGAATATTTGCCTCATTATCCACCTTCTCGTTCGGCCCAACGTTAGGTTTAGTGTTCAGCTCATTGTATATGTCATTATACATCTCAATTCGACAACCAAAAACATCACCGAATTGAGGTTCAACTACCGGTGGGTTACAATCATCGACCACTACCGGTGGGATATCACATATGTTTCCCCCCATCTTCGGTGGCACTCATTTGTGTGAACACTTGGTTGCTACCGCTAGCGGATCCAAATTGTTGAGTATTTTCATAATGAGGAATCTCGTTCCCTATCCTATATCCAACTGCCCTCTCATATAGACTAACACATACTTAAGGGATCACCCGATCTTCCCCTAGCATAAACTGAACATCATCGTCATTTCTTAAAAATGTGCGACATATAGCGCTAGGAACGATTGATATTGACTGTAGATCAACATTGTATTTGTTTACATCATACTTCACAACGGTATGCAACATCGACATCAATTCTTCGTAAGTCATATTCTTTGACACATACATTCCTTGGTTATCAGATCCAACAAACCTCTGACTTCCGTCGGGTAACTGCTCCCATCGACCGTTGTAAGATATTACTATTCTCACCATGTTCATTCTCCTGTAAAATTCATCATTACAAACTAGTATTAATAAAAATTATTTTAATATTTTCACAAATGGCTCAATAAGATGCTAACAATAGGCTTAAGAAAATGTTTATACAAAAGGCTCAGGTCAGGTATTTAAAAGGCTAGGATACTATTTAAAAAGTCTCGGACACTTCACTAACAGTCTCGGAGCCTTTGGAGAAAGTCTCGGATCCTTAACCAAAAGTCTCGGAGCCTTTGGCAAAAGTCTCGGATCCTGTAGAAAAAGTCTCGAAGCCTTTCGCAAGGCAAAAGTCTCGGAGCCTTTGGAAAAAGTCTCGGAGCCTTTAGAAAAAGGCTTGGGTCCTTTAGAAAAAGGCTCGAAGCCTTTGAAAAAAGTCTCGGAAACTATATTACAAGTCTTAGAGATTCAAACTTCACATATTCAAACTTAACAAAACCAGCTTCATGTTTACAAAACGAACGGTTAAAGCGTTACAAGACTCAGAAATGCATGTTTAAAAAAGAAGTATTTCAGAAATATATTACCTTGTTGTGCTGAAGAACGTCGAGAAGTTTATTTTCAGAAAAGGTTGTTGTAGAGAGAGAAAGAGAGGAGTTACTGAGTTCAGTATTCTAAGTGTGGAGATGGAAGTACAAAACTAATAAAAAATGATTATTTAAGAGCAATTTTGATAGTTCACCATAATATATACATTTTAAACATAAGTTATTAAAGTAGTGACATAGGTGCATCGTTAGTTGGAAAATGTGACATATATCACCATTTCCACTTACAACAAAGCTTAAAATACTTATTAAATTGTGGTTTCCGTGCATAGACTCATAACAAAGTGATTGTGCTCTACTCATTTCATGTTTTGTGATATGGATCCGAATCTCATATTTACCTATTAATCTTAAAGTATAGGAAACCGTAACCTCTTACGGTGAGAAGTTGTATTAATTTTCAGACTTTGTTTATAGTGGTTGATCTTATTAGGTCCTAACATACTTCTAACCTAATTACAGTGTCAAATTTACGATTGATTGTGATCATCTAATCTTTTTTCAGCCTCAGGATACAACCGTATCCGTATGGCTCCTGATAATTTCTATTAAACTACTATTATTGATTAAACCGCCGTTGATTTGGTCAATAGTACTCTATGCTAGTTTAATGATACCTGTCGCACGAATTATATTCATTATAATTAATTAATTAATTACTTTGTTAATTCTTTTTTTTTTCTTTAATTTTTACGTGTGAGCCCTACATACAAAACTTCCACGTAAAAATCAAACGTTTGTTTGTACCGTGAAGCTCCAGTACTACTAGTGTATATGTTTGTAAGTATGTTGACAAAAATTCGAAGAATATGCAACAATATTATGATCCATATAATATTCTAACCTAATTTGTTATTGTATGGATCCGTTGAACCAGTTATTTGTAATATGGGTTCGAGCCTCACCTTTACCTAATTACCCATTAAATCGCAAAAATGAGAGACCGCTATCCAGCTTGTAGTGCGAGAAGTTGTATTAATTATATTCCAGACCGTGTTTATAGCTGTTGATTTTGTCAGGTCCTAATAGACTCTTGACCCAATTACCGTGTTGTCGTTATCATCATGTCCTCCATGAAATGATCAATTTAATTTAAAATGAAATTAATAGAAAAGAAAAAAAAAACAGAGAGAATTGCCCGGCATTCAAGCTAATAAGAAGCAAAATAGAGGAAAAATGCAAGGTAGCTTCATGAAAATTAGTGAGAACTTGCAGAGAGAATGACTCATGAGTCCCCTTCACTCGTTTCCTTACAAGACTAATCGACCGCCCTAGTTAGCTAATTATAATGTTGTTATATTATAATAATATTCCACAATTTTTTTTATATATATCAACACTAATTTATTTTTAAACGGATTCATTGAACCAGTTATTCAATCACAAAACAAATTATCCAAGTCTCGACACAATCTATATCGTATACTGAAGTGTTCAAGATACACCAATATAATCATATAGTACATGATAATTTCTATTAAACTACTAAATATTTGATTAAACGCCATTGATTTGGTCAATAGTCTCTGTTTTTTTACGTGTGAGCCCTATATGCAAACTTCAACGTAAAAATCAAACGTGGTTTGTTTTTGCCGTGAATCTCCAGTACGTAGTGTTGAGAGAAGAAGAAGAATGTTCAACGAGATAATCCAGAGATTTTCGTGGAAAAATCAAATTACCACCATTTTTTTTAATTTAATATTTAGATGAAAGTCCACAGAAGGTTCGCTTAATTAGGCTATACATATATTTGGTCAATCAATTTTTTTTTTTTAAATATCTCAGTACTTGCTGGTTCTGCTAGTACTTCAACTGCTGTCCCTACATGAGGAATATTTTCTCGTTTAACTTGCTCCACTAGTGTTTTTGAACCGTTAAATACAAAACCTTTCGGTATCGGTTTTGCCAACTAAACAGTACTAAATAAATAACGAGACGAGGTTTATCCTATAATAAACTATTAAATTTATATCATGAGATCGTGAGTTCAAATTTCCTCCTCTCTTCCCTTTTTTATAGAAAAATATTGAATTTATATAATATATATTTTTTAAAATTACTGATTAAAGTGACCTTTTTAATTATTATTTTTGAATGGATAACTTTTTTATTTAACCAATTGAGTAATATAATTCTTAAGTGAGCTGTCACATTTCAGAAATTTTTATCCTTAATGTAATAGATGTACTAAATTATCAATAAATTCATGTACATGAAACTAAAATTGGATTCAAGATGATGATGAAAGCTTTTAAATTTTTGATTCCAAGATTAGTTATACAAGGGTTCTGATTTACTATTTTCAGTAAAACTAAAAACATTAGAAGTGGAACTTAAAAAAATAAAAATAAATAATACAATAATACTTGACGGTTTCAATAGACAACACAACACTCCTTTAATTTACCTATACTTCCTTTATAAACTTTCATACGCAAGATCTAATTTGATTTCCATAGGTATAAAAACTGTAAATTGAGATTTTATATATGAAATAACATACGAAATCACCTTTTATATATATATATATATATATATATATGTGTGTGTGTGTTGAAAAAACCTGGTTTTATTATTATTGTAGATTGATTTAAATAATTTTTGTGCTTTTCCATTGGGCAACAGTTGCAAAACCATACAAGTAAAGATGTTGTGTCATTTCTGCGACGTTTGCTTATGCTATACCGACCGCAAAAATTATAAACAAACCAATATATAAATATCCTTTTTGTTACGTATATAAATATCGTAAGTATTGACATAATATATATATATATATATAGCGTGATTACCAAGAAGTTTCTTATCAACTCCTAATCTCCTATAAATACGAATCTTGGCCATCACAGACTCACATTTCTTCTTCTTACAACTTATTCTCTTCTGTTTCCTCGAACTTTAAAGTAAAATTTTTTTATTTTTCGTTTTTGACAATTTTTAAGGTACATATTAACATCAAACTTTTGTTAATATTTTTATTGCAAGATCACTTCAATCTCTCTCTTTTTTCTTTCCATATTTTACATGTAAGTAATATTATATTTCATAGATTTTAATTTATAATTATTCTTATATTGTTTTACCGACACCAAATTGGAGATCAGGCACTATGGGAGAGATTCATGCTGACCACCCGCACCAGGAGCTGTTGCCGAAAAGCTACAAAAAACCCTACACATGCGACGGTTGCAAGGAGCCAGGGATCGGGTTTCGACACAGGTGTGATGACTGTGACTACGATCTCCACAAGCACTGCATGTTCTACAAATCCACCACCCGCCACAATTTCTTCCCTAACTCCACCTTCAAGTTCCTCCTCCGGCCACCAGGACTACGGGAGAGATGGTGCGACGGGTGCGGGAAGCCGGTGAGAGGTTTCGTGTACCACTGCGAAGTGAATGGGTGGGATTTGCACCCTTGTTGCATGAACCTTCCAAATAAGCTAAAAGTCGACGATATCAAATTCAAGCTTCGAGACAAGGTTTCGAAAAAGTGCTTTTGGTGCAACAAAAGGAGACTCGAAGGAAGCGTTTCTGGGATCAGAGGATGGTCTTATGTGTCCAAGTGTCAGAAGTATCATTTTCATGTTTATTGTGCATCGGAGATGATGCTTGAAGGTTGGAAAAATGAGTCTTATAGTAATAACCATGATAATGACCAACCTGCCCCTGATAGCTTGGCTTTGGCTTTGGAGAATTTGGAGCTGCCTATAAAAGGTCGGTCTCGTGGAAATGGTAGTGGGAGTAGTGGTGACAAATTTATAAGAATTGTGAAAATGTTTTTCAACGTTTTTGTGGGCATTCTTCTAGGCGATCCGACTACAACTCTTATTTGTCTCGTCACTGAGTTGATAAGATGATGATGTCTTTCTGTTTAGATGATATTTCGATGTTGTTGTGGTCTTTGATTTCTTGTGTTATCGTTTTCATTTACAAGCTAGGTTTTTTGAGCCTGTATAGTACTGTTTTGCTTTCTAGGTTGTAAAAATTAGAAGGTGTCTGTCTCTGTGTGTTTTTTTTTTTTTTTTTTTCCATTTTGTACGTGCATCAATAAAAATGGTGATGAGTGAGAGGACCAATTTATTTTTGGTTCTTATTGTAAATAATGTGATCCGTACGTGTGACTGTGTATTGCTTTATTTTAATAAGTGGGATCTATATATGTGGACAAAATCTGAGATCCGGGTGCATAGGGCGAAGTCAGAAATTTTGGTCGGACGAAACATTTTACTAAAACCAAAAATTCGAGTGGGTAAATGAAAATTCAATAGTGATGAACTTACAATTTTGTAGGGAAAGTATCATTGTCCCTCCTGAAGTTTTCCATATTAGTAATTTTACCCCCTCTAGTTCTATTAATAGCCATTTTCCCCCTTAAAATGAAACTATTCATCATTTTCCCCCTTCTGTTATTTTCCGTTAAAGAAAGGTAATTTTTACATTAAAAGACATTTTTACCTTTGAATAGTTGAAATTAATGAAAAATACATTTATGCCCTCAAAACTCAGATTAAAAAAAACCCATAATTGAAAAATTAAAAAGAGATTGATATCACCACCGTCGATCTCATCTCAGAGATAGACGGTGGAGATAAATCATAAATTTAAAAACAAAAAGCAATTCGAAATCAGTTCTCTCCAAATTCATCATCAAACGGACAAACACAGACTGACAGACTGAATAAAAAAAAAATCTAACAGTTCATAAATACCAAAAAAAAAAAAAAACAATGATCCGTCTTCATCTTCTTGGAATTTCTCAATAATCAAACATCCAAAAAAACATACAAATCTGCATCTCCTAATTTATTTTCGAACTTCATTCAACAAATCCCTTCCACAAAATCCCATAATTTTCAAAACATCCCAAACTAATCAATTCCACAAAAAAAGAAAAAAAAAAATTATCCATCTTTCTCAAAGAACAAGGGTACAACAGTCCAGGAAAATTATGCGTCAGGCGAGTGAGACTCTGGTGGCAGTTAGATCGGCGACAAGGACCAGCCGATTAGGTAGAGGAAGCGGTGGGGAACACAACGACGGCGGCGGCGCGGCTTTAATCGCGGCGGATCGTTGAGATTTGTGCGAACGGGCAGCGAAATCTTTGGATTTTCGTGGTCTTCAGGCTTGCCAGCGAAAAATCAGCGTGGAGGAGGGACGGCAAAGAGTTTCCGGTTTGGGTGGTTGGAGATCAGTGGCGAGAGAGCAGAAGTGGTGATTCGCTTTGGGGGGTGGCTGGGTTTTGGTTGGATGAAGATGAAGATGTGGCTAAACTGTGAGGATGATGTTTAGAGGAAAAAAAAAGTACTTTGTTATTTCAATATGTTGTTAAATCATTTTTAAATCCAATGTCTTTTTATTTGACTTTTTTAAAAGTACTTTTTTTTTTTTTTTTTAAGTGGATCTCCACCGGTAGAGAATGGAGATCTGTTTAAAACTTTAAATGAAAAACAAGTAGTTTTTTTTATATATATTTTAAAAATTCTCAACGACATTAATTTCAGTTTTATTAAATTATTAATGTGTACTAATGATTTTACTTTTTTACCCTACCACATTAATTCCCATTCAACTCTATGTGATGTGGTTACTATATTACCCTTCAAGGTTAACGGTCAACAAGAGATTTTAACTGAAAATCTAACAGAAGGGGAAAAATGAAGAATAGTTTCATTTTTAGGGGAAAAAATGGCTATTAATGGAACTAGAGGGGGAAAGTTATTAATACGGAAAATGTCAGGGAGAAAATGATACTTTTCCAATTTTTTATTATTATATTCAAATGAATAGCTAGATGTGGAAGTTATATTTAATATTTAAAGCAAAAATTTAAGTTTGATATATTTCGACTTTAGAATATTATTGTAGATACTCTACATGCACTAAATGTATGTGTGATGAGATGTATACAAAACTCTCTCTATATATATATATATATATATATATATATATATTCTTTTTGTTGGAAATGCAGGAAAGCTTATATTGAACTTAGAAATCTAGTAAAGAAGGTGAAAAATATTAAAATTTGATTTGATTTGATTTTTTCTAAGAAAATCTCTGGATTGTTTTGACTCAAAACCTAATGGAATCTTTATTGATCAATCCAACACGACAACAGGAAAACTTTTGCAACACACATTTGACTGTTGGTTTAAATGTGGGGGCCCACAAGTCCAAATAATAAAAATAAAAATGTACGTATAGGTGCTTATAATGAGTATAATTACAACACGTCGTGATTAAAGAAATATATTTTTTTGACCAAATCAATGTCTGTTCGATCAAATAATATCTAATGCAACGTATTAGTCTTTGATCATCGGTTATATTATATGCAGCTGACTAGCTGAAAATGTTGCAATATAATATAAACATGATTAGTTAATTTGGTCTTGTAGCGAAACGAGTGAAGGAATTGTCAGATTTCCATTTTTTAATATCTCAAAATTTGCACTTTTGGAGTATGTGCTATTACGTAGCAGTCAGTCAGTCACCATTTCATTACTCTTCTTTGAATTCTTGAATCATCAAATATTGCAAGAAAACAAAATTAAACGAAACTGATAAGAGTATTTTTGGCTTAGTTTTAGTTTTTATGTTGTTGCTAATTCAAACAATATATATAGTTAGTCGAAAATTTTCACGTAAGTACGCACCGATGGAATTATATAAGGACATTAAATGTGAGCCACTCATTTTACATACTTTGACTTGACATGTATATAATTGTCAAAACTCTTTTATAAATGAATGACTAACATTCAATATCCTTATATAATTCCATCGGTGAGCAATGATAGAAAAATAACTGTATAGTTAATTATATTTAGATAGAAGACCGATATATATATTTGATGCTAACTGATTAACACAATCCATTAAATATATGATAAGCATGTTAATTTTTCAGGGTTATATATATATCCTTATAAATTATATATAAGATTCTTTAATGTCAAAAATTCAAATAAATGGGAGATTACAACTAATTAACACCTTTTATGACTTTTAAGAGTTGGGTTTGATCGATAGACATAACTCACACAAGTCACATAATTCCTACTATACATTTTAATTTTTCTTGATAACCGGCCAACTCAGTAGATATACTGAATCTGTTGACAAATTGGCTCACTTCCACCTACCACCCACCAACTCCTTGAATGTATATTGTTGACAATGGGAAAAAAACCAAACCACCATGTTGAAAATGGGGGATGGTTGTCTCTGTCTTTCCCCTATAAATAAAACCCTCAGCAAGGCAATAATATCAAAGAAAAAACAAGCAGCAGAGAAGCAAAGCTTCCAGAGAGAGTTCTTGAGAGTTTTAGAGAAAAAACTCTGTTTTCTGTAATTCTGAAATATATTTGTTTGCTGCCTCCCGTGGACGTAGGCAATTGCCGAACCACGTAAATATCTGTGTCTTTGTGTTGTGTGCATTTTTCTGTTTAATTTCTGGCCATTTCCGCAACAAATTGGTATCAGAGCTTTGGTTTTGGTAAAGTCCAGAAATTTCAAAGTGCTCGAATCGCTGTTCGGAGGGTACCGTTGTGTTCCTCTCGGAAATACGATTCCAACGCCGGTGACCGTATCTCAAACGGAGCTCAAACGAACTCTCTAGCTTCGGTCAAAGTTCGGTCAACTCTGGAAAATTTCCAGAAATTTTCTGCAGAAATTTTCAAGGAAGAAGACGACACTGTAGCGCCACGTCATCAGCCACGTCAGCGCCCAGTCAGCCGCCACCTCGCCGTCCAGTCAGCGCCACGTCATCGATAAGCCACGTCAGCGCCACGTCGCCTCTTAGGAGAATATTCCGTTACCATCAGAGAATATTCCGTTATCTGCAGAATATTCCGTTACACTAACGGAATATTCCTGAGTCAACTCGGTCCAAAAGTGTTTTTGCCTAACTCAGTGCAATTTTCACCCGTTTTCGATAAAGTCGGACTTGTTTTCAGCTATTTTGACCGTTCCGGACGCAACCGTGCCATCCGTTTCAGCTAATTCCGCTTGTAAGTATTAGTTTTACTTAGTCAAGCTTTATTAACTCTATTTCCGGGCACGATGGAAGATCCAAAAGCTGGAGAAATCTTGGAACAATCAACTGAACCTCAGACCTCGGCATCAACCAGCAGTTCTTGGCAAAGAAGCTCGATATCAAATGCGAAGTTTGATATTGAGAAGTTTGACGGCACCAACAACTTCGGCATGTGGCAATGCGAAGTTCTGGATCTGTTATTCCGGGAAGGATCCGATATTGCCTTGAGTTCCAAACCTGAGAATATTTCCGATGAAGATTGGAAGTATGTAAATCGTCAAGCTTGCGGCACAATTCGGTTGTGTTTAGCTAAGGACCAGAAGTACTTTGTCATAAAGGAGACTATGGCATCAAGTCTCTGGAAAAAGTTAGAGGACAAGTACATGACGAAGAGCATAGAGAACTGACTCTACCTGAAGAAGAAGCTCTTTCGTTTCCAGTACAAGAAAGATAAAGCTGATGATGAAGAGGATTCAGCTTTTACAGTTTCATCATCAGACAACCATTCTAATAGATGGATTATGGATTCCGGCTGTTCCTATCATATGTGTCCCAACAGGCAATGGTTTTCAAGCTTCCAGAAGCTTGACGGATGAGTTGTCCTTATGGGCAATGACAACACTTGCCAGACGAAAGGGATAGGAACTATCCGCTTGAAGATGCACGATGGTACAATCAGACGACTGACAAACGTCAGGTATGTTCCTGATCTGAAGAAGAACCTCATTTCACTAGGGGTCTTAGACTCCAGCGGTTACAAGGTGACCATGGAAGATGGAGTCCTGAAGGTTGTACGAGGTGCATTCTTGGCAATGAAAGGTACTCGATAGAGAAATCTATATTTTCTGGACAGGTACACAGTCACAGGGAGAGCAGCCGTCTCCAGCAGTTCCGACGATGAGTCATCTGATACTTCTCGACTCTGGCACATGCGCTTAGGGCATGTCGGTGAGAAGGCTTTGCAAGGTTTGGTGAAGCAAGGTCTCCTGAAAGGTGCAAAGACAGGTAAACTTGATTTCTGCGAGCATTGTGTCATGGGAAAGCAGACAAGAGTGAAGTTCAGCACCGCCATTCATCGTACAAAAGCAACACTGGATTACGTTCACACTGATGTTTGGGGGCCTTCCAAAAATGCTTCATTGGGAGGTAAACATTATTTTGTGACGTTTATTGATGATTTCTCCAGGTATGTTAGGGTATATACCATGAAGCATAAAGATGAAGTTCTGGATATCTTTCTTCAATGGAAGAAGATGATTGAAACCCAGACAGGCAGAAAGATTAAAAGGCTCAGATCAGACAATGGCGGGGAATACAAATCAGATCCTTTCATGAAATTTTGTCAGGCTGAAGGGATAATCAGACACTTTATAGTTCCCGGCACGCCACAACAGAACTGTGTAGCAAAACGGATGAACCGTACTCTGGTGGAGAAAGTTAGATGTATGCTTTCTCAATCCGGCCTGAGCAAGACATTCTGGGCAGAGGCTTTGATGTATGCCTCTCATATCGTCAATAGACTACCTGCTTCCGCACTTGATGGAAAAACTCCCAAGGAGGTATGGTCTGGACAACCTGTTTCAGATTATGATCGATTGCATATATTCGGATGTCCAGCATACTTTCATGTTACAGAATCCAAACTGGATCCTAGGGCCAAGAAAGTTGTTTTCTTGGGCTTTACTGAAGGAGTTAAAGGATTCAGACTATGGAATTCTGAGTCAAAGAAGATCGTCTTAAGCCGAGACGTTACCTTTGATGAATCTGCAATGCTGAAACAAATACCTCCAGACACAGAGAATGAGAATCCAAATTCTCTACGACATGTGGAGTTTGAGACTTCTAAGAAGTCAGAAAAGACTTCTCCGACAGTCAACCGTCCTGATGATGATTCTGATAGTCAGGATGAGATATCAGTTGAGGTGGAGGATTCAGAACCATTATCTGAGATCAGACAACAGCCAGAATCCATTGCCACCAGCAGACCGAAACGAGACATTCGGATGCCCGCCCGTTACACAGACATGGTAGCATACGCTCTTCCAGTAACTGATGATGATGTTCCGTACACCTTTAAAGAAGCTGTGCTCAGTTCGGACAGTGTCAGGTGGAAGAAGGCGATGGATGAGGAGATGCAATCACTTCATCAGAATGAAACTTGGAAGTTGACGCCACTTCCAAAAGGAAAAAGAGCTATAGGGTGCAAATGGGTCTATGCCAAGAAGGAAGGTACTCCTGGCAAAGACAACATCAGATACAAAGCCAGATTAGTTGCGAAAGGCTACGCACAGAAGGAAGGAATAGACTACAATGACGTATTCTCACCTGTTGTCAAGCATTCATCTATTCGGATTCTATTGGCTTTGGTTGCACAATTTGATCTGGAGTTAGCTCAACTCGACGTGAAGACTGCATTCCTCCATGGTACTTTGAACGAGGAAATCTATATGTCTCAGCCAGAAGGGTTCAAAGTTCCAGGACGTGAGAATTTAGCTTGCAAGCTGAGCAAGTCTCTGTATGGTTTGAAGCAATCACCGAGACAGTGGTACAAACGGTTTGATAGCTTCATGATGACTCAGAAGTACACACACAGTCATTTTGATCATTGTGTATACTTTCGCAAACTCCAAGATGGTACATTTGTCTATTTGCTCTTATATGTGGATGATATGTTGATAGCATCTAAGAGCAAGGTGGAGATCGACAGGCTGAAGGCTCAATTGAGCTCAGAGTTTGACATGAAGGATCTTGGAGAGGCAAAGAAGATACTTGGTATGGAGATCAAAAGAGACCGAGCAAAAGGTACCATCTGTTTGACCCAGACTCAGTATTTGAAGACTGTACTTCAGAGGTTTGGCATTGATAGCAAGTCTAAACCTGTAAGTACACCGTTAGCTCCACATTTCAAACTGAGTGCACTGATGTCACCAACTACTGATGATGCAAAGAGGCAAATGGATCATGTTCCATATGCAAATGCTGTTGGTGCCTTGATGTATGCGATGGTGTGTACTAGACCCGACATTTCACACGCCGTAAGTATGGTAAGCCGTTACATGCACAATCCTAGTAAAGGCCACTGGCAAGCAGTGAAATGGATTCTACGGTACATTCAAGGTACTGTAGATATTGGTTTGAAGTTCGAGAGAGATCAGACAATTGACAAACATATCGTAGGATATGTTGATTCTGATTATGCTGGTGATCTTGATAAACGCCGATCTACTACTGGTTATGTGTTCACTATGGCAGGAGGACCAGTAAGTTGGAGATCAAATTTACAATCAACAGTGGCTTTGTCTACTACTGAGGCAGAGTATATGGCTGTAACAGAAGTTTTCAAAGAAGCCATTTGGTTTCGTGGTTTGATCAGGGACTTGGGTATTGTTCAGGAAAACATGGAGATTTTCTGCGATAGCCAGAGTGCCATTTGTTTGGCAAAGAACCAGGCCCATCATAGTCGCACCAAGCATATAGACGTCCGTTACCACTTTATTCATGAAATAGTAGATGAAGGGAATATTTTACTTCAGAAGATCGGAACTGCAGACAATCCTGCAGATATGTTAACAAAAGTGGTAACAGGGATCAAGTTCCAACACTGTATGGACTTGATCAATATCTCTCGAGCTCGTAGCGCCTAAAGGGCGTAATGGAGGCAGCATCGATTGGTGGATTCTCGCCAAGGTGGAGATTGTTGACAAATTGGCTCACTTCCACCTACCACCCACCAACTCCTTGAATGTATATTGTTGACAATGGAAAAAAAACCAAACCACCATGTTGAAAATGGGGGATGGTTGTCTCTGTCTTTCCCCTATAAATAAAACCCTCAGCAAGGCAATAATATCAGAGAAAAAACAAGCAGCAGAGAAGCAAAGCTTCCAGAGAGAGTTCTTGAGAGTTTTAGAGAAAAAACTCTGTTTTCTGTAATTCTGAAATATATTTGTTTGCTGCCTCCCGTGGACGTAGGCAATTGCCTAACCACGTAAATATCCGTGTCTTTGTGTTGTGTGTATTTTTCTGTTTAATTTCTGGCCATTTCCGCAACAGAATCTATATAATACATAGCATGGAGACTGGAGAGAGGCTTCAGTACCTCTGGAGCAAAATGTGAGTTTGTATGTTCGATCAGCCAAATTTTGCCACGTCATTAATTTTGCAAACCCAACACCAAGGGCTGCCACATCAGATATTCTTCCACTCTCTTCACGGCTCTGTAAATCTCCATATTTTCTCTTTTCTCCTCTTCTGTTTTGTTCATGGCTGCTGCTCCTTTTTCCTTTCAATCCTTCTCCTTTATTCGATCAAGAAATTTCTTCTCTTCTTCCTTCAATCTATTATTTTCCACATCTCTCTTAACTGGCTCTGAAAATCTCTCACCCACATTTTGTTTTTGTTTTTATTTTTTTTTATTGTTTTAGTTTAAATCACTAAAATCATTTGTTTTATTAGTTTAAATCTTTTTTTTAAGTTTAAATAACTGAATTAGCCTCCATTCTTTTTTTTTTAAATCACTAAATCAAAACATTTTTTTTTGAAACAAAAACATATATTTTTGTTTTATGTTTCAAATTTATTAAGGAAACATTTTTGATTCCAAAATACTGTATATGAAATATTTAGTTTATGGGTTTTAAAATTTTAAGACAGAGATGACGGGTCGAATTGAAGATGGTCGCGAGAGATGCAAGAGAAAGAGAGCTGATATACAAATTTATAAAAGTTTTATGTTTTAAGTTTAGTTATTTTTCCTTCAAAAAAAAAGTTTTAGTTTTTTTTAATTTTATTTTCTTATATATTTTTAATAACCAAATATATGAAACTTTTAGTAGTTGGGTTTTAAAAATCCAGAGATGGAACTGTAATTTTTTTTCCTTCAGAAATGGGGATGTTGAGATGAACCGATGGAATGAGGATGGTAATGAAAAATAATAATAAAAGGAAGATATGTTGAAAGTCATGACTTGGCCGATTTTTGTTAACATAGTAATTTCTGATGTGGTCGTGTAGTTTGGTTTGAAAAACTAATGACATGGTGAAATTTGACTGGCCGGACATGCGAACTCACCTCTTGCCTCAGATGTACCGTAAGAGTTCATTTTTGCTCACCCATTTTTAAGGAGGAGGGTGAGCATTACTCCCTCCCAAAAACATTACATGTGTCAATGGAAAGGTAAATTTATCCAAACCCTTTATCTTTTTAGACAATTTTACCCCCACCCCCAATGGACACATGTCATGTTTTTGGAAGGGGATGAACAAAAATGGACTATGAACTGAACCATCTCTCCATAGCATGACTCTTTTTAATTATATATGTTGAACTAGATTATTTTAGTGTAATGGTGTAAAAGTGTGCTGGCACGGCCCATATTTGCCTGGCCTGCCTGGCCCGTTTTGGAAAACACGGGCACGGCACGGCTCGCCGGCACAGCCCTGGTAGGTCATGCCGCCCTACAAGCCAGCCTTGGCTGGCCAAACGAGCCAAGCCCATTTCCAATCTTTTTTTTAAAAAAATTAAAATTTTTTAATTTCATTGTTAGAACTCTAATTGTAATTTGTTTATCTTAATTATTATTTAAGTTTAAAAAAAAAGTTGATATTAGATAGATTTATTATTTTATTTAATAAAATAATTAAAACAATAGATAAAGATAAAAAATTAAAGAAGTTTAAAAGTAGATGAAATTATGAAATGAAGAATTATTTATTTATTTCGGACTTTCAGTATTACATATTAACATGATTGTCTCATTAAAAACCTTATCAAGAAACCCAGTGAGATAAAACCTTGGTAAGGGAAAAAGAGTGCAATCGTATTACAAATAAATGTACATATATAATATAGTTCTGGACATGGTTACTGTCGGAACTCTCATCGACAAATAAAATATGGCCGTTGGTTATTAAAAAAAAATATGGCTGGCCCAACGGTCTGCCCGTCTTGCCAGCAAGCGTGCCGACCACCGGGCTTGGCATGCCGTGCAGGTCCGGCACACCCCACATACTGGTCGTGCCAGGCACGGCCTGCCATCCTTGGTGCTAGAGGTGTTCACGGTTTGGTTAAACCGGCGGTTAAAAACCGAAACCGAAACCGAAACCGAAACCGGCGGTTACAAAACCGGTTGGAAACTGGTTGAAGCCGGTTCGGTTTCGGTTTCGGTTTAGCCTTTGGAAAAACCGCCCAAAAACCGTCCAAAACCGGCGGTTTACATATATATATATATAAAAAAACCGTTCAAAACCCCCCAAAACCGTCCAAACCCGCCAAACCGGCGGTTAAAAACCGAATCAAAACCGAAATTTTTCAGTTCGGTTTCAGTTCGAGCTGTCCACGAAACCGAAACCGGCCCGAATCGGAACCGTGGACACCTCTACTTGGTGCTGGCCTCGTTGGGCTCGACCCACTTTTACAGCATTATTTTAGTGTGTTATTTCATTAAAAAGGGAAGAATTGTAAATAACTCTTGACTTTTGATCAAATGTCAAATCAAACCCTCTGATTTGAATAATCAGTAAAAAAAAAAAACCTACCAT
Organism: Dipteronia sinensis; assembly: GCA_033220585.1. Lineage (NCBI taxonomy): Eukaryota > Viridiplantae > Streptophyta > Magnoliopsida > Sapindales > Sapindaceae > Dipteronia > Dipteronia sinensis. The sequence goes on from CM065636.1 coordinate 7,090,548, forward strand.
TAGTTGACTTTTATTAAATCTAATCAAATATAATTATTTAAGTGGTTTTTTTTATAATTGAACTAAAAATAATAATAAAAAATATACTAAAAAATATGTTAGAAAATAAAAAATTATTTTAATAAAAATTAAATATATAAAAATATATTATAACAAAGCAATAAAATCATTATAAAACTTCAACAAAAAATTTATTTTAAAATATAAAAAATTGTTTTTGTATGAAATTGATTTTATTATTATTATTATTATTATATATCTTTATTATATTTTCCTTTTTTATTCTATTTATAATAATGGGTTTAAATTGTAATATTTGAAATAAATATATATATACAATTTTTCTATTGTCAGTTCGTCTTGATATAAATATATCAGGACGAAGAATGTAGATCATTAGATTTACATACTCTGACTCAAAGTGTATGCAATTGTCAAAACTTCTCGTTAATCTGTGGTCTACATTCTTCGTCCCGATATATTTTATATTCGGACGAACTGATATTAGAAAGACTATATACATATATATATATATATATATATATATATATATATATATATATATTCAGTTAACGGTCAACTAAGTGTTAACGGTCAACTAGGTGTTAACGAATAATAGCTGGGTTTTTTACTGATTGTTCAAACAAGAAGGTTTGATTTGGTATTTGATCAAAAGTTAGGGGTTAATTTCGATTCTTTCTTTAAAAAATAATTTATATATTTTTTTTGTTGACAGAAGATTCACAACTTCATGATTAAACACAAGAAACAATACAGAGAAGCTTTTCATAAAGTCAGCAAAATATGATCCACGTTATTGGAGGATAAAAGCTACAGAAGCAAGGGTATTATCATTTATCAATAGAATTATAACCGCCGATATAAATTTAAAAATATATACTAGTGGTCTAGCACGATAGAAACTTAAGCTCAATGAACAACAATAAATGAACCATTACATTTTCGAGACACATATTTAATTCAAGGGATATAATCATTTTCCCTTCAATAGTTTGTTCTATTATATATTTTACCACATCAAGTTTTAGTAATGACCATTTTCCCCCAAAAAAACCAAAATATTAGATATTTCCTTTCTAGTTTCAGTAATAACCATTTTCCCCCATTGAATGATCATATTACCCTTGAACACATGAGTTATGTCCCCTAATGATACCACTAATTGTTTTTAAAGAAGAAAAAATCATAAAAAAAAAAAACTAATAAAACTATTTTAAAAAAACAGAATTTAAAATAAAAAATAAAAAATTTATTTATTAATATAGCGAATTAAATATACAGATAAAAAATTTATTTAAAAAACATAAATATAGAGAATGAAATGTGCAAATAAAAAAATTTATTTAAAAAACGTTAATATAAAGAATAATAAAAATAATAACATAATATAATTGTAAAAAACTAAAACAATATCAAAATTTACTTTGAAATATTGAATTGTTTGTTTTTTTGAAATACTAAATTTTTTTGTTGCTAATTTTTTAATTTATATTTTCAATTATGTTTTTTAAAATAGTTTTATTTTTTTAATTCTAATTTTTTTAAAAACAATTAGTAGTATCATTATGGGACATAACTCATATGTTCAAGGGTAATATGATCATTTAATTGATTTTTTAACGGTCAAAGAAGTAGACTAACAGAATTCCTAACGGTTAGGGGGTAAAATGTCTAATATTTTGGTTTTCAGGGGGGAAAATGGTCATTACTGAAACTAGAGGGGTTAAAGTGTCTAATATTTTAGTTTTTAGAGGGAAACTGACCATTACTGAAACTAAAGGGTGCAAAGTTTCTAATATGACAAACTATATGGGGAGAAATGATTATATCCCTTAATTCAATCTAAAGATTTTTATCCTTCAAATTAATTTCAAACTATAGAACTTGGTGAAGTTTCTTGAGCAACCAATTTGGTTTAGACTTCCAACAAATACTGTTCATTTTTATATATAGCAGCTAGCTAGAGCACAAATCAATTCATTACAAAGTTATGGAAGAGACTCATCCTAGCCACAAGAACCACAAGCTCAAACTGCATAGCTCTAACAGACTCTACAGATGCGATGGTTGCATGGTGATAGGAGTTGGTGCACGTTACAGGTGCGACACGTGCGATTTGATCTTCGCAGGGAGTGCATGTTCAATGAGCCAATCACCCACCACGACTTCTACAAAAACTGCACCTTCGAATTCTTCGATAAACCATTCCGTAGAAAATGGTGGGGTGAAGGCAGATACTGTTATGGGTGTGGGAAACCTGTGAACGGCTTCGTGTACCACTGCAAAAATAGGGACAAGGATTTGCATCCGTGATGTCTAAACCTTGCAAGTAAATTAATTGGAACCTTTTAATGATGAATTTGATCTCTGTAGTGATGGACTGTTGAAGGAGGAGTGCCTTTGGTGTAAGGAGAGGGTGTTTAAAGGAACCGTTTCTGAGATCAGGGGATGGTCCTATGTGTCGCGGTGCGACAAATATCATTTGCATGTGTATTGTGTAACTCATATGATACTTGAGAGATGCAAAACTGAGTCTTACAATAGCAGCATCATCAGCACCGCGATGTCAATAATAGTAGTACTGGGATGTCTGTTTCTCAGGAAATAGAAGTAGTGTAGTGTGGTAATAAATATATTATATGTTTTTCAAGGCTTTTGTGTGTTCTTCTAGGCGATCCAACAGTAACTTACCTGTCTCTTGATGTAGTTGTTTGCAAAATGATGATGAGATCGATAGGGTGTTTCTTGTTTGTTTGAGTAATATGTTCTATGTGATTACTGATCAGGCTCTTAATTTGTTTCCAAGTTGTGTACTTTGATTTGTCTTTATCAATGTTTTCATTTGCAAATTTGAGTCTGTAATCTATTAACTAATGAGAGTATTTTTGTTTTATGATGATATGTGATCGATGATATGATGGTCGGTGATGTCTTTTTGGTCCTTGATTATTGCAATTGATGTGATCTGAAATTTGATATATGAGATTCTGGTCCCAATAGAGCGATCTTGTATATCTCAATAGAGCAATCTTTTGCCATATAATTTGGGTTGGTTTTTTGGGTTAAAGTTTATGATTTACTAGCATTAATGACCCCAATATAGTGGATTAGAGGTGTTGAATCGGTTGGGCAGCCCAAGCCCCGGCCCTGTAATGGAGGGCTAAGCATGCATCAAACCCATTGGATGGGTGGGATGAACTTGCCTTTCTCGGCCCGTGAGCCTGGAGGACTATTTGAGGGAAAGGCTATACTCAAATAAGTTGAAGCTCGGTGGGCCTCCCAAAAACGGTTGACCTGCTAAACTAGTACAGGCAAGCCCGCTCTAGACAATGCTCATGGATAAAGTTGGGCCCATAAAAAAATTTCAAGAGAAGAAAATTGACTCGAACCTAAGACACATTAATATGAACCGTGGTATGCTAACACTATCCCGTATATATTGGATATTATTGATTTAGTCCCTATGTTTTTTTGAATTATCTATTTTTTACTCACATATTCCTTGTTCACTGGATTGGTTCTTATGTTTTCAAAAACCACTCAATTTTACGGAAAATATAAAATGACATTTTTACCCTTGAATTTAAAATAAAAATAAAAGGGAAATTATTGATTTACTCCCTATATTTTTTTTTGAATTATTTATTTTTTACTCACTTATTTAGTTATCATTGGATTGGTCCATATGTTTTCAAAAACCACTCAATTGGATCTCTCTGACCAGAATTTTGACTATCAACCTTCACAGAAAATATAAAATTACATTTTTACCATTGAATTTAAAATAAAAATAAAATAAAAAGAAATCTTTTTATTTCTTAATTTTATTTATAATTATATATTAGTTTTAAAAAAAATTAAAAAAGGGAAAGAACTATAAAATTATTTGCTTATATATTAATTTTGAAATTTGACAAAAATATATTTTACGACGGGCGGCGGGAAATGGGTTCGAGTAACTTCTTCTCGGTTTTTATGGAGGTCAGAGAGAGACCGAGGAAGGAGAGAGAGATTAAGAAAGGAGAGATAGATTGAGAAAGAGAGAGATGGCTGGGTTTGAGAAAGAAAGAGAGAGATAATTGAGTTTGATAAAGAAAGAGAGAGAGAGAGAGAGAGAGAGAGAGAGAGAGAGATGGCTGGGTTTGATCTGTCCACCACCACTCCAATATCACCAACACAACCAAATCCAGATTATGACCACTACCACCAATCAGCTTTGCTAGAGAGAGAGAGAGAGATGTTATTTTTTTTAATTGTTCCTTTATTTGTAATTTTTTAATTTGTATTTATATATTAATTTAATTTTTATTATATATATATATTTGTGTTGACACGTGGCATATAATTGTTTAAAGACAAAAATACCCTTATAACCGTTTAATTTGACTAACGGTTGACTTATAGAAGGACCAAATTGAGTGGTTTTTAAAAACACAAGGACCAATTCAGTAAAAAATAAATAAGTGAGTAAAAAATAGATAATTCAAAAAACGTAGGGACTAAATCAATAGTATCCCATTTAATTTTTATTATATATATTTCTATTTTTTTTGTGTTGACACGTGGCATATTATTGTTTAAAGATAAAAAATACCTCTAGAACTGTTTAATTTGACTAACGGTTGACTTACAGAAGGACCAAATTGAGTGATTTTTAAAAACATAGGGACCAATCCAGTAAAAAATAGATAATTTTAAAAAGCATAGGGACGAAATCAATAATATCCTTATATATATATATATATATATATATATATATATATATTAGATATACCGCCTGCAATAGCACGGTCAGAATGAATGAGTGTTCTTATCTACCAAGCCACATTGAATGATGGTAAAGTCGTAAATATGAAAATTGTTGATGTCAGCTGACTAACACAATCCATTAAATATATGATTTATAATATAATCTCAAAATTAAATAGATACAGAGTTATAAAGATTTTAAAATTTATATAAGAATGTTAATTTTCCAGGGGTTATTTTCTTATTAATAATAATATTCTTTAAAGTAAAAATTTCAAACAAATTGTAGATTACAACTACTTAACACCTTTAAGAGCTGGGTTTCAGTAGACATAATTAGTCACATAATTCCTATTTTATATTTTATCTTTTCTTAATTTTTAAAAGTTAATTTCTGTACATTGATTTAAAATCTAATGACAGATAACCAACTCTGCAACTATATACCGAATCTGTATAGTAGTATGATCATTCTTAATCATATATGTTGATCAATAAGATTATTTTAGTGTGTTATTTCATTATAAATATTTTCACTTTTAATCTATAAAAATTGTGGAACATAATATTTATAAAAAAAAAATTGCATGTGGAATATTATACTAGTACTAACACATACATAACAATAAGGTATATATTCAATAGAATTTCAATCATCAAATTAAAATTTAGAAATATGTACTAATACTCTAGAAACTTAATTAAGTTCAATGAACAATTACATTTTCAAGATAATTTAATTGAATCTAAAGACTTTTATCCTTCAATTAATTTCAAACTAGAACTCGGTGAAGTTTCTTGTTCTTAGAGTACCAACAAATAATCATTTTCATAGAAGCTAGAATAGCACATTTTAGTTGATCATTACACCTTATGGGAGAAACTCATTTTAGCCACAGGCACAATCTCGAACTGAGCAGCTGTAGCAAACCCTACAGATACGATGGCTGCCAAGAGATTGGAGTTGGGGCACGTTACAGATGCGACATGTGCAATTTTGATCTTCACAAGGACTACTGTATGTTCAACGAACCAATCGCCCACCATGACTTCTACAAAAACTGCACCTCCGAATCCTTCGATCGACCACCCGGTATAAATTGGTATGGTCATGGTCATGGTGTAAAAGATACTGCACTGCGCGTGAGAATACTATGAAAGGTTTCGTGTACTAGGATTTGCATCTGTGTTATCGAAACCTTCCAAGAAAGTTGCAAGTCGATCATAATTATAATGTTAAATTTGAGCTCTGAGATAAGGTGTTGGAGAAGAAGTGCCTTTAGTGCGAGAAGAGGAGGCTTCCAAGAAGTTAGTTGCAAGTCTATCATTGTTTTCGTTTGCAAATGTGTGTCTGTAATTGGAAATGCAAGAGAGTTTCTGAGGAACTTCTGTTTACTTTAATATTGAAACAAGAAATCTAATAAAGAAATTAAGAAAATGAACAATGTTAAAATTTGATTCCCCAGAAAATATCTGGATTGTTTTGTTGCTGTTGGAGTCAAAACCTATTGGAATCTTTATTTTGATCAATCCAACACGACAACAGTACTACACATTTGATTGTTAGTTTAAATGTGGGGCACACACGTTAAAAAAATTAACAATACAAACACAAAAATTTGTAGTGTGCAGGTTCTTATAATGAATAAAATTACAACTCGTCGTGATTAAAGAAATATATTTGTTGACCAAATGAAAGTCTGTTCAATCAAATAATATCTAATGCAATGTATTGTTGATCATTTCATCGGTTACGTTACATGCAGCTGACTAGCCAAAAATGTTGCAATATAATACAAACATGATTACGTTATAATTTGGTCTTGTAGTGAAACAAGTGAAGAATTTTTCAGATTTCCAATATTTTTTAAATATCTCAATAATTGCACTGCTAGAGTGTTAGTACTTATTACCAGTTAGTACCATTTAACTAATTCTTTGAATCATCAAATATTTCAAGAAAACAAACTACACTAAACTGCATGATAGAGTAATCAAACAATAGTTAGTTATATTTTGGGCCGTCTCCAGACATATTGGGGCCCGAGCCATTCAATGATATGAACAAAAATCGGGGGCCCATATAAAAATTAGAACAATGCTTGGATACTGACTAGTCAGTACCTAAAATACTGATTCCACTAATGAGAGAGTAACATGTGACCTTTTTTCTTCTACTTTTTACATTTATCTCACAAATTGGGTTACGTGCTACACTGTCATTGATAGAGTTAGTATTTTGGGTACTGACTGGTCAGCACCAAAGTATTGTTCTAAAAATTATTATCATTAAAGAAAGGTTAGCAAATAAAGGTTAGCAATTCAATTGCACTAGGTTAGCAAAGAAATGTTAGCAAATAAAGTGGACTTCGACGGAGTCATGAAGCGAGTGAGTGGCGATTTTGACTAGATTAGCAAAGAAAATTTAGTAATTCAATTGGACTCTCTTTCAAAAAAAAAAAATTCAATTAGACTCTCTTTCAAAAGAAAAAAAAGAATTATATTGGACTCTCATATGATGTAAGAATAAGTCTGATATGTTATAATCAATTGAGCTTTGATGTTCCATTAAATTGAACTCAATATGGATAATTGGGTCTTTTTAAAAAAAGTAAATCAATTTTCGAAATTGGGCCATCTTTATACTAAAATAAATCGGACATACGGCTCTAAAAGAAGAAGAAGCAAATTGGACCATTTGAGGGCCCAACAAAATGATGGGTTTATGCCCCTATGGGCCGACCCTAGACTTATATTTAGATAGAAGATAATATATATTTGATGTCAGCTGATTAACACAATCCATTAAGCATATGATTTAAAATATTAAATATATTTATTGAATGTGGATGGTTTGAGTTCTAATGATTCATAATTTCTATGTATATGCATGTTAATTTTTCAGGGCTATGTCTCTTAAGAGATTTTTTAACCAAAAAAAAAATGTCTCTTAAGAGATCCGAAAAAAAAAAAATCAGGGTTATTTCCTTATAAATTATAAGATTCTTTAATGTCAAAAATTCTTATGGAAGAATTAGCTCCTTGTAGGACTTTCAAGAAGGGCCCAAAAAATAAATAGCACTTTTTGGAGGTGGTATTTCAACAATGTCATTGCGTTAATAACTTATGTTTAAAAGACACCTATTATGGTGAACGGACAAAAATACCCTCAATAGTTATTTAACATCAGATTTCTTTCATTCAGTTTACAGTAACAAAGTTGTGAAGTAGAGAGAGAAAGTCCGGTTGAAACTCAGGCAATCACTCGAATGGTGACAGAGTGGCGCTACGCAGACGCATTCGGTCAGTTCATGAAAAAGCTCGGGCAGGGTAATTCATGAAAAAACTCAGGCAGTTCATGAAAAAGCTCAGGCAAGGCAGTTCATGAAAAAGCTCGGAGCCTACATGAAAAAGCTCGAAGCCTTATATAAAAAGCTCGGGCAGTTCATGAAAAAGCTCGGAGCCTTCATGAAAAAGTTCGGAGCCTTATGCAAAAGGCTCGAGCAGTTCATGAAAAAGCTCGAAGACTTATGCAAAAGGCTCGAGCAGTTCATGAAAAAGCTCGAAGACTTACTAAAAAGGCTCGGAGATTCAAAATTGACAAACCCAATATCCTTGAAAAAAGCTCGGACAACAATTTAAAAGGCTCAGATAGTTTTACAAAAGGCTCGGACACAGTATTAAAAGTCTTAGAAACCCAGATCTTCATCATCTTATACATAAATTTTACCAACTCAATTTTCAGACAAGTTTATTGTGGAGAGAGAGAGAGGGGAGTTACTGAGTTTATTGTTTGAAGCGTGGAGATGAAAGTACAAACAGAATAAATAAAATTGATTATTTAAGGGCAATTTTGGTAGTTCACCATAATATGTGTCTTTTAAACATAACTTATTAAAGCAGTGACGTGTGTACAACACACCTCCAAAAAAGTGATATTTATCACCATTTCCACTTTCAAGAATTGGGTTTCAATTTATAGACATAAGTCACATAATTCAAATTATACGGCTTCAGTAGCCAGAGCAAAATTACGTATTGTTGCTAATTTGGTCACACATGTTGAGGTAAAAGGAAATGATTCTAGATCTGGTTAATTAGGTTCATGTTTTTTTTAATATTATTTTTATTAATAAAAGGTTTCGGATTTTTAGTTAAAAAAAAACCAACTAAAATTTATGATTTTAAATTTGTCATAAATTTTGACTTTAACATTTTAGTCACCGGTAGTTTGACCCATATTTTAGTTTATCTTAAATTTTTAAAAGTTTGATTTTTATAAGTTATTGGATTTTTTTTTAAAAGTTTAATTTTTGTAAGTCATTGGATTTCGTAAATAACCAACTATGTAGCTATACTGGATCCGTACTTAGAGTAGCATAGCACTTCTTCATTATATATGTTGATAACCAGATTATTTTTATTTTGTTATTTCATTATAAATATTTGTGCTTTTCAATCTATAACAATTGGGAAATATAAGACGAGAGGTTGGTACCTCACAAGAAATCAAATTTGATGAAACCGCCATTGACATCTTTTTTTTAGAGGAACCTCCGTTGGCATTTGGTCAACAGCTATTGGTGATTTAATTCAATGAGACGCGTCCTTTAATTTTATGTATACGTGTGAGCCCTACATGCAAACTTCCACGTAAAAATTAAGTTTAAGTGATGTGAAGCTCCACTACTACTACTACTTCCACGTAAAAATTAAACTTAAGTGCCGTGATGTGAAGCAGAGCCAACAAGATGATATATCCAGAGATTTTCTTGAAAAAATCAAATTAACTCCTTAATTTACCAATCTATAAATACTATAATTATAGAAATCTATATATATATATATATATATATATATAGAGCGTGATTACCAAGAAGTTTCTGATCAACACCTATAAATATTAAATACCCATCTTGGTTGTCACAGCTCACGCACACATTTTCTTCTTTTTTCAACTTTTTCGTCTGCTTCCTCCGATTTGTAAGGTACATATTAACATCAAACTTTTGTCCATATTTTTATAGCTATATAACTTCAATCGATCTTTATTTTACTTTTAGTAATATAATATTTCATGGATTTTAATAATTAATTTGTTATTCTAATTTTTATTTTATGATACTATATAGATCATAGTCTTCGGGAACTATCGACATCAAATACTATGGAAGAGATTCATATAGGTCACCAGGACCATAAGCTGGTGCCAAAAAACTACAAAAAACCCTACACATGCGACGGTTGCAAGGAGCCAGGGATCGGGTCACGACACCGGTGCGAGTGTGAGGACTGCGACTACGATCTCCACAAACACTGCCTGTTCTACAAATCCACCACCTGCCACGACTTCTTCACGAACTCCGCCTTCAAGTTCCTCCTCCACCCACCGGGACAAGACGAGAGATGGTGCGACGGGTGTGGGAAGCTGGTGAGAGGCTTCGTGTACCACTGCAAAGAGAAAGGGTGGGATTTACATCCTTGTTGCATGAACCTTCCAAACAAGCTAAAAGTTGACAATATCAAGTTCAAGCTTCGAGACAATGTTTTAAAAAAGTGCTTTTGGTGCAAGAGAAAGAGACTCGAAGGAAGCGTTTCTGGAATTAGAGGGTGGTCTTATGTGTCCAAGTGTGACAGGTATCATTTTCATGTGAATTGTGCATCGGAGATGATGCTTCAAGGTTGGAAAAATGAGCCTTGTAGTAATAGTGATTATAATGATTATAATGATCAAACTGCCCCTGATAGCTTGGCTTTGGCTTTGGAGAATTTGGAGCTGCCTGTACAAGGTCGTTTTCGTGGAAATGGTGGTGACAAATTTATTAGGATTGTGAAAATGTTTTTTAAGGTTTTTGTGGGTATTCTTCTAGGCGATCCATTTACCATAACTCTTACTTGTCTCGCCGAGTTGATAAGATGATGATGTTCTATCGATATTGTTGTGGTCTTTGATTTGTTGTGTTATCGTGTTCATTTACAAGTTTTTTGAGTCTGTATTGTACTGTTTTACCTAAGTGAAAATATTAAGTTGAGAATATTATTGTTGATGGATTAATTTTTATGGCTTTATTCCCCTAAAAGATAAAATTAATCTAAATTATTGATTTATTTATTATACATGTATCAATAGATTATGAATGTGATAATGAGATAAGAACATTTATCGTAAGGAGGGGATCCAAATCTATTGTGATACCCTACGCTCAATGTACTTGCCATGCCATGTATACAAAACTCTCTCTCCATATTCTTTTGTTGGAAATGCAGGAGAGTTTTCTGAGGAACTTCTGTGTACTTTCATCGGGAAATAAGTTATAATCTAGTAAATAAAGTGAAAAAATTTGATTAATTTTTTTTTAATTTCCTTGAAAATCTTTAGATTGTCTTGTTGCTGTTGGAGTAAAAATCTAATGGAATATTTATGGATCATCCGACAGGACAACAGGAAACTTTCACAATACACATTTGACTGTTAGTTTAAATATAGGACAACATTACACGTCAAAAATAAAATAAAAATGTACGTATATATAGGTGATAATAAATTATATTGAATATAATCTCAATTCTCAACTCGTTGTGATTAAGCAACCACATTTACTCACAAATCAATGTCTGTTCAATCAAATAATATCTAATGCAACGTATTAATCTTTTATATATCATCGGTTATATACCTATATTATATACAGCTGACTGCCTGACTAGTTGAAAATATTGCAATATAAAATAAACATGATCAGTTAATTTGGTCGTCTTGTAGCGAAAAGAGTGAAGAAATTGTCAGATTTCCATTTTTTTTAATATCTCAATATGTGCACTGCTAGAGTGCTCGTAGCAGTAACCATTTAACTTCTTTGAATTCAATTAATAAACAAGAAAACAAATTAAACTAAAACTGAAAGAGTGTTTTTGGCTTGATTTTAATTTTTCCGTTTTTTTTTTCTTTTTCTAATCAAACCATAGTAGTTATATTTAGATAGAAGTTCGTGTTAGGATGTATTGACTTAGGGAATACGCACAATCAAATAACACAAGCAAAATAAGAGACACTTACATGGTTCAGCGTAAGCCTACATCCAAAAAGCGCACCTGCACTCAAATTCCACTATGAAATCGGTGTTTACAATAGTGAATCACTATCTCTCTCTCTCCTTACGGCTCTCAAAGTCTCAATATTCTTTTCTCTCTTCTTTATACAGCACACATTACACACAAGAATTATAAGAGTATTTGGTCCAGCCTAAAACTAGTAGGAATCCTTTTCTAAATAAAACAATAAAACACTCCTAAGTAGAATAGAGAATCAATCCTAAACATAATAGGATTTAGGCTTCACAACCCAACAATCTCCTATTTGAAGACTGAAACTAGAGTAGACTTTTTCCTCCTTCTTCGATGACTAGTGGATAGATGCGGTGCATTCATCCTCCTCCGTCTTCAACCTTGAAGACCTACTGAAACTGCGCATAGCTCCAGTTTCTCCATAGTGACTGGCTTGGTTAACATGTCGGCTAGATTCATAATCCCTGCGATTTTCACAAGCTTCAACACTCTATCGTCTATTAACGACCGAATGAAATGATACTGCAGTCATATATGCTTGGTTCTAGAATGGAACGATGAATGCTTGGTTCTAGAATGGAACGATGAATGCTTGGCCAAGTGTATCGCACTCAGACTATCACCGTGCAACATATTCATCACTTGCTCGAATCCCAACTCTGTTAACAACCCATGTAACCATATAAGCTCCTTGTTAGCTTCTGTCACAACCACATACCCCACTTCAGTTGTAAATATCGTCACTATCTTCTACAACTGAGAAACCCAACTAATAGCGGTACTCCCTATTGTGAACACATATCCGGTAGTGCTCCTCCTACGATCCACCTCTCCAGTAAAATTGGAATGCATATAACCTTCCAGCTTGAGTTCATCTCTCCTGAAGGTTAGACACTTCTTTGTCGTACCCCGCAGGTACCGTAGGATCCACTTCACTGCTTCCCAATGTTGCTTATATGGATTAGATATGTTTTAGCTCACAACTCCCACTACATGGGAAATATCTTCTCATGCAAACCATGGCGTACATCAGGCTTATAATGACTGAGGCATATGGTACTTTAGCCATGAAGTATTTTTCTTCGTCCGTCTCTGGACACTGCTCCTTGGACAATCTGAAGTGACTAGCTAATGACATTTTGACCGGCTTTGTATTGCCCAAGTTGAATCTTTGTAACACCTTGAGAATGTACTCTGCCTGAGATTGCTGCAAAGCACCCATCTGTTCGTCTATGATAATCCTCATTCCAAGGATCTGCTTTGCTATACCTAAGTCTTTCATCTCAAACTCACTCGATATTTGCTTATTTAAGTCGTTAATCTCTTCCAAATCTGCACCAGCTATTAACATGCCATCAACATAAAATAACAATATTATGAAACTCGACTCAACCTTCTTGAAGTAGCAGCAATGGTCAGCATTGCATCTAAAGTAACCATTCATTTGTATAAACCCATCAAACTTCTTGTATCACTGTCGGGGAGCTTACTTCAAACCAAACAGGCTCTTTGTCAACCTGCAAACCATTTTTTCTTTGCCCTGTTCCGCAAACCCCTCTGGTTAATGCATGTTAATCTTTTCCTTCAAATCTCCATGAAGAAAGGCAGTCTTCATATCCAATTGCTCAAGATATAACCTTCTTGTTACGACAATGCTCAACACTAACCGGATTGTAGTTAGTTTAACAACAGGGGAAAAATATCCTTCCTTTTGCTGAAAGCCTTTGACCACCAGTCTCGCATTGTATCTCTTGGAACCATCATGTTCCTCATTGATTCGAAACACCCACTTGTTCTGTAGGACTTTCTTTCATTCAGGCAACTCAATTAACTCCCAAGTATGATTGGACACAAGCGACTTCATCTCATCCTTCATTGCAAGCTTCCACTTTCTTGCAGCTTCACCTTAACATGCTTCATCATAGCATTCGAGTTCTCCCGCATCTATCAGCAACAAGTAATGCAAATACATTCTATTTGGTACATGTGGGTTGGTGGATCTTTGTGATGTACTCTGGGCCTATGGAGATCTTTGATGGTGAAAATTGTGTTATTAAAAACTACACTCGCAAGTGCACGAATCGTGAAGATAAGCACAACGGCAAGTTAGGTTCGTTCTCATGAGGAAAAGATATTTATTAATTAAAACTAATTCTAATTAAAGTTAAATTAAAGTAACCACAGATTTGTTGATGATTTAATTAAACTAAAACTAAATTAAATTAAGCTAAGAAAACAATTAAAGAAAATATGGTTGTGATCAAGAGATAGAAAACACTAGGTCATCAATGATCCCCAATTATGAACACTCGATATATGAAATTAATTTGTAAACAAGATTCAATCAATTCTAGAGTTCATTCTTTGTCTTTAATGTGACTATTACCGTATGGTCATGGAATGAGTCACGTGCTCCCAACCACTATTCACCCTTGGTCCATGGTGTGAACAGTGATCGGAAACCCTTTAAGCACAAGAATTAAGAACCAAATTCTATACTTTGCTTGGCCTATGCTAAAGATAAAATTCATTCATTCAAAAGAGCATTAATCAAGATTAGGTTTGGTCTATACTCTAACCCTAATTCTCAGATAGTCTTAACCCTAAAATCATGCCAAATAGTTATTCACCCTTGGTCTATGGTGTGAATAAATATTAAAACTAATGAGGATCAAGCAATTAAGAACAATGAATAAATCAAGAATTTTAATTGATGAAATAATAATTAATCCATATATGAGCATTCACAAAAGGTTCACATTGATTCCCTATTTATGGGATTAGTTACACATCATGGAAAAAGAAAGAAAAGAGATTGAGTAGAGAAAACCGGAGATGATCATCAAAGAGCTTCTCCAATTCTTCTTCGTCTTCGTCTGCAATAGATGGATGGGTCTTGAGGTGATGTGTGGTGATGGAGTGATGGGGGACGGCCCCCTTGGTGCCTTGGGACCTCCCTTGGCTTCTCTCCCCCGAAATTGGGCTTCAAAGGGGTTTAAATATGCTTTAGATGCTAAGCCAAGTCCTTAAACAACAAGGAAATTGGTTCCCTTTTGGAACTCTACCTTTTTGGGATTTAATTCTTTCCTAATCCACTCAAATTGATTACTTATTGAAGGAAGATAAGGATTAGGTGTCAACTTGCTTCTCAAGACTCACACTCATGTCCAAGAAGGTCATATTTCCCGTTCCGACAACTTGCAAAAATAAATCCCGTCACTATTTGCGGAATTATGACTGATCTGACCATCGGATACTAAAACGGGCATAACTTCTTCTAGGAATATCGGAATTGCGATCCGTAAAGTGCGCTAGAAACTAAACTTCTGGGGATTTTCATCCATAGGTGGTAGGACACACAATTCAATCGGAGATGAGAGATATGGCCCCCAAAATCTGGGTGATCTGCACTAGCCGAAATTCAGTTTTTTGCTCTTTTTCTTCAAAATAACTTCTAACACCTCTTTCATGGAATGTGACCTATAAATGCTCAACAAACACATAAAATACCTAATTTCACCCAAGAACAAAGCACAAATAATAGGAAATGGGGACCTAAACTATGTATAGAAATAAACCGATCAATCTTCTAAAAGCATTCCCAATTTACAGATTCAGAACTCTTTGACTGATCGGACTCTATGGTGCTGGAACTTTATTTTGTGGTATAAGTTTTTCAACCTGGGGATGCACACCTTGCTCTTCAACTTTCTGATTACTAACGCACTCCACAACTTCACCACCCAATACATCTTCTGGCCCAAAATAGTATGATTATTCCTGCTCAGATGTCTTTGTGTTTCTATCTTTGGACATGACCTTCTTGTTGAAGACAACATTTATACTCCTGATCATCTTACGGTTTTGGTCATCCCAGAGTTTATAACCAAACCCGTCTTCATCATAACCCACCAAGGTGCACTTCACTGATTTGGCGTCCACCTTACTTCTTGAGTGATCACTTACATGTACATAAGAAACACAACCAAACACCTTCAAATGAGAAAGTTTTACTTCTTTCACAGTCCAGATCTCTTATGGTATAGCGAGATCCAAAGGCTTTGATGGTCCTCTATTGATCAAGTATGTTGTTGTATTGACTACTTCTGCCCAGAACTGTTTCGGTAACCCTGATTATAGGCGCATGCTTCTGGCTCTCTCTGTCAATGTCATGTTCATCCGTTCTACTATACCATTCTGTTGCGGTGTGCCCGGCACAATCATTATGAGTTTTATCCCACTTTGATAGCAAAACTTCTTGTACTCATTGTCTTCATATTCTCCACAATTGTCTAAATTCAGCTTCTTGATCTTCAAGCATGTCTCATTCTCAACCATAGCTTTCCACTTCTTGCAAACCTCAAACACATCATACTTGTGTCGTAAGAAGTAAACCCATACCTTCCTTGAATGATCGTCGATAAACGTGATGAAATACTGTTTACCCCCGATTGATGAGGCTGAAGCTGGACCCCAAACATCGGTATGCACTAGTTCCAGCTTCTCCTTTACCGATGCTCTTCAGGTCATCTTGAAGCTCACTCGCTTCCGTTTCCCAAGAATGCAGCTTTCACAGAAATCAACCTGCAACGGATTTTAACCCTGACAGTTTACTCTCGAATGCAGACACTTCATCCATTGACTATTTATGTGCCTAAACCTATAGTGCCATAAATTCGGATCCTCTCTTCCCTCCGCCACTGCAGCCAAACCATACCCATTGGTAGTCATTAAAAGAGACATGTTCTTAGTTCCCCGGGCGACTGTCATTACTCATTTCGAGATCTTCCATTTATCACATGTGAAATTCGTCACATAACCATCTGACGCTAACTATCATATGGAGATCAAATTCTTTCTCAAGTCTAGTATGTACCTCACGTTGTCAAGTTTTCAAACTGACCAATTCAGTTGAATCTTCACATCTCTCTTCCTGGTAATGTCGCATGCTTGATCGTCACCAAGATACACCTTACCTAAATTTTCGAAGATGTAGTTCTTGAACAAATCCCTGTATGAGGTGGCATGGAATGACGCCCCCTGAGTCCAACACCCATGGTTCTGTCTTGTTTTCCAATGAGTAGATAAGGCAGTTGTCTAACTCCTCTAAAATACAATTCGCACCATTCTTGCCATCGTCCTTCTTGGCGAACCTACACTCATTAGAGTAGTGACCTATCGTTCCACAATTCTAGCACTCAATGTCTTTCTTGCTTCGCTCCTGGACTTGGATCTTTCTCTTGACTTTGATCTACCCCATTGATTTCTGTTTCGATTCCTGTTTCTGTCTTCTCCACCTTCCATGTTCAGTGCTGAAGATGATGCCCATGATCCCTCTTCACGCATCATGATCTCCTGGGTCATAATAATGTATACGACTTGTTAGAAGGCTAACGTTTCTTTATCGAATGAGTTGGCGATTGATTGACACGTCGTACTTCAACTAGTGGTGTCCACGGTTCGATTTCGGTTTGAAACCGCCGGTTCCGATTCAGTGGAATGGATGAACCGTAACCGTAACCGTAACCGTAATCAGAATTTTCTTTTTGGGTTCGATTTACGGTTCAATTTCGGTTTTGAAACCGACTGGTTTAGATTCGGTTTCGGTTCCGTCCGGTTTTTATTTATGTTTTTCAAAAAAAGTGCCACATGGCAGAATGTAATTGGTTGGTTATTTTTTTAAATAAATAAAACTTTTAGGCAGTTTTTGGAGAGGTGTAATCGTAACCGAACAGACGGAAAACCAGTTTCCAACCGGTTTTGTAACCGATGGTTTCGATTTCGGTTTCGGTTTTTTGAGTCCGTTTTTGGTTTTTAACCGTCGGTTTAACCAAACCATGGACACCTCTAACTTCAAATCTCCGGCATCTGGCCGAGAATTATGCACACCAACGCCTCATCATCGAATACGATGGAAACCAAATTTAACCCATTTGTTACTTCGTTGAACACATTTAATTGCTCCTTGAAACTCTGATTTTCTTACATCTTCATATTCACTAGCTTCTTTATCATATGGACATTCCTTGCTGCTGAAGGCTGCTTGTATAAATTCGACAGGGCCTTCATAAGATTTGCCGCTGTCTCTTGACTCTTGATGTTGAAGGAGACTGATTTCGACAAACTGAGTCGAATTGCTCCCAGCGCTTTACGATTCAAAACCATCCACCGAGCATTAGTCTTGTCCTTTGGCTTACGCTGGACCACTCAATCTTCATCGGACAAGTCCTTCGGCTTCTCCACTATCGGCAGATACAAATCCTGCCGGTACAGATAATCTTCCATCTGCATCTTTCAAAAGCTGAAACTCATACCATTGAATTTCTCTATCTTAAATGTATCCTTCTCAAACCCTATTTATCCCACTCAAACTAAAAACAACAAGCAATCTAAACTGATCAACGAAAAAGTCAAACAGGGAAGGAATCTGGCCAATTTCCTAAAATTTCTGTTTCAAAGTAAAATATACCAGATCTGAAAGATTTTACGACGCTGAGTCTGCTGTTGGTGTCAGTTTTCTCAAATTCACAACGGATCAGCGTGAATCTGACGATAACCGTTCAGTTTTTCAAAACTTTGACGACCGATTTGAGGACTTTCTAGTGCTTGGTTGACGACGTCCCAGAAGACAATCTTGAAGATCGGCTCTTTCTGGTTCTGTCGGTGGTGGTGGCGTCACTCAAATTGCCGGCGAAAGCTGGGCAGCGAAACGGCTCCTCTTCAACCTTTGTCGGCCGATTTAACCACTTTTCAGTGATCTTTTAACGACGGCCCAGACAAGAAACTTGTATATCGGCTATTTCTAATTTTAATGGTATAGGAGGTGAAAACTCACTCTCTGTGACCGCCGCCGGCTTCTCCGACGGCGCGTCAATTGTGCGGCGGCTGTTCTGGACTCCTAGAACCTTGAGCTACCAAATCTTCAACTATGGATCCTACCCTAGTACACCCTAAGCCTCGAAACCTAGGCTCTGATACCAGTTTTCAGGATGTATTGGCTTAGGGAATACGAACAACCAAATCTCACAAGCAAAAGAAAAATAAGAGACACGAGATTTTACGTGGTTCAACATAAGCCTACGTCCACGGAGCGCACATGCACTCAACTTCCACTGTGAAATCAGTGTTTACAATAGTGAAGCAGCTCTCTCCTTACGACTCTCAATATTTTTTTTTCTCTTCTCTATGCAGCATACATTACACACCAGAGTTACAAAAGTATTTATAATAAGTCTAGTCTAAAACTAGTATGAATCATTTCTTAAATAAAACAATAAAACACTTCTAAGTAGAATAGATAACCAATCCTAAACATAATAGAAAACATTTCGATATACATGCAATCTATCTATTAAATATATGATTTAATATAATCTCAAAACTAAATATATCACTTAATCAATGTAGATTGTTTGAGTTCTGAAGATTTTATAATTTCTATAAGCATGTTAATTTTTCAGGGTTACTAATATCTTTATAAAATATAAGATTCTTTAGTGTAAACAATTCAAACAAATGGGAGATTACAAAGTCACGTAATTCCTATTATATATTTCTTAATTATATCATGTCATTATAAATATTTATATGTATAACAATTGTGGAATATTTACTAGTATACATAACACGGATTGTTTGACGTTTGCATATATACCTAACAAGCAAAGCTACCAATTTCTACATTTCTATTGATGATTGAAATTCTATTGAATACCTTGTTTCCAAAAAATTGCTGATTAAATCCACTGTAGTGTCATCTTTAAATAAAATTAAGAGAGAGAATGAGAATGAAAATGAGAAAGAGAAGAGGAAACTAACTATGGTATATATATCACTGCATTTCTTAAATATTAAGCTATATCAACTCAAATTTCTAACTCAATTTTTTGACTTTGCCCTCTCAACTATTTGATTAAAGAGCACATGAAAAAATTGGTGGTTAAGATATTAAAGTCAGAAATTTAAGTTGATATAGTCTGAACCATTTATTAATTTGCTTCATTTTGTTTAATTAGATTTGTATATATCATTGTTTTCATTTACAAATTTGAGCCTGTAATTAATTAATCTGTATAGTGCGTGTTTTTGTTTTTCTTTTCTATTTCAAATACCACAATTTAATAATTATTTTAGGTTCTATGATAATCTAATAAATATGCCAAACATTTGATCATGAAAAAGTATTTTGTCATCGAAATGAATCTTATTGAAAAAATGTTTCTGTATTTGAAATAAAAAAGATCGAAAAACAAAACAAGCCCAACCAATTAGGCCAACAACAAGAAACATGTTCAAAAGCCCAAAATAAGATAAAATGGAGGGGATTATTTCTTTTAGTTTTCACTATATAAATTTTACGTGCTCATTTTACTTCTACATATATACGTACTCTGGTTAAGTTGTTAACCTTTTTCATCAACTTGACCAGCTAAATCACTGATTAATTGATTTCATTCATTAGATTGATCAACTTCTCGCCCCACTAATGTGTATTTCATAATTCATATAACAACTTCAAAAAGGATTCAAATCACCCTTCGAAAAATAGTGTCTCAATATGCATCTAACCGATCAAATTGGGTCATATGTACATAATCATTTATATTTAATTAATTTTAAAAAAAACGTGTATACATGACCAGGGACGTAACCAGGATTAAATATTATGGTGGGCTAGAATAATTTTTTTTTAGCGATCGTTAACAATATGAGAAAATTGTATTAATTAAAAATAAAGATACACCTAATTATAAAGATATAACGAGCCTTACTCTGTAAATATATATTCTAAATATTAAAAAATTAATAAAAAAATAAAGTCAAAAAAATTATAAAATAAACATTGAAATGCTAATACAATCAAAATACTAATTAAGCTGTATTCTACGATTTTTCAAAAAGATCAAATTTATATAAATACATTGTTAAAAGAAATCTAATTTATTACTTTCTAAAAAATTCTAATTTATTTGATTATTATATTAGTTTAGTTTCCCATCATGGAGCATACGGGTCACATAGGGAAATAAATATATATGTATATTACTATTTACTAACAAATCTAAAAAAACAAAAGAACAATTAAAAAAAATAACTTAATAAATATGCATCTAGATTTCAACCAAAGTAGAAAAAAATTATTAAATAATATTGTTAGTTTGTAAATTTAAAATTAAAATAACTGATAATTAGATTACTCTTAAAATTTTATATACTAAAAATTATAGTAATCCTAAAATATCAGTACAAAACAGAATATTTAAATTCATAATATTCACAAAAACATAACTATTTGGAAGATTAATTCTTGATGTTGGCAATGCGATATGATCAAATTTAAGGAAATTTGGGAAAGAGTGAGAGTATGAGAGAGATAATAAATAAATAAATAAATAAATAAAAACTATGTTTCCTCGTTATCTACGATGAATTGATGGTTTAAAAAAGTCTTTAACAATGTTTTATAAGTATTTTTACAATCCACTCAATCCCATTGCTTTACATTTAATATTTAAAATTAGAAAGATATGAATTATATATATTTTATTTTAAACTTGTTAATTTTTTTGAAAATGCTAGGGTGGGCTTGAGTCCGCCCTAGCCAAGCCCAAAGTTCGTCCCTGTACATGACCAATTTGGTTGGGTAAATATAAATTGAGACACTACTTTTAACAGACGATTTGAATCCTTTTAAAAATTCCATTTAAATTACCAACCAAAACATTTTTGGGTATGCACCCAATATTCAGTCATTGTCATGTGATATAGATATTTATGGGTCATTTGTTTTTTTACCTGAAGATTGAACGGTACTAAATTTTCCTGAAGACTGAATAGAGACTGAAATCTGAACTTGAATGACATGTTTTTTTTTCTCACATCTGAATGTATTGTCAACACGTTTATTTTTTTAAAAGTAAAATTGTCTGAAACTAAGTAATTTTATATTTATACCCATGTTAAACAATTATACATATAATATAGAATAAAAACAATCCAAAAATAATAATTATATATGAACACATATGATCATGATCTTCTTCTTCGATAACAAATAAACTTTATTTTTACTAAGAAAAGAAAAAAGGTTTTTTTTTCAAAAAATAAAATTGGCGGTAGGAAAACTCACACAAAACACTCTAAACAAAATAATATATAAATACATCACCCTAATATCATAATAGAGTATTGATATTAAACACCAATATGAGAAATAATTAGGATTCTTTTTTATTTTTAAAACTATTTAAAATAAGCAATATATTAAAATAAAGATTTCTATACCATATATAATTATAATGAAATTAGAAATATGTTATATATAGGGATAGTATCAGAAGAAAAGATTTTGGATTGCATTTAATACAATTCTGTGATTTGCAATTAAGTAAAAAGTCATAATTTTTTTTTCTTTTTATTTTAAGTTGTTTTTTGGTATTTTTAAGTTGTTTGACCATTTAAAAAAATAAACAAAACAACTTAATAATTATGATTCAGACCTATTAAGTTTTAAATGGAAAAAACAAACAACCCCTTAATCAAATATTGATTAGTGACTTGTCATGAGTGTTTCATGGAAATACACCAATCAGGTAAGATATCGTACATTTTTTTTGTGTGAAATCTTAATAAACACTATTATGACTGTTATGTGAAACTATACTAGAGCGAAAATTGCATATCAAACTGTACTTGTAGAGTTCAATCTAATCAGATTTCAGCAGATCTCGATCCACAATAGTGATGTCAGCTTTCAAAATAGAAATAAAATCATGGAATATTATAATATAACAATTTAGGGAGCGCGGTTGCCGGTTGGTTA
The DNA here is from genome assembly GCA_033220585.1 of Dipteronia sinensis. Lineage (NCBI taxonomy): Eukaryota > Viridiplantae > Streptophyta > Magnoliopsida > Sapindales > Sapindaceae > Dipteronia > Dipteronia sinensis. The sequence goes on from CM065636.1 coordinate 7,113,205, forward strand.
GTCCGGAAAGGAAACGAGTGATTTAAAAGTGAAACTTGCTATTCTGTAAGTTTTCGATCTCTCAGTTTTCAAGAAGCTACTTGCAAGCTTTCGTAGCATTTTCCCTCAGTTTTCCAACACGACTGAGATGTTGTTTGTTAGCTTGAATACCAGCGGCCAATCTGTTTTTCTTTTCTAGTAATTACATTTCAAGCATATAACTATATGGCCCTTTAGGATGCTACTCTTACCATTCGCACTCTTACCATTCACAGAAATTTACCTCTGATGTGACATATCTACACAATCTGTCCGATGTGTTATTGATCATGTCATCACATGTATACATGTAGCGTTACAGAATCAATTGTCAAGGTGGTGCAACAATAGGTGTGGATATATATATATATATATATATATATATATCAACAGTACTTTATTTTTATGCAGACTCATTGAACTAGTTATTCAGGCAACGAAACCAATTATCCGAGTCTCGAACAGCTTCTAGATTGTGTGATGAATTGTTCAGGATAGCTCCAATTGTGATAATCGTGCAGGTTGCAAATCAGATAACACCTGATAATTTCTAATAACCAGCTAAGTATTTGATTAAACGGGCATTGATTTGGTCAATATTCATTTACATATAATTACCTTGTTAATTCCAGTATAAAAAAAAAAAAAAAAAGAATTTACCTTGTTAATTCTCATTCCGTGTGAGCCCTACATGTAAACTTCGATCCACTTAAAAATTAAACGTCGACTGCGCCGTGAAGAAGATGCAATTTAGAATATTCAAGAGAAGAAGAGGCAAAAAGATTTTCTAAGATTATTTATATGGGAGTTCTTATTAAAAAAAAAATCAGTAAAACTAAAATCATTAGACGCGTTATTTAAAAAGAGAGGAAAAAAAACAATAAAGCATTTTTATGTAGCTATTTTAAGTTCCTACAAAAAAATATAGCTATTTTAAGGGTTTCAAAAGACAACGCAACACTCCATTATATATAACCCTTTCAAGGAAAAAAAATCCACTTCATTATATATATACTGAGAATCTGACATTCCCTAAAGTTTGACATAAATTCAGTTAAATAATTAACAAGTATATATTTAGAATTGAACTAATAAAAAAATCAAATTGTATATAGTTATTAAAATTTTAAAATAAAAATATTATTTTATAAAAAAAGTAAAAATTTTGATGTTGAGGTGGATGAGACCTCTATGCTTGTTTAGCCTAGGAAAATAGTGGAGACTACCTGTGAGCGACACTAAGCCTAAATAGCTAAATTTGTGGGTTTTGTTTCTACTCTTTAAACACTTTTCGATTTTGTACTTAATTTTTAGTGATCCCATTGTACATCAATTTTCTTTTATTGATTGTCATAGAACTTCATCATGTGGATTGCTTGTTGAGATTTGTATTCGCTTGCTAGATGGACTTTTAGAAATGATTTTGGGCTTTAGTGTTGTACTTAAACTACAAATATAGCCTAAACACTTTCAAATCCCTTATATGAGATTTCATTGCAAAAATTAAGGCCAAACACTAAATCTCCATACACCAACATAACCCAAACACAAGTCATTCTCTAGTATCATGTTAAGGTGTATAGCTTAGGAGAAGTTGTATATGTTGCTCTAATTTTTGTAGAAATGTGTACTTAGACAAATATGTGTAATTGTGCAAAGGTAAATGCTTATAAAAAAGAGAAAAAAAAAAGAAAAAAAGAGAGAGAATAAAGTGTGAATTATAAACACTTAAACCTTCAAGTTCTTCAAATGTAAAGTTACTCAGATGTGAGTACAATTGTATCACTAATGTGCATTGTAAAGTTCATAGCCTAGTCACTTGAATTGTAATGTGTTTTAGAGCTTATCAAAGCATATAATGTGTAAACACCTTGACATGGTTAGTAACTCTATCATTCCCACTCCTACCATATCTTCCATCCCTTACACTACCTCAAATCTCCTTGGCCCAAAAATACAGTTAAGGAAAGTCCATTTGATCTCTTAGGAAGTCTATCTTGGGAATGTGAGTCGACGCATGCTCTTTTCACGTTCATGACATTTCAATTCCTTCCATGAGATCGATTTTCAGAAATTGCACTTTCATTGAAAATATTCATATGCGATACATATTTGATTTCATGAACATAACTTCCAAATCGCATGTGTTTGCTAGAGAGTGCGCCTAGGCTCTGAGTGAAAATACATGACTGAAATCCAGTGAGGATTAGAGTCAAGACGAATTTTATCTTGGGCATTCGAGCGTAGTTGTTTTGTAAACCGTAAACATCCTAAGGATTGGCATACTTGCATTGTGTGATGCATTGTTATTAATTGGTATATTTGAGATTCTAGCAATCTTTATTTGGTATGTTTGAATTGCATCTCAGCTCATCTTGCAGAGTATACGTTTGTGGGTATCGTAGTTGTAAACTCTCAGAAGACAAAACTTCTCTATCTAGGAATCGCCTAGTAGTTGAAATGGCTTGTGGCACGTGCTAAGTGCCATCGTGTTTCCTACGAAAGTGGACTAGCCTACATTTTTTAGGTTTCATGTGTTGTTTGTTTGTTTATTTTCTATTCTTGTTTTGCTCGAGGTCGAGTAAAAGATAGGTTTTGGGGTGTGATCGTACCGATAAATATACCTTTTGGGGCCCTATTTCCTAACTTTTGTTTTTGTTTTTATTTTTGTTTTCGAGCATTTGTTGTGTGTTTAATGTGTTTGTGAGCCTTGTGTAGGTACATATTCTTTACGGAAGGTATTTGAGTTTAATTGAAGAGTTTGGAGGTTATTTGGACTGATTTGGATGCCGTGCAGTACACCTAACTTTCGAGGACCATATCTCCCTCCTCAGAATGAACTACATTAGCTACGACCTATTTTTGGAAAGCCCCGGATGTCTACTTTCAAACGGGTTTTCTAGAGGAAGTTATGGTCATTGTCGTAACGGAGCGCGTTGCTGAAAATTCTTCACTAGAGGGTTAGGCGACTTGAGAGGCGATTTCACCCAAGTAGCCCCCAAGTCGCCTTTAGCACTGTCAAAACTCATTTTCTAGCCTAGTATGTTTGGCGACTTGAGAGGCTACTTCCCCAAGTCGCCTCTAATGTCGCCTTTTGCCCAGATTATCCATTTTCAGCCTGTTTTTGAAGGGTAATCTTGTCTTTTCACACCCAATTCTTATCCTAACCTCCCAACTCTATAAATACACAATTTTCTCTTATTTTTTCAGACATCTCTTCCCCCATCACAAGGAAAAATGCTTTTTATGATGGTTTTTAACCGTTAAGAAAAGGTTTTAATGACGGTTTTAAAAGCGTTGTTAAAGCCACTGTAATAAAAAGTTTATCACGGTTTTACTTTTTATCGCGGTTTTTAAAAACCATTGTGAATTTTTATCACGGTTTTCAAAAACTGTCAACAATTTCTGACAGCTTTTAAACCTTGTGATCAATTGATGATAGCTAAAAACCGTTACCAAGTTCTTTTTTAAATAAATAAAATTATATACATAATCTCTTGACGATATTTTCAAGAGATTCTGCTTTACTTTTTTGTTAATTTATTTTAATATTATATTATTTTCCATATATATATATACACTAGACATGTCGCCGGTTCGGTTCGAACCGGAGAACCGAACCGGAACCGGCGTCCAAAAACCAGAACCGAAACCGGAAAAACCGGTTCCGGTTCTAGAACCGGACCGGGAACCGGTCCGGCCGGTTCTGGTTCCGGTTCCGGTTCCGGTTCGCTTTAGAGCGGAACCGGCTGGTTAGCTTTAGAGCGGAACCGGCCGGTTAGAACCGGACCAGAACCGGCCGGTTCCTCCTTTTTAATTTTTTTTTTTGGTTTTGTTTTATTTTATTTTATTTTTTAATTTGTCATTTATTATTTAATTTTATTTTGCGGGTGACACAATAAAATACATTTACTAATTACATTTTTATATGATTAATTTTTTAATGAAATATGATAAATAAATAAAAAAAAGGGGCCGGTTCCGGTTCGGAACCGGTGGAACCGGACCGGAACCGGAGGAACCGGAACCGGAACCGAACCGGAACCGGAACCGAACCGGAACCGAACCGGAACCGAACCGGAACCGAACCGGAACCGAACCGGAACCGGAACCGGCGTCATGTCTATATATACACACACACAAAATCTCTTGATGATGATATTGTTAAGATATACCGCTTTATTTGTTTGTTAATTTATTTTTAATATTATAATATTTTCCAAATATATATATAATAAATATTAAGTATCTATATTCAAACTTTCAAAAAATAATCTCTATTCAAGATCAAAATGTATTGAAGATATTAAAATAAAAAGTTACAAACAACACCAAAATAAACAAAAATTTATTAGCAAAATTAATTCTAAAATACAAACTATTATACACAAAAGCTATGTTTAAATTTTCTTTGTTTATATACATGAAAAAAAAAATCTTTGTTCATCTTCCTTGAGGCTTCCTTTCGAATATATGGCTGCATAGTATGAGAAACGATAGGAGTAAGTTTGACGAACAATAAAATTGATATAAAAAAAAACTAAAACTAAAACTATACTATAACAACAAATCATAATAAAAACTTATTTTATCAATAAAAGAAAGAGAAAACAAAAGGAGATCGAAACGAAATTAACTAACCTCTTTTTAACGTCGACATAAACTTTCTTTTGAACAACTTTGAAGAAACGGTGCCCGATTGCATAGATAGAGGTGAGATCATGATCTTCTGTTTTATATAAACGTTCATATTCAAAATACTACAAATGTAAGTCACTCACTACCGGAGACCGCTACAAGTTCCTAACCAATACATAAATAAATTAACCAATAAAAATAAATAAATACATAAAAAAAGATATTTATAATCCAAATCATGTGTTGAGTTCATTTGAAGTTAAAAACTCACCATGAAAAGAGTTCTTTTATTTGTGAAGAGTGAAGATTGTGAATGAGAGAATACTGAAAAAAAAAGGTAAGAGATGTGAGAGTGGCGGGTGGCTAGGGTTAGAAAGTGGGGAAAGTTAGCTATCAATTATTCTAATGATATGTTTAAATATAAGAAAAAAATTAACCTAAATTTATGTTTTAACTTTTATTAACTTTTTATATTTTAATATTTCACTACAAAAAACGATTGTTTGTATTTTTTTTGTAAAGTGTTGTGACTAATAAATTTGAGAGATAAAAAATTAAGAAGTATAGTTTTAGTGTAATTCTAAAATTAAAAAATATATATATTTCTTTATCACACTAACAAAATAGTATGATAATTAGATTACATATAAAAATAAATCACATGATAACTTTGTCACGATTAATAAAATTCGTAATAACTTGATCACAGTTTGATAAACATGTGATAACTTAATCACGGTTAATAAAAAATATTATCCAATTGTTGCACATTTTAAAGGACCGTGATACTTTGATGTCAGTTTTAAATTACGTCATAAACACACGGCAAATTAAAAAGACTAGTATCACTTGATCACGGCTAAAAAAAACCATGATAAAAGCCAATTTTTCTTGTAGTGGGCCCTATCTCAATCCCTTCTCTACCCCTTTCTTCCATCATCTTCATCTCTTTCATCTTCTTCACCAAATGAGTGATTCCAGCTCCCATGGAGGTTTTTCCTCAATGGGAGCTCACCATACACCTCCACCACACTATTTTACACATTCTCCATCCATCTTAGAGTAGACTACAAGGAAATAGGAGTGGCTCTTGGACCAATTCCGAGCTAGGAAAGCTAGGAGCTTCTTTGGAGGGTTTGTCTTTAAAGGTTGTCTCTTTTTTACTAGTTTCTTATATTTCTTATTTTCTTTGATGTGTAACCTGAATTTGAGAATATTGTAAACCTTTCACATGTGCTATATATGTATTTTTGTTCATGAATTCGTTTGGGTTTTGTTTTGCTCTTTGATTTATGTGTTTTAAGCTCTTGTTATGATATGTATGTGTGTAGATGGTTAGAAATCAATATGTGTCCATGAATGGGTTTAGGAGTAGATGTAATTTAGAATAAGAATTTAGTTGTTCATGATTGTTGATTGATTGATGGATGACTTGAAATACCATGTATTGATTTATTTGAGTGATTAGGGATTTTAGCCCCAAAGAGTAGAAAATGATAGTTTAGGCATTTAGTTGCTAAATTGGCTTTGGTTCATATCATTGTGTTTAATGGGTCTTTTAAGACACAATTGCTTGTCCTTGACCGGAATGAGTGATGAATTGATTTAGGGAAAATTCCCAAATCAAGAGGATGAGCCATTAATTCATTTGAATGTTCTTAATGTTTAACAATTGCATTGATGCATATTAGTGTTAAGTGAACTTGTTTTCCATTCGTATCCATCCATCTTAGGGAGTTTAGAGAGATAATGAGAAAGCTTTCTCTTTCATTGAGAGGGTTGTGCAATCATGAGATTGGAGAACGCTGTAGTCGTCCAGTGGTGAAGACATCTCTGATTGACACCCGAGAAGACCCGGTGTTCGATTCCCGGTTACGGATGAGGGGTCTCCTTTCTATCCATTTTGTATTTATTTCTTTGTATCTTTGTCTCTTCTTCCATGTGTACTTTCATTCATTAGGGAATTGATATAAACCTAGCATTGTTGCATATGCTGTTAATGGTTGAGTGGCCCTTCAAAGTGCTTAAAGCTTTTGGTTGGTTAGACACCACTTGAATAAACTTAGGTTGTTGTGTGAAGGACCGAGGGGTGAAGCACTCAACATGCACTAGTAGGTTAGCCACTATATGTAGAGCTTGCGCGCGGTTTTGCATGTATTGTCACTATGTGTCTCATAGTTCTTAATGAACTCGAGTGCAGTTCGGGTAACCATGTAACAATAGGTTGCTGGTGCATATCGGTATAGTCCATTGTTGCTGGAGTGAGAACAATTGGCGAGGATTAAATGAGCATGGCATTCAACATTGACTATGCATGTTTGTATGAAATTGTGTGATTGCTATGGTGTAGTCATTTACTTAGTGTAACCATTTACATTCCATATCACTCCATTCCATCATATCCTTGTACATATTTGTTTATGTAGTTTATTAGGTTAGTTTAGCATTTACTTTTCCACATTCTCTTGCATACGCAACACACGAGTCCGCTCGGCGTGTTGTAATGATAGCTAGAACTAAAGACGGTCAATGAATCTCACCTTCCAACGGAACAATCCTTGCTTGCTGCTGTGCTAGTCTTTTTGACTCGCACGCTTGCGAAGGCGAACTTAAATGTTCAATCTTTTGATGTCACCTCAACGACGTGCCCGTCATTTTGAACAATTCTTTATATGGAAAATCTTGTTCATTGAAGACAACATGTCTTGAAATATACACCCTTGCAGAGGAACTAAGACACTTATACCCTTTGTGACATAAGTTGTACCCAATAAAAACACATTTTTGTGTATGAAAGTCCAACTTGTGTCTTAAATAATCCCTAAGATATGGGAAACATGAGCAACCAAAAACCTTTAGGTAGCTATAGTTAGGCTTCTTTTGAAACAATTTTTCAAATGGTGACAGAAATTGTAAGACAGAAGTAGGAAGATTATTGATCAACACCACAGCTGTAGAGAATGCCTCGTACCAGTACTTCAAAGGCAAAACAGCATGAGCAAGCATTGTTAGATCCATTTCAATTATGCTACGGTGCTTTCTCTCAGGAACCCCGTTTTGTTGGTGAGTGTATGGGCATGAGAACCTAACTTGAACTCCCAACTCAGTCTAGTAAGGGACAAAAGGCTGATATTCACCTCTCATATCAACTTGAAAGCATTTAATCTTTCTATCTAGTTGTAACTCTATGGATTTTTTGAACTTGACAAAAACATGAAAAGCATCTAACTTTAGTTTGAGTCGGAAAATCCAAGTGAATCTTGTGTAGGCATCTACAAAAACTATGTAATACCTATAACCTTCACCAGATAGCATGGGAGCTGTTCCCCAAACGTCACTATAAATGAGCTATAAATGAGCCTTGACAGTGATATCAACTCTTTGAAAAGGTAGTTTGTGCAACTTACCCAGTTTACAAGAATCACAAAAAGGAATACTATGAATATTGAAGGGAAAATGCAAAGTATTTAACACCTTTTTGAGCACCAAAGGAGATGGATGACCAAGTTTGGCATGCCATATTACAGAGCTGGTCTTAGCAGCTCCAAGAGCATTGTAAGGTGCTAAACTATATTTTATGTGCATAACATGAGCACTAGTCTTATTTACATTATTTTGTGAACTAAACTTATGTACATTAGAGATAGTATTTGAGACAGATCTCAGCAATTCGAACCTGCGAGGAGTTGCTTCCACAAGTTTTAACTCATACAAGCCATTTCTAAGTGATCCTTGAAGTAGAGTTCTCTTGGTTCTTTGATCCTTAATGACACAGCCAAGAGAAGAAAATTCAGCAATGACATTGTTATCCTTGGTGAACTTAGATATGCTCAGTAAATTTTTAGTGATGGCAGGTACACAACGGACTTGCTTGAGATATAAATTAGTGTGTGGTGAACAATGTGACCTAATTCTAGTACTATTAACATGTGAAATTTTTAACTGATCACCATTTCCAACAGAGAGTTTGTCCATACCTCTATAGTCATACTTGATGGTAAGGTTATTGAGATTTGAGGTCACATGATTGGTAGCTCATGTATCCACATACCAAGATTGGTCAGCTACGGTTTCAGGGGTAGCATAGTAGGCTGCATTTTGGTATGAACCAGCTGGTGTTGTCTGCAGATTTTCATGAAATGCCCTTGGACTATTAACAACACTTCCTTGCTTAAATGAATTGAAGTTTTGCTGTTGAGTTAAAAAAGCCTGATTGTTTCCCTGATTAAACTGAGGCCTTTGATTTCCTTGATTCACTTGACTAGGACCTCCTTGGAAACCTTGATCAAACCGTCTGTAACATTGCCAAGCACCATGTCCAGGCTTGGAACATAGTTGACAGTGGAGCCTCTGATTTAATCTTCCACCAGACTTGCCTCATCTGTTTCTTCCATGATTTCCACCTCTATTGTTTCCATTAGAGTTGTTTCTTCCATTCCCTCGATTGTTGTTGAAGTTATTGACATTGTTGTTGAAGTTAGAACTGTTTGCCACGTATTGAGCATATGGATTTATCACACTTAAATGAGCAGAAACACTAAGATGTTCAATTCGTTGTTCATGCATCCTAAAAAGAAATTGTGTATCTTCAAGAGACATACTACTTTGATAAGAAGAGACTAAAGTAACAACCCAATCTTATTCATGACCAACTCCATTTAAGAGGCTCATGATCATATCTCTGTCACTCACCATTTCTCCAGCTGCTGCCAAAGCATCACTGATTGCTTTGAGTTTTAGAACGAAATCATTGATAGAGTCAGAACCTTTCTTGAGTGATTGCAATTGATGCTTCAACTGTATGATTCTGGCCATTGATCTCTGAGCAAATGTATGTTCTATCTTGGACCAGACTTTAAAAGATGACTTGATATTTGTTACCTGACCTAGAACGCTAGGCATTAGTGTTGAAAAAATCCAGCTCATAAAAAGCTTATCTGACTTCTTCCAAGTGAGGAAATAAGGATTTTCTTGTTGTTCTGTAGTTTCGCCTGAAGATGTTGTAATGAACTTTGAAGGTGGAGTACATTTTCCATTAATAAAACCTTCAAGGTCAAGAGCTTCAATCGCAGTCAAGACTTAAGCTCTCCAATAGATGTAGTTTGTCTGATCAAGTTTCAAAGTAAGGTTGAGACTTAGAGTTGTTGCTAGTGATGAGAAATCCATGCTCTTGGCAGTTGAAGAAGAGTTGTTATTTGATTCGGTTGAAGAAGTGTTATCGGATCGAGTTTCAGCCATTGACGTTTGTCAAAAGCTCTGATACCATGTGAGAGTTACAATGAAAATGAAAATAGAGAATTGAAGATTAAAGATGTTTGATATGAGCATGAAGATATTCGATGAAAGTTCTAAGTGAACAAATAAGAAGAGCTGTGAATTTTGGTTCTAGCTATTAATGGCTTTTAAGAGCTCAAGAGCTTTGTATTTTTAATCTAAAAGTTTTACAGACTCAAATCATACTTTTTTGTTCACTTAGAACTTTCATCGAATATCTTCATGCTCATATCAAACATCTTTAATGAGCTTTTTTAATCAAACATCGAATATCTTCATACTCAAATCATACTTTTTTGCGTGAGCTCAACTTGCTAAATTCTTAACAGACTTTTTCTAACTAATTAGTAATAATCAGGAAGATGAACCAATGAGATGCTGACATCTCAGCAACTGTAACTAACCTTATCACAAACTGAGAACTACCTAACCACCTAAACTAACCTCTTTTCTATCAAGCCTTCTAGATGTTTTGCCTCTCTGTTGCTAAGCATCATTATATGTTGTACACACAGCAAGTCCTGTATAAAACTGAGGTATGCTAACATTGGTTTGCCTTCTGGTGACTGTTGCACATTGAGCTTCACTAGTATCATTAGTTCTCCAACAAACCGCCAATATAAAGTTAACAACATTAAATGAACCGTTACATTTGCAAGACAAATATTTAATTCAATATAAAGATTTTTATCCTTCAAATTAATTTCAAACTATAGAACTTGGTGAAGTTTCTTGCGCAAACCAATTTGGTTTAGAGTTCCAACAAATACTGTTCATTTATATATATAGCAGCTAGCTGGAAGTCGATAGTGATGAATTTGAGCTCTTTAGTGATGGACTATCGGAGAAGAAGTGCCTTTGGTGCAAGGAGAGGGTGCTTAAAGGAACCGTTCATGTGATCAGGGGATGGTCCTATGTGTCGCGGTGCGACAAATATCATCTGCATGTGTATTGTGCAACTCAAATGATACTTGAGAGATGCAAAACTGAGTCTGACAACAGCAGCAGCATCACCATCGTGTTGTCAATAATAGTAGTACTGGCATTTCTGTTTCTCGGGAAATAGAAGAAGTGTAGTGTGGTAATAAATATATTAGATGTTTTTCAAAGCTTTTGTGTGTGTTCTTCTAGGCGATCATCCAACATTAACTTACCTGTCTCTTGATGTATTTGTTTGCAAATGAACTATTACATTTTCAAGATAATTAAATTCAATCTAAAGACTGTTGAAAATTAAACCTGACTTCCAAACATCCACCTTCATTCTAGAAGCCACCAAGATTGACTTCCAACAGCCACCAAGATTGACCACCTTCTACCAACCCCCAACTACCACCACCAAACATTTAGAAGTTTTTCTTTGACTTGTTTGATTGTTTTAATTTATTTTGTTTGTGTTTTTCTCATCTCATTTCCCTATATAAAGGAATGAAGATTGTATTGTAAAAGTGTGGAGTGGTGTAAGAAATATAGAGAGATATAAAGAGAGTTTAGAGTTTCTCCTTCTGTTGAGTGCCCGAAATCTCTCTCAGAGGTGTACCACAAGTGACCTCAGCCACACCATCCCACCAACAGTGGTATCAGAGCCCAGGCGAGCCAGAAATTCAGAAAACAGAGGCCAAATCCGAATTTGCCCAGAAATCAAAGTGCTCAAAATTGATTTTTGATCACACCAGAGTCTTCTACTCATCTCTACGAGTGCAACGGTGAAAATTTCACCCAAATCGGAGCTCCGACGAAGTCGCACGCTCTCTCTGAAGTTGGAGAGGGAGTTCACGCGCCACCACGCGCAACCTATCTTCCGGCGAGTCACCGCCACGCGCCGATCGTCTTCTTCGCCCGATCTACAGATCCGACCCGAGATCTGACCCACGATCCGACCCGTGAGCCAACCCGGATCCGCGCCTGCTGATGTGTGCTGACGTCATTAACGGCGTTAATTGTCCAGAATATTCCGTCCGCCAAAAAGGAATATTCCGTTATCTTAGTTGACTTTTTGCCAAAAGTTTGACCGCTCGTTTCGAACGCTTCCGAACTCGGTTTCCGACAAACTCAGACTGGTTTCCAACATTTCGAACCATTCTGGACGCAACCGTGCACTTGGTTTCTGCAAATTCAGACTCCAGAATAGTGTTCTAAGCATTGCAAGTCTCAATGGCCAACGGAAACGCGCATATTGTCATCCCGAAACTCACCAAAGACAACTATGACAATTGGTGCATACAAATGAGAGCTCTACTAGGTTCTCAAGATGTCATGGATATTGTGGAGGATGGATACACAGAACCCGCCTCCAAAGAAGCTGAAGGAGACTTGACAGATGCTCAGATAACGACTCTCAAAGCCGATCGAAAGAGAGATTGTAAAGCAAAGTCCATAATCTATCAAGGAATAGACGAGGCCACATTCGAGATCATAGCATCCTCTAAGTCGTCGAAAGAAATCTGGGACACTCTTCACAAGACCTACAAAGGTGCTGACAAAGTGAAAAGACTTCAAACACTACGAGGTGAGTTCGAATCCCTACAGATGAAATCTAATGAATCCATTGCTGAGTTCTATACACGAGTTATGGTCGTTGCGAATCAGCTAAGAAGAAATGGAGAAACTCTCATCGACATGAGAATTTCAGAGAAAATTTTGAGATCATTAGATCCAAAGTTTGATTTTATAGTTGTGGCACTAGAAGAAACAAAAGATCTGGAGACGATGTCTGTTGAAGAACTAGTGGGTTCATTGCAAGCCCATGAGCAGAAAGTCACAAGAAGAAGTGACGACAAAGTATTGGAGCAAGCTCTCCAGTCAAAGCTCTCCATAAATGAAAAAAGATATGAGCAAAGGGGAACCTCACAACAACGAAGAGAACGAGGTAGAGGATCTCGTGGAAGAGGTTCTGGAAATGCCGAAACCAACGGTAGAGGCAGAGGAGGAAAAGACACAAATAGAGGAGGACGTGGATAACAGAACTATGTCCCACGAGGAAGAGGACGTGGAAGAAGAGACGGCTGCAACAACCGTCCAAACATTGACAAAAGAAATGTTCAATGCTATAACTGCCACAAATATGGCCACTATAGCAACGAGTGCAGAGGTAATCCAAATGAGGTAAATGAAAATTCTAACTTTGCAGAGAAAGAGCAAGTTGAAGGAGAATCGTTGATGTTGATGGCACACAACTCAACATATCAAAACCAAAATGTTTGGTTTCTTGATTCTGGAGCCAGCAATCATATGACTGGCAGGAAAGACTTATTCACAGAACTTGATGAGAAAGTTCGTGGAGAAATCTCATTTGGCGATCTCTCAAAAATCCCTGTCCAAGGAAGAGGAGATGTCATGATCAAGCAGAAGAATGGAGATCATGCATTCATCTCTAATGTTTACTATGTTCCAGACATGAGGATAAACATCTTAAGTCTCGGACAACTCTTAGAGAAAGGTTATCATATTAGCCTCCAAAATATGCAACTCACCATCACAGATGCTCGAGGGAAGCTGGTTACTCGAGTCCAGATGACGAAGAACAGAATGTTTCCTCTCGCAATTCATCATGATACGCCCAGGTGTTTGACAGCCATCATCAATGACAAAGATTGGTTGTGGCATCTAAGGTATGGACATCTCAACTTTGAAAGTTTAAAGCAATTGGGAAGTAAGAAGATGGTGAAAGGATTGCCAAATATCCATCACCCAAATGAGATGTGTGAAAGCTGTGTTCTCAGTAAACAACACAGAAAAAGCTTCAGAAATGAGGCAAATTGGAAAGAAACCATGCCACTAGAGCTCGTTCACACAGATGTGTGTGGTCCATTGACGCCAGTATCAAATGGACAGAATCAATACTTCCTTACCTTCATTGACGACTACAGCAGGAAGACTTGGGTCTATTTTCTAAGAAGGAAATCTGAAGTATTTGATCACTTCAAAGAGTTCAAAACTCTTGTGCAGAAACAAAGTGGCTATTACATCAAAACATTGAGATCAGATCAAGGTGGAGAATACACTGCAGGTGCTTTCCAGGAATTCCTTAAGCAACAAGGAATCAGACATCAGTTTACACCAGCTTATACTCCTCAGTTAAATGGTGTAGCTGAAAGGAAGAATCGAACAATTCTTAACATGGTCAGAAGCATGTTAAAAGATAAAAACATGCCCAAAAGCTTTTGGGCTGAAGCAGTTTTGTGTGCGGTATATCTACTAAACAGATGTCCTACAAAGAGTCTAGATACAAAGACACCGCAAGAAGCATGGAGCACTCACAAACCAAGTGTGAGTCACCTCAGAGTTTTTGGCTCCATTGCCTACATCAAGGTTCCAGAAGCGAGAAGAACCAAGCTTGAAGATACAGGAGAAAAATGTATCCTTGTTGGTTACGGTGACAGAACAATGGGTTACCGGCTATACAACCCTGTCACCAAGAAAGTGATCTTCAGCAGAGATGTCATTTTTGAAGAAAATGAATCCTGGAATTGGGATCAGACCAAAGCTTCCAGAAGTGCAGAGTTGATACCTGCAGAAGAGACAAGAGAAGTGGCTAGAGAGCCACAAATACCCAGAGATCAGCAGACTCCTCAACGTGGTTCCCCTTCACCACAAAGGTACGATACTCAATTACCAATTGATCGTGATTTTTCAGATATGAGGCCTAGAGCAACACGTAGCCTAGAAGATCTGTATGAAAATACAGAACATGTGGAAGAAGATATTACTCTGTATTGTCTGCTGATGACAAGTGATCCAGTTAGCTTTGAAGAGGCTAACCAAAAGGAAAATTGGAGAAGCGCAATGGATGAGGAGATTCGATCCATTGAAAAGAACAAGACATGGGAGTTGACTACTCTCCCAAAAGGCCGGAAAACTATCGGCGTGAAATGGGTCTACAAGACCAAAAGAGATGCAAAAGGAGAAGTCCAGAGATACAAGGCAAGACTTGTAGCAAAAGGCTATAAGCAAAAGGAAGGAGTTGATTACGGAGAAGTCTTTGCCCCGGTTGCCAGACTAGTAACCATCAGATTGCTGATATCATTGGCAGCTCAGAAAAGTTGGAAAATTTACCAACTTGATGTAAAGACAGCATTCCTGAATGGCTTTCTTGAAGAAGAAATCTATATGGAACAACCACCTGGATATGTGAAGAAAGGCAGAGAAGATAAAGTGTGCAGACTGAAGAAAGCTCTTTATGGTTTGAAGCAAGCACCTCGAGCATGGAACACGAGGATTGATGATTACTTCCAAGAGAGCGGATTTGAGAAATGTCCGTATAAGCATGCACTATACAAGGAGATTGACGGAAGCTTGTTATATGCATGTCTATATGTTGATGATGGTATACTGTATACCAAAAGTGAAGATTACAGGTTGATTGGCTATTCAGATAGTGATTGGGGAAGAGATCTGGATGAACGTAAAAGCACGATAGGCTTTACGTTTTTTATGGGAGATGCAACGTTCACATGGTCATCCAAAAAGCAAGCCATTGTGACACTGTCATCATGTGAAGCTGAGTACGTTGCAACCCGCTCAGCTGTTTGTCATGGTATCTGAATCAGGAATGTGTTACAGTACTTGGGATTTCCACAAGTAAATCCCACAGAGGTCTACATCGACAATCGGTCAGCGATTGCACTAGCAAAGAATCCAGTATTCCATGAGAGAAGCAAACATATTGATACGAGGTATCATTTCATCAGAGAGCATGTGAAGAATAAAGAGGTGGAACTAGTCTCTTGCAGGACATATGATCAAGCTGCTGATATTTTCACCAAGCCTCTCAAACACGATGTGTTTTCAAGACTAAAGACAATGCTTGGTATGACAAAGCATGGAGAGTCAAGTTTAAGGGGGGATGTTGAAAAACTTCCAAACATCCACCTCCATTCTAGAAGCCACCAAGATTGACTTCCAACAGCCACCAAGATTGACCACCTTCTACCAACCCCCAACTACCACCACCAAACATTTAGAAGTTTTTCTTTGACTTGTTTGATTGTTTTAATTTATTTTGTTTGTGTTTTTCTCATCTCATTTCCCTATATAAAGGAATGAAGATTGTATTGTAAAAGTGTGGAGTGGTGTAAGAAATATAGAGAGATATAAAGAGAGTTTAGAGTTTCTCCTTCTGTTGAGTGCCCGAAATCTCTCTCAGAGGTGCACCACAAGTGACCTCAGCCACACCATCCCACCAACAAAGACTTCTATCCTTCAAGTTAAAATTAATTCAATCTAATATATCCTTCAATTAATTTCGAACTAGAACTTGGTGAAGTTAATTTCTTGTTCTTAGAGTTCCAACAAATAATGTTCATTTTCATAGCGGCTAGAATATCACGCACGTTTTAGTTGATCATTACAACTTATGGGAGAAACTCATTTTAGCCACAGGTACAAGCTCGAACTGAGCAGCTGTAGCAAACCCTACAGATACGATGGCTGCCAAGAGATTGGAGTTGGGGCACGTTACAGATGCGACATGTGCAATTTTGATCTTCACAAGGACTACTGTATGTTCAACGAACCAATCACCCACCATGACTTCTACAAAAACTGCACCTCTGAATTCTTCGATCGACCACCAGGTATAGATTGGCATGGTCATGGTGTAAAAGATACTGCAATGCCCGTGAGAAAACTGTGAAAGGTTTTGTTTAGTACCGCTGCAGAGAAAAGACTTGGATTTGCATCCGTGTTATCTAAAGTCGATCATAATAATGCTGAATTTGAGCTCTATGATAAGGTGTTGGAGACAGGGGCGGCTCAAGGGTAGCCGAGCCTTAGGTGAGAATTTAAAATGAGGTCTTGCGATTCCATATCTTTTTTTCTTGCTACGGTTACAAATTTATCAAGAGCCCCATTTTGCGAATCAAATAATTTTTTCTGTTTTGTTTTTAGTTTTTCGTATCCGGATTTGTATTTTCTACTAGACATGTCGAATATTTGATATCAGTTATCAAACCTTAAAAAAACAAATAATTTTATTACAATTAAAAATAAAATAAAATAAAGTAATAGATTTTGAAACAATTAAACCTGAAATGTTTACGAGAGAGTACGTAGAGAAACAATTAGAAAGTTTGATTGCAGTAGGAGAGTTTGATTTTGCAGTCGGATGGTTTGATTGAACATAGAAGAATATAAAATAATATATTTTAGTGTGAATATATAATTAAAAAAAATTAACCGTATTTTTATTTAGAAAGACGTTAATGAGTATTTAAGTCCACATAAATATGGATTACTAGAAAATAGGAATCTTTAACTTGAAAATAGGAATGAACCATAATTTGATAATTTAAAAGTTTAAATATATTTTTTGAATAATAAATAGAAAGATAAATATTGGATATTAATTGTTTAAATATATATATATATATATTGATAATAAAATATGAGTAGTGTTAATCTGTATTTTAGGACACAAATTAAGAATACAAAAGTTTCTTTTATAAAAAACTCAATCATTATATTTATTATAACAATACAATAAATATGTTTTTTGATTTTTCATATGTAAAATTATTATATTTTTAACCTGTGCCCTTAATTAACACTACCCTAAAAATATAGGATCTTGATTTTAGATGGGGCCTTAGACAACTACCTCAGTTGCCTAGAGGTTCAGCCGGCCCTGGTTGGAGAAGAAGTGCCTTTAGTGCGAGAAGAGGAGGCTTCCAAGAAGTTAGTTGCAAGTCTATCATTGTTTTCGTTTGCAAATTTGTGTCTGTAATTGGAAATGCAAGAGAGTTTCTGAGGAACTTCTGTGTACTTTCGTATGGAAACAAGAAATCTAATAAAGAAAATGAACAATGTTAAAATTTGATTATTTTTCCCCAGAAAATATCTGGATTGTTTTGTTGCTGTTGGAGTCAAAACTTATTGGAATCTTTATTGATCAATCCAACACGACAACACTACACATTTGACTGTTAGTTTAAATGTGGGGCACACACATTAAAAAATTAACAATACAAAAACAAAAAATTGTAGTTAGCAGGTTCTTTAAATGAATATTACAACGCGTAGTGATTAAAGAAATATATTTTTAGACCAAATGAAAGTCTGTTCAATCAAATAATATCTAATGCAATGTATTGTTGATCATCGGTTATATTATATGCAGCTGACTAGCTAAAAATGTTGCAATATAATACAAACATGATTACTTATAATTTGGTCTTGTAGTGAAACAAGTGATGAATTTTTCAGATTTCCAATATTTTTTTTAATATCTCAATAATTGCACTCCTAGAGTGTTCGTACCAGTCTTTGAATCATCAAATATTTCAAAAAAAACAAACTAAACTAAACTGCATGATAGAGTAATCAAACAATAGTTAGTTATATTTAAATAGAAGATAATATATATTTGATGTCAGCTGATTAACATTATATTTAACACAATCCATTGAGTATATGATTTAAAATATTAAATATATTTATTGAATGTGGATGGTTTGAATTCTAAAGATTTTATAATTTCTATGTATAAGCATGTTAATTTGTTAGGGTTATGTCTCTTAAGAGATTTTTTCAGCCAAAAAAAGTCTCTTTTCAGCCAAAAAAAGTCTCTTAAGAGACATCCGGAAAAAAAAAAGTCAGTGTTATTTCCTTATAAATTATAGGATTCTTTAATATCAAAAATTCTTAAAGAAGAATTAGCACCTTTAAGGACTTTTAAGAGTTGGGTTTCAATAGACTTAAGTCACATCATTCATATTCTGCGGTTTCGGCGGGCCGAAGAGAATTACATCTTATCGGTAATTAGATTGTATAGATTGAGGTGGAAAGGAATGATTCCGGGTCTGATTAATTAAGTTTATGTTTATTATTATTATTATTATTATTAAAAGGTTTTGGATTTTTACTTAAAAAATAATTAAAATTTATGATTTAAAATTTTGATTTTAACACCTCATCCACCGGTAGCTTAACCCATATTTTAATTTATCTTAATTTTTAAAAGTTTGATTTTTACTAGTCATTGGATTTTTTTTTTTAATTTTTAAGGATTGAAATCCAAATGATAAATAACCAACCATGTAGGCATGTAGCTATACTGGGATCTGTACTTAACATTGGCATGGCCCTTCTTAATTATATATGTTGATAAAAAGATTATTTTTATTTTGCTATTTCATTATAAATATTTGTGCTTTTCAATCTATAACAATCGGGAATTATTAGATGAGAGGTTGGTACCTAGACATGACGCCGGTTTCGGTTTCGGTTCGGAACCGGTGGTGGTTTCGGTTCGGAACCGGCGGCGGTTCCGGTTCCGGTTCGGTTCCACCGGTTCTGACGGTTAGAAACCGGTTTTTTTTTAATTTTTTTTTAAAAAAAAATAACTCAACTGATCAGTGAATCAGTGATCACTCCCTACATGACTACACCTATCCACGGATCCACCCAAGTGACCCAACCCTGTATTTCTAATCCCTAACTACATTCATCAATTTTCATCATAATCGATCTCACACACATAACAGATCTCACACACACAACAGTACACATCAGTTTTCAATTTTTCATCAGAGTATATCTCACTTATTCTCTCTCGCACACACACACACACACACACACACACACACACACACACACACCAATACACAACCAATCAAACCGATCAAAACTCAAACAGCCCACCACAAACCCAATCAAACCAGTCAAAATTCATAACTCAAACTGTCAAACACAAACAGAATCCACCCCAATCTCATCTCTCTTGTTCGATCCAAGCACCACCACAAACCCAATCAAACCAGTCAAAATTTAAAACTCAAACACACACAATCCACCCCAATCCCATCTCTCTTTTTCGATCCAAGCAGTAAGAAGAAGAAGAAAAAAAGAAGTAGAAAGAAGAAAGAAGAAGAAGCTGAGGATAACGAAGAAGAAAGAAGAAGAAAGAAGAAAGAAGAAAGAAGAAGGTGATCGATGATGGCCGACCGCCGAAAGAAGAAGATGATCGAGGATGGCCGACCATTGAACGAAGAAGATGGTGGACCGGTGGTGGCTTGAGAGAGAGGGAGAGCCGGAGAGAGAGAGAGAGAGATTCAGAGAGAGAGAGAGAGATGAAGGAGATATGATGATCTAAGAACTGAGTTCTCGGATCTGGTTTTATATAAAAATATATATATATATGTTGGAACCGTCGGTTCGAACCGGACGGTTCCTCAAAATTTAGAATCGGAACTAGAACCGCCCGGTACCGGTTTCGGAATCGGAACCGGATTTTTTGGTTCCGGTTCTGGTTTTTTCAAGACGGTTCCGGTTTGGTTCACCGGTTCAAACCGAACCTGCGTCATGTCTATTGGTACCTCACAAGAAATCAATTTTTATGAAACCGCCGTTGACATCTTTTTATTTTTTAGAGGAACCTCCGTTTACATTTGGTCAACAGCCATCGGTAATTTAATTCAATGAGACTCATCCTTTAATTTTATGTCTACGTGTGAGCCCTACAACAAACTTCCACGTAAAAATTAAACTTATGTGCCATGATGTGAAACAGAACCAACAAGATGATATAACCAGAGATTTTCTTGGAAAAATCAAATTAAGTCCTTGATTCACAAATATTTAAAGGGCAATGTTATCTTGTGCTCTTAGGACAATGGTCAACAACCATTTTATTTTAATTAAAGAAAATAAAAATATTGTATTTATTGTAATAAAACAATATATGTATTAATTAATGTGTGTTTTTATTTCTATTAATGGAAATAATATGGTTGTTATTCTGTATCCTTAGAACACAGGTTAACAATATATATCTATAATATTCTAAGGGCAGTGTTAATCTGATGTAGGACAGTTGGCTTTGGACTTTGAAGAAGAGATGGACAGAAAATTGTCCAAAAAAGGTGCTCCAAAGAAATAGGCATAACGTTTAGCTCGGTTGTCAGATTTCCTATTATAATATGTTTTCGGAAAGGGTTTTCAGAGCTTTGTAGCGGGGCAACCGGGGTTTACCCGGTTGACATCATTTACTCCCTCAACGGATCTGTTTAAGTTAGGTTGTTGGACAACTAAAGATTTTAGTGTTTTTTTATTTGTTTTCCGTTTTTATTTAGATGAGGATATTTTAGTCTTTTTGTTATTTTAGGGTTTTCTGAGCCTATTTAAGGCTTTTTGTTATCAGTTTCAAGGCATTCAATAATATTTGCAATTTGGTTTCAATTCTTTCTGGTGGATTCCAGTTTATGTTACTGTCGGGATTACGCTGGTAATCCTAGAACTTCCGTTCTGCGTCAAGTGGTATCAGAGGATAAGGACTTGCCTTATACGATGGTCAACAACGAAGCCGGAAGAGCTAACCCTGGTGACGCTGGTCGTAGGGATGCCGATGTGTGGGCGGCGATTGATGAGCAGCGACAGTCGATGGAGAGGTTGGAGGCTATGGTTCGGCAACTGATGGAGCGGCTGCCTACCCCCAACACCCCTATGGGCCAAGCTCCTGCTTATGTTCCTGCCCCTGCCAACAGAGAAGGAGTCGAGGGATTGGCCCTTGACCGCCCTGAAGGTAGATGCCCGCCTAGAGCCGCGAGACATATGCAGCATGAAGATTTCAGTGATGAGGATTCTGAAGAGGATTTCGTGGGTTAGCAAGGAGATCATCAACTGAACCTAAATCAACATGATTATCGGATCCACGCAGACATACCACTGTTCCATGGAAAGCTGCAGATTGAAGAGTTCTTGGATTGGATTTCGGAGGTTGAGAGATTCTTCGAGTTTACTGAGGTAGCGGAAGAACGTCAAGTCAAATTGGTAGTGTACAAGTTGAGAAGCAGGGCTGCTGTTTGGTGGGAGAAATTACAGATGGATAGACGGTGACAAGGCAAGGTTCCTATACAATCTTGGAGGCGAATGAAACAACTTATGATGAGCAGGTTTTTACCTCCTGACTATGAACAATTTATTTTTCAGAGTTATCAGAATTGTGTGCAGGGTAACAAAACGGTTGCGGATTATACTGAGGAGTGGTCCAGGCTTTCAGTTCGTAACAACCTCAATGAGACTGAGGGACAGTAGGTTTCGAGATATTTGGGGGGTTTAAAGTCGATCATTCGAGACAAAATTGGGCTGCAAATCGTGTGGACAGTAGATGAGGAGCACAACATGGCTTTGAAAGCGGAGTTAATGGAGAAATCATCCAACCATTTTTCTCACTACAAGAAGGACATGGGTGAGTCGTCCAACACAGCCGTGAATAGTAGTATATTTTCATTAAGTGATGGACATGGTCAGGCTAAAACTACTGCGGATCAGGTTCAAAGGGGTTCGGGTCCAAGTAACAATTTTGGTAGGTCACGTCCAACAGCAGCAACAGCAGCAGCTACGAAAGAAACCCCTCGAGGGGCGCCAAACCCATACAATAGATCAGGCGGTATGAAGTGTTACAGGTGCGGCCAACCGGGCCACCGTTTGAATGAATGCCCAGCCTGAAAATCGGTGAACTTCGTGGATGCTGAAGAAGAAGAGGAAGAACAGAATTTTAAAGATGAGGGGAACATGGACGAGCTCTTAGAAGGTGTAAAAATTACAGAGGAACAAGGGGAGCCGGTAAACTTTGTGATTCAGCGAGTCATGTGTGCAACGAAATTGGAGGGGTTATCGCAACGAAACAGTATTTTCAAGACTTGTTGCAGTGTGCAAGGAAACGTTTGTGACGTGATTATCGATAGCAGGAGTTGTTAGAATTTTGTGTCTAGAAAATTGGTAGAACATTTGAACCTGCGTGCAGAGAAGCATCCCAAGCCTTATGCGATTGGGTGGAAGCAAAAAGGACCCAAGGCGAATATGACAGAGTTGTGCAAAGTTCCAATTTCGATTGGACAATACTACTTGGAAGATGTGGCTTGTGATGTAGTCGACATGGATGCTGGTCACGTATTATTGGGACGTCCTTGGCAGTTTGATGTGGATATAACCTACAGAGAGCGTGACAATGTTTGTGTTTTCAATTGGGGTGGCAGGAGGATTGCAATGATTCCGAAACGGGGTTCAGTCGGGAGTTCAACTAAAGCCATGGTAAATGAGCAGTCTTTGGTCACTTTAATCACTTCCGTAACTGATTTAGAAGCTGAGATTAATGAGGCACAGAAGGTACATGTTATAGTGGTGCGAGCTTTGGTGACAGAAGGCAAGAAAGAGCAAAGAGTTATAGTACCCGAGAAGGTGCAGACCCTGCTTACTGAATTCAGTGATTTGATGATAGAAGACTTACCGGATGACCTTCCGCCGTTGAGAGATATTCAGCACCAGATTGACTTAGTTCCAGGAGCAAGCTTACCGAATTTACCACACTATCGGATGAGTCCTAAGGAGAATCAGATTTTACAGGGAAAAGTGGAGGAGTTAATGAAGAAGGGGTTCGTTAAAGAGAGCATGAGTCTATGCACAGTTCCCACATTACTTGTTCCGAAGAAAGATGGCAGTTGAAGGATGTGCGTTGATAGTCGCACGATTAACAAGATAACTGTCAGGTACAGCTTTCTCATTCCGAGATTGGATGGCATGCTAGATATGTTGGAGAAGTCGAAATTATTCTCCAAAATCAACCTGAGGAGCGGGTATCATCAGATTCGGGTCAAACCTGGGGATGAATGGAAGACAGCCTTCAAAACTAAGGATGGACTGTATGAGTGGTTGGTGATGCCTTTCGGACTGTCCAACGCGCCGAGCACTTTCATGCGGCTTATGAACCAGGTATTACGGCCTTTCATTGAAAAATATGTAGTCGTTTACTTCGACGATATATTGATTTACACCGAAATGAGGAAGACCACATGGAGCATCTGCGAGCTGTGTTAGAGGTACTGTTAAAAAAAATTGTTTATCAACTTAAAAAAATACAGTTGGATGACATGGTAGTTACTATTCCTTGGGTATGTGGTCAGTTCGGAAGGGATTTTGGTTGATGAAGAAAAGGTTAGAGCCATTCGTTATTGGCCTACACCAAAGACAGTTGGAGAGGTGAGGAGTTGCTATGGGTTGGCGACGTTTTATCTCGATTTGTGAGGGATTTCAGCAATATTGTGGCTCCCATTACAGAGTGTTTGAAAAAGGGAAAGTTTCAGTGGAGTGAGGCAGCCGAAACAGCCTTCGCATTCATCAAAGAAAAACTGTGCACCACTCATGTTCTTGCTCTACCCAGTTTTGAGAGGTTATTCAAAGTGGAATGTGATGCTAGTGGGGTTGGGATTGGAGCAGTGTTGTCACAAGAGAAGAAACCAGTGGCGTTTTTTAGTGAAAAGCTGAGTGATGCGCGGTGAAAATGGAGTACCTATGATCAGGAATTCTATGCAATTATTTGTGCTCTAAAGAATTGGGAGCATTATCTAATTTAGCGCGAGTTTATCCTTTACACGGATCATTAAGCTCTGAAGTACCTAAACAGCCAGAGAAGCTTAAGTCATATGCATGCTCAGTGGGTAACCTACTTACAGAAGTTTCTGTTTGTTCTGAAGCACAAGTCCGGGGTTTTAAATAAGGTGGCAGATGAGTTGAGTCGGCGTGCAAGCTTATTGGTGACCATGCAGCAAGAGATTATTGGGTTTGAGTTTCTGAAAGAACTGTATTCTGATGATGAGGACTTTGGAGAGATATGGGGAAAGCGTGTTCTGAAACAGACTGACGGGGAATTTCATATGACCGAAGGCTATTTGTTCTGTGGCAATCAGTTATGCATCCCGCGGAGCTCTCTGAGAGAGAAACTGATTCGAGAGTTGCACGGTGGCGGTTTGGGTGGTCACTTGGGGCGTGATAAAACTATTAGTGGGGTGTCCGAACGGTATTACTGGCAGCTGTTGAAACGCGATATCTATAACTTTGTTCGCAAGTGTTACGTCTGTCAAACTTCTAAGGGATAGGCTCAAGATACGGGCCAGTACATGCCACTACATGTTCCGAATGCCATATGGGAGGATTTAGCAATGGACTTCATTTTGGGTCTTCCACGAACTCGGCGTGGGGTAGACTCCGTGTTTGTTGTGATTGACAGGTTCTCAAAAATGGGGCATTTTATACCTTGTCGGAAGACATCTGATGCATTACATGTGGCTCAGCTGTTCTTTCGGGAGGTAGTTCGTTTACATGGTGTACCCTAGTCAATCACATCTGATAGGGACTCGAAGTTTCTTAGCCATTTTTGGGTGACATTGTGGCGGCGGATAGATACTACTCTGAAGTTCAGTAGCACTGCGCATCCACAGACTGACGGACAGACGGAGAACCTAAACCGAACACTGGGAATTTAATTCGGAGCATCTATAGGGACAAGCCAAAACAGTGGGACGTGGCTCTGGCACAAGTTGAGTTTGCGTATAACAATGTTGTTCATACTGCTATGGGTAAGTCTCCATTCGCTTTAGTGTATCGACAACCTCTTAAGCACGCGTTGGACCTGGCAAGGCCTCCCAAGGTCACTGGTATGAGTGTTGCTGCTGAGACTATGGCTGAGCAGGTTCGTGATGTTCAGACTGAAGTGAAGGCGCGACTAGAGGAGAAGAATGCAAAGTATAAGGTTGCAGCAGATGTTAAATGGCGTGAGAAGTTGTTTGCTGAGGGAGACCAGGTTATGGTGTTTTTACGTAAGGAGAGGTTCCCAGTTGGTACCTATAATAAGTTGAAGCCAAGAAAGTATGGACCGTACAAGGTGATCAAGAAGATCAACAACAATGCCTATATGATCGACTTGCCTGCTGATATGAACATTTCCTGAACTTTCAACGTAACTGACCTTTAGAGTTTTGTGATGATGTTCCGCTCTATCCAGATTATAACTCAAAGTCGAGTTCTTCACAGGTGGGAGGGACTGATGTAGGACAGTTGGCTTTAGACTTTGAAGAAGAGATGGACAGAAAATTGTCCAAAAGAGGTTCTCCAAAGAAACGGGCATAATTTTTAGCGGTTGTCAGATTTCCTATTATAATATGTTTTCGGAAAGGGTTTTCAGAGCTTTAGAGCGGTGTAGTTGGGGTTTACCCGGTTGGCGTCATTTACTCCCTCAACGGAGCTTTTTAAGTTAGGTTGTCGGGCAACCGAAGATTTTCGTGTTTTTTTTATTTGTTTTCTGTTTTTATTTAGATGAGAATATTTTAGTCTTTTTACTATTTTAGGGTTTTCCGAACCTATTTAAGGCTTTTTGTTATCAGTTTCAAGGCATTCAATAATATTTACAATTTGGTTTCAATTCTTTCTGGTGGATTCCAGTTTATGTTACTGTCGGGATTACTCTGGTAATCTTAGAACTTTCGTTATACGTCATAATCTGTGTCCTTAGAGCAGAGATTAACAACTAGAATTTTACTACAGAAGGAAAATTATTAAATGTACAATCACTGCATTGATTGTTTTGTCTGTATCAATGCATTTAAAAAGTTTCTTATTTTAGTAAAACTCCAGTCATTAACAAATGTCCTTAGAACACAAGTTAACATTACCCATACTTTCTAATTATAGGAAAGAAAAAAAAAAGATAACATGATTACCGATAAGTTTCTTATCAACACGACAACACCTATAAATACCCATCTTGGTTGTCACAACTCACGCACACATTTCTTTGTCTTTCAACTTTTTCTTCTGCTTCCTCCTATAATGTATTTACTCTTTTGAAAATGAGTAAAATTGTTGTTTGGATGGAAAAATAATGATTTATTTTGAAAATACTAAATAGTGAAAAACAATTAAAAAATTCAACTTTATAGTTATAACTTAAAAAAAAAAATTCAAAAACAACTTTAAGGCGCGTTTTGTATCCTTTTTTAAATAGCATTTTCTGAAATCATTTAGGAAAATGATAGTTTTCTAAGTTGTTTTTAAAATTTTAAAATGTGTATGGTATCATTTGCTATAAACAGTATTCTTTAGGAAATGAATACATTGAAAGCGTGTCTTCTAGAAATATTTGAAAATTACAAAATTGTGTTATTATTATTTTTTACTTTTTAAAACTATTAATGTTGTATTTTTTTTAATTTCCAAGAAGTTTCTAATCAAACCCCGGTAAATACCCCTACGCATCTTTTCAAAAAAAAAATTTATATAAAGACCCCAAATCGCTGGTAACATTTGCTTGTAACATACTCACATCCACATTTCTTCCTCTAACAAAGTAACAATTTCTCTTCGCTCTTCTGCTTCCTCCAATTTTTAAGGTACATGTTTACATCAACTTTTGCTCATTTGCTTGTCACTTTCATCAATCTTTTTTCCCATATTTTACATGTAATAATCAAATGGGTAAATCTCATAAGTTTTTTCATGCACAATCTCTCGATTGTCTCCGGTGTAACATGAATTGGCACGGTGTAAAGATCAAAAAACAAAATCTACATTTTACACCAGTACCAATCATCAAGATTTCTCACCTTTTCAAAAAAATAAATAAATAAAGATTTTAAAAAAAAAAAAACCGTTTAGAACCACGCACTTAATCAATTCTTGTACATAATAACATCAAATTTATTCTACATGTCACAATTATTAATAACAAGCTTTGTTCCTTTTTTTAAAATTAGCGCAGATTATAATTTAATTACTTAAGTTATGGGAGAGACTCATCCTAGCCACCACCAGAACCACAAGCTCGAACTGATCAAGTCTATAAAACCCTTCAAATGCGATGGCTGCAAGGAGATGGGAGTTTTGAAAAGTTACAGATGCGAGAAGTGTGATTTTGATCTTCACAAATATTGTATGTTCAACCAGCCAATCACCCACCACGAGTTCTACGAAAACTGCACCTTCAATTTCTTCGATCAACCACCCGGTAGAAAATGCTGTAAAAGATACTGCAATGCATGTGGAAAACCTGTCAAAGGTTTCGTGTACCACTGCGAAGAAAAGGACTTGGATTTGCATCCGTGTTGTCGAAACCTTCCAAGAAAGTTGGAAGTTGATAAGGTTGAATTTGATCTTCGTGATGATGGGGTGTTGGATAAGGAGTGCCTTTGGTGCGAGAAGAAAAAGCTTGAAGGAAGTGTTTCTGGGGTCAGGGGCTGGTCCTATGTGTCCAAGTGTGAGGAGTATCGTTTTCATGTGTATTGTGCCACTGAAATGGTGGTTGAGGAATTTAAAAAAGACCAAAAGGAAATGCAATTGCTTGAGGAATTCAAAAAGGAGTCTAACAACAACAACAATGATGATGATAGTAGTGGGTTGGCTGTGGCTTTCAAAAACATGGAGCTACCTATTGAAGGTGATCGATGCCGAAGAAGAAGTGGTAAGAAGAAATATATTAGGATTGCAAAGATGTTTTTCAAAGCGTTTGTGTGTATTCTTCTTGGCGATCCAACCGTACCTCTTGTTTGTCTCTTGGTGGAGTTGCTTGCAAAATGATGAGTTCCATAGGGTGTTTCATGTTTTGTGTGTTTGTTTTTGTGTGTAATTTGCAGTCAGTCAGGGGTCATCTAGGCCGTTAATTTGCTACTATATTGTTGCATGTGTACGTACTTAATTAATTTGATTTTTGTCATTGTTTTCATTTGCAAATTTAAGTCTGTAATTAATCTATATAGTGAGTGTTATGGTGATGATTGATGGCTTGATCTTAATTATTGATTTATTTGATAACTATGTCAATAGAACAAAACTGAATTTTTATATGTGAGATTCTTGGGGTGGCAATCTTTGTAAAACGTTATGAGATCCTGAAATACATCATGAGATCTTGTAGAGCTCAATATATAGTAGATTGAAGTTCCACCGCCCAATCCCCAATGTGAATTTGTGATAGGGCGATCATTCAGTCAGATAATATTATTCGGTTAAACAATGTTTAGATTCGAATTGGAACTGCAATGGTATATATTAATATATATATATATATATATATATATATATATATAGTCTTTTTCTTTTCAGTAGGTACTGATATAAAATACATGTGGGCAACAGATTATGGATAAGCACTAACAAGTGCATACAGACTGGGTCAAAGCAATTGAATCTAATAGTTCACAGGTAAGGCACTGATAAATATTTATCAGTGCGCATTTAGGTGAAATTTTCACACACATATATATACGAAAATTTTCACATAAGTGCGCACTGATGGAATTATATTCATGACATTGAATGTGAGCCACTCGTTTTACATACTTTGACTTGGTATGTATGCACTTGTCAGAACACTTTTATAAATGAGTGTCAATGTCATTATATAATTCTATCAGTGCGCACTGATATAAAAATGACTGCACATATATATATATATATATATATATATATATATATATATATATATATATATATATAACAGACGGAAGGTACTTAAAATATAAAAAAATATTTAAGGTGCTAAATGGGCTGGGCGGCCTAAGTCCGACCCAAGCCTGTAAGGTAGGGTGGGTTGAACTTCACTTTTCAAGGCTCGTGAGAATGGAGGATACAAGGTCAGGAATAAATAATTGACGAAATGAGGTAGTAAACCTCTCACACATACACTAAAATGTTGTGGGTTCCAGACTTCTAGTTCTCTCTCTCTCTCTCTCTCTCTCTCTCCTCTCTCTCTCTCTCTCTAAAAAGACCTCGAATTTATAAAATATTTCAAAAAAAAATGAAAAAAAAAGAACAAATTACACCAAACTCCCCTGAAATTTGCTCTTTTACACGTGGAAACAACTTTATCGTTAATTGACACTCACATCCTCTGCCATTTGAGTTTGACCGTTAAGTGTGAGAGTTGACCGTTAAAAAATAATAAAAGACAGAAATACCCTTGATTCACCAAAATTCTAAAATAGCTAATTACACCAAACTCCCATGAGATTTGCTCTTTTACACACATAAACAACTTTAATTTATTAATAAATGACACTCACCTCCCTTGCTGTTAGTCAAAGTTGGTCAAATTAAATCGTAGACCAATTTTGACTATCAAAACTAAGGATAGTTTAGTCATTTGAAGCATTATATATATATATATATATATTTAAAAATTGAATAAATATTTTTAAATGGATATTTTTTTAATGTTTTTTTTAAAATGAAGATTAAGTGAACAAAAGAAAAATATTTTTAAAATTAAAAAAAATTTTTGGAAAGAAAAATTAGATTAATTGAAAATTAAGAATTAAAAAAAGAACATAATTTTTCATTAAAAAAACGGACAATCCAATCTAATTTAAAAAAATTCAATTAAAAAAATTTAAAAAATAATAATGCCTTTAACAGTTCGTCAGTTCCATCAACAACACAAATCACAATCCCTTCTTAATTTGTTTGATCTCCTCCATAAAAGATTGAGCTAGATTTTTTTCCAAAATGGAGTCAGTTCGCCAGTTCCACTAACAACACAAATCACAATCCCTTCCTAATATGATGCAATTTGTTCAAAAAAAATTAAAAAAGAAAAAAGCTCAAAATCTATTTATAAATAAGAAAAAATATGTTTTCCAAAGAAATAGAGTTAAAAAATTTAAGTTTTTTAATAAATAAATAAAATTAAAAACAAATTAGGAAATGATTGTGATTCGTGTTGTTGGTGGAACTGTCGAACTATTAAAGGTATTACGATTTTTAAAAAAAAATTAATTTGAATTTCATTTAAATTAGATTGGACTGTCCCATTTTTTAATGAAAAATTCCATTTTTTTTAATTCTTAATTTTCAATTTAACCTTAATTTTCTTTCCAAAAAAATCTTAATTTTAAAAACATTTTTTTTCACTTAATCTTCCTTTTAAAATATTTATTCCATTATATATATATATATATATATATATATATATATATATGTGTGTGTGTATATGTTTAAAATTCTTCAAATGACAAAAGTGTCCTTATTTTTGATAGTCAAAATTGGTCTATGGTTTAATTTGGCCAACTTTGACTAACGGTAGGGGAGGTGAGTGTCAATTATCAATAAAGTTATTTGTGTGTGTAAAAGAGCAAACCTCAGGGGAGTTTTGTGTAATTATTTATTTTATATTTTTGGCGAATTAGGGGTATTTCTATCTTTTATGATTTTGTAACAGTCAACTCCCGTACTTAACGTCAAACCCTAACGGCAGAGGAGATAAGTGTCAATTAACAGTAAAGCTATTCCGTTTGTAAAAAAGCAAATCTCAGGGGAATTTGGTGTAATTTGTTCGGAAAAAAAAACCAATAGTATTACATACAAAATAAGTTAAAGTTTGTCAGGCATCCCAAACTCGTGCGGGTAAGACTGGTATAGACAATGATCATGGACAGGGTTGAGTCCCATAAAAAAGTTTATGATCCAGTCCATACCCGATCCTCAAGCCTGAATATATTAAAAATTACGATCTGGCCCGACCCATTTAACACCTCTATAATCGATAAAGTCCACAATGCATCATGAGTGAACTTAAAAATCAGCTGGCTTTGTGCATTACTAGGTTGTATATTTAATCTTAGTTTGAGCCTTTAAACATGTTTCTTGTTTGCATAATGGGCTTGGGCTTGTTTGACGTCCCAGCTATTTATGTACATTGTATCAATTAATGTCAAATTGTCAATAAAATAACAAAACATCAATTTTCATTTTTTCTAAGGTCACATATAAGTATATAACACATTGGTTGAAAAGAATGTAACAACCAGACACCTCCCTCAAATTTTTTTTTTGAAAAGAATGTAACAAAAGCACTTCAAATGGGAACACTTGCATTTACAATGGCTGATTTTTTTATTATATTTCTTTGGTTATATACCACTTACGGTACAACGAATCGAACCTGAAACATTATCAGATCGAATGAGTGGCTTTTATCATCGAGCCACAGTATATCAAGCCACATTGGACTGTTCTACAATCACAGATTTATTGACTACAAAGAAACTGAATGAGAAAAAAAAATGTAAATAAAACATATATCATGATCCAAACTACAATAATATTTCAAGACTTTAATTGCAATGTTGTTACTAAATTAAATTCTTTTAGGGAGTGCATAGGATGATAAAACCGATAACATTGCAGTGCAAACGAAGGCGATGAGGAGGAGGCTGGCAGATGCATATCCCTTGTTGAAGAACTTTTCTGTGTCGCCTACTCCTAGAAAGACTGACTTCATATCTTTCATAGCCCCGAACCCAACCGCAGCTCCAGTGGCTAATAAGTACGATACAATCTGACCCATAAGAAATATAGATGTTAATACGGGTTGTCGTATTGGGTAGACACGTAAAATGGGTCGTGATGGTCCAGATCAAACAGTTTTTTGTGTAGCATGGGACATGTTTGAGACCTAAGAGCATCTCCGATGCAATTATGAGTTTAAAGAAAATTGAATGTCACATAGGATAGTTAGATAATGAGGTAGAAAATACATCTCCAATGCAATTAGCTAACTTGATTATGAAGGTTATGTGATAAAAAAAAGAGTTAGAGAATATGGAGTTGAGTTTCTAATTCTAGAAACTCTGAAATACTAACTAAGATTTCTAACTTTTTCTCACCAATAATATTACACATCATTTAATGGTAAAATAAAAGAAGAGAGAGAATGAGATAAATATTGTAAGATGATTGGTCAAATATGGATACATATTTGATTTAAAAATAAAAAAGGAGAGAGTGAAATAAATATTTTAAAATGATTGGTCAAAATGAGATACATGTTTGATTTTAAATAAATGCATTAGAGATAAGAATATGCATTTCTTAAAAAAAAAAAATTGACAAAATGAATCTATATTCAATATATATACTGAAGTGTTACTAGTTAGGAACTAAAATACGTATATTTGCATCAAACATACCGTAATATTTTGAACAACTAGTTAAGGCCAGTTGGTGGGGCCGGCCCTGTGCTTAGTCCCAAAAGGCGGCTGCCTAGGGCCCCCATTTTCTAGAGGTTCCAAATTTAGTACCAAGAGGCGGCTGCCTAGGGCCCCCATTTATTTCTATCTTTAGATTCGAGTAGAGTTTATTTTAAAAAAAACAACCCATATGTCACTTATCAATTAAAAGGCCCACCAAATAAATATTTATATGCAGCCCATATGTTTTTTTTTGTTAAAAAAAGTCCCATTAAAGAAACAAAATCATTATCAAATTGCAAATAGCAATTCACTGTATCATAGTCAGACATTTGAAATCTTTTTAGAGTTCTTTGGCACTTGGCAGCTATGTTCTTGCGAATCTTGAGAAACTAGGAATTAGTGGGAAATTGTTTTTCAGTTCCTGGATTGGAATTCTGAAGCTCTCTTCTTGAAATCAAGTTTTAGAAGGTAATTTAACATCTCTTTTACTCCTGCCTTCTTCTTTTAATCCGAAAAATCTTTTTTCGTTTTTCTATTTTAGTTTTGTTAGACTTTTGTATGTATTATGGATTATGGAACCCAGAAGTCAAGAACCCAACTAACCAATAGAAAATATTGTTCTTGAATTTTAACATATATGGAAAGTCGGGATTTTGGGGCCTCAATTTTGTAGTTCGCCTTGGGCCCCCGAAATCTCAGAACTGGCCCAACCAATTGGCCTAGCTAGCACATCTTGAGAGGAGTCTTGGAGTATCTTCCACTCATTCTCTATCTCTATCTCTAAAATAGAGTTTCAAAAGGGAATATTCTTTCCAGATTCCATCTCTAAACATTTTTTACTTCCACCACACTTTCTAACTTTATCTCCATCTATATCCCTATTTCTATTTATATCGTCAAATAACTTATATTTTCATTATTATTTTTTAGTTTATTTAATAAATTATTGTTCAACTAAATTTTAACAAATATTATTTATAATAACATTTGTATTTTTTTTTTACTTTTTTTAAAAATATAATGTTTTATTAGTGCATGAATTTATAATAACTCATTTTTATGTTCTAAAACATTTTTCAACTAATTTTCTCAACTTACTTATTTGTTTTCTAACCGTTATCAACTAATTTTTCCAACCTATTTTTTTTTCTAACTTTTTCAATCAACTTTTTTTATTCTAATTTTTTAATCCAACCTACATATTGCTGTATCAAACTTTGTTGGTGTATAAATACATAAGTGATATAATAAATATCTTACTAATTTGTAGATGTATCAAACTTTCTCAACCAATTAAATAGAACATCCATCAATATGTTATCAAACTTTATATTATTGTAATTTTTAATATTTATATTTATCATTTCAATACTATGTTTTGGTTTTTATCGTATTAACATATAATTATCAATATGTACTAATAGATTTTTTTATAACATAAAATAATTTTTATTTAGAAAAAATTATAACGAAATTAATTTAATATCTTTTAAACGTAAGTTATTAAATAAGTGTCGTATTGAAAAGTCAACCCCAAAAAGTACCAAAACCAGCTATTTCATTTTGCATATTTCATTTTGCATATAATTCTCTTGTTAATTCCCATTGCGTCATTGCGTGTTCTGTGGCCCCTTTGACTCAAACTTATTAGTTATTATAACTTAACAGAGAAATAAAAATTGATGTC
Source organism: Dipteronia sinensis (assembly GCA_033220585.1). Taxonomy (NCBI): domain Eukaryota; kingdom Viridiplantae; phylum Streptophyta; class Magnoliopsida; order Sapindales; family Sapindaceae; genus Dipteronia; species Dipteronia sinensis. Next base: position 7,147,555 of record CM065636.1, read on the forward strand.
CAGAAAAATAAAGAGAAAAGTAGATTCTTAGACTGGATTTTTATTTGTTTTTTTTTTTTAGAACTAGTGTTAATTTGTTGGCCGGTACAAGAAGACAGTAAAGTCCAAACAAAATGTATGTAAGCGTAGCAAAGTCAAAACACACTGCACGCACAAGCCATCTCTATGATTCACTTAAAATTAAACGTCGACTGTGCCGAGATGAAGATGCAATTTAGAAATTTTAAAATGGAGATACTATTTTTATAAAAAAAAAAAAGAAGTAAAAGCTAGTGCAAATAATTTAAAAGTTAGAATTTATTTTATTAAAAATAAAAAACGGTAAAAATAAATAAATATATTTGGTTATACTATTAATATTGTATTTGGTTATACTATTAATTATAAATAGCAAAATAAAATAAAATTAATATCAGTTATGCTTCTTCTTCTTTTTTAGCAAAATTAAAATATTATGAAAATGCACATTTTTTTTTATAAAATACCCATTTTTTTAAAATTAATAACAGTGCAATTTAATAATACATTTACATTTCAATTACCTCTATATTGAAATTTAAGGAATTTATTAATATAATTAAGATATTAGATTTAATATAAAATAATATTAAATAGTTCAACTTCTATGTATCTTTTAAATGTTTTGTCACATTGTAACATATATAAAATAAAAGTCAATTTAATACTGTTGATGAAAAACACTTTTCATATTTCTTCCAGCACATAATACAATATTTGTCACATAAAAAAAAAACCCCAACATAAACGATTAACTCAATCAAAAACACACTGCGCGCGCGTGTGCACGCGCGCACACACACATATATATATATATATATATATTTATATAGTTGTCCATAGAGTTATGGAAAACCTATGTCTTTTGTATAATCGTTTTATAAAGAGGTGTTAATAATATATGCGGAGAAAAAGGTTATTATTATGTAGGGGTGTGCATTTTCGATTTGGTTTGGGCTGAAGCTCAATGTCAAACCAAACCGATATGGATCGATTTGACTATATTTCAACACAAACCAAACCGATTTAATTTTTCAAATCGATTCAAACCAAACCAAAAAATGTTGTGTTAGTTTGGATAGGTTTATCGGTTTAGATTTATACTCAAAAATCTTTTTTTTTGTATTATATTATAAAAAATATTTAAATAAACAATCATAACATAAAATATTAATTATATATATGCTTAAAGTAATTTGTAAAAGTTATAAAACCTGGACTGAGTAGAAAAACGTAGATGAATTTTATATTTTAGTTATACTTTCTTAAATATGTGGTTTGGTTTGGGTTGGGTTGGTGAATTATTTCACTCAACCCCAAACCGAACCACATTTAATCGGTTTGTTCAAAAGACAAACCGAACCACCCATTTTTTATATTTGTAATCGAACCAACCCAAACTTTATGGATTGGGTTGGTCGGTTTGGTTCGGTTTTGCGGTTTTTTGCACACCCCTACTATTATGAATTATCACATTAATTTAGTAAAAACAAAGGTTTTAATCGGTTGTTATCTTAAATTAATTAAATTTATTTTGATAAAGAGATGTTAATAATATTGTTGCAAGTATTTTGTTTTTTTTTTCTATCCTTATTTTGATATTTTTATGTTATTGTCATTTTTAATTTCCATATTTTTTTTTATTTGAATATGTTCGGTTTTTATTTGATTACTCACTTATAATTATTAATATTGATAATAAGAGAATTTTTTTATAACATAATAATATTTTTAGACAAAAATCGAACATTATAACAAAATAATAAAATAAAAATGAGAAAAGCATAATAAAAAATTATTCAATATTAATTTCATTTTAAAGAATTAGATGAGACATTTCTAATGGTATAATTTTATGTTAATAAAATTTATTATACATTAATTGAATTTAATGAAAAAGGTAAAAGAATATAAATAAAATAAAAATATTAAAAAGTGAATTTAGAATATAATTTTAGAGACATAATTTTGGAGTATGGCGGGAGCAACCCATAATCTAAAATTTACTGAAGATATGAATTTAGAGTCTTGCGGAAATCAAATCTATAACGTCATCATAGAATAGTAGAAGGTGCTTTCAAATAGTAGCAAGTGTGGTAGCCAAAAATGGCTTCAGGGCTTAACGTCCGAAGCCCAACAAATATTGTGCAAGGCCTGGATTAGGACCAAGCAACCCGGGTCGACCCAGATTGCTTTATCAAAAGTGATGTTGACTGGTTCCTTTTCAGTTTCAAACCAGACGGTTATCAGTGAAACAAACTGATAAGATCACGATATGATCATGAGATCAAGGAGAGATTCTAGGGATTCACTCCCAACAAACAACGTTCGAAGGTTTCTCCACCTCTATAAATAAGACTGGACTCCAACGAAAAAAGGATTCTGATTCCAGTTTTCTTCTTCACGTTGTTAGCTAGCCGAAACTCTGCAAAAATCATCTTTCCGATCACCAGAATATGAAGTACAAAACTTCTTCTTTAATTTCTATTATTAACGCTTAACTTAAGTGAAACTGAGGCCAAAATTGGTACTATCACCATTGTTACTTTCCTTTTTTCTGTTTCTGTGTTGTTTTCATCATTTTTGCAGGTAATTCATTGGAGAAGACGAGTCAACGAGTTTGACCAAACCAGCAGGCTGTGTGGGCCTACTCGAATCCGACCCGACCCACTAACTGTAGAACGACCACCTACAGTTTGGCACTCACCGTGCGGCCCATTACAGCTTGAAAGGCAAACCCGTTGAGTCGAAAGAATTACTTCAACATGTCTAGAGATGGAAACGCCCCTACCATCGAAGAACAGATCGCAGCACTGACCTCCCAGATGACTGCGAACGCCGAACGATTACAAGTGTTGGAGGTAGAGAATGTTATGGTTCGGACTTGCAATGCTGAATTGCGAGCCATTATTGATGGGGTACCCAACAATGTAGCTCCAGCGCCACCAATCCCGGTGCTCAACAGCGAACAGAACGCAGACGGAACAACCCCCTCAATAGAAGCAAACCCCTCACTTTTGGAAAACAACACCAATCAAGGCTCAAGTCATAACGTAGCACAAACGGCACACGCTGAAGCGAACCAACTTGATTCACAAACCCAACAAAGAGTGCCACCAGTGCCGATCCCAGTTGTCGATCAGCGTCATGAGAACGTATTGAAAACCCCTGTATCGCTACAGTCAACGCCGAATTAGGTAACCGGGGACTCTGGTTTACATTTATTTTCTGACCCTGAGCTCTCTCACAGGTTTGCAGAAATGGAGGCCCTTATTCATAGGATCCCGGGAGTGCCAGCCCCTATAAAAAAAAACACGGCGAATAGCATTGCAGATTCAGCGTTTGTCGACGCTATCTCGCTTGTAGAGATGTCCAGAAAATTTAACTTCCCCAACATGAAACAGTTTGAGGGGACTACAGACCCAGACGACCACATAGCGCAATATAAGCAGCGTATGTTCACTGCGGCAATACCGCACGACCTTAGGGAAGCATGCATGTGCAAGGCGTTCGGATCTAGTCTTGGTGGTTCAAACTTGCAATGGTATACCAACTTACCTAATAACTCAATTTCTTCTTTTGTGCAGCTCACAGATACCTTTGTGGAGCAATTCGCAAGCAGCAGAAAATTGGAAATGCAATCGGACGACCTATACACAATTGCCCAGAGAAGCGGAGAAAATCTAAAAGCTTATGTAAGATGATTCAACAGGGAAAAGGTGCAGATCCCAAACTGCAACCAGTCGATAGCTATTTCAGCCTTCAGGAAAGGATTACGGTTCGACTCAGATCTCTAAAAGGAACTTACCAAATATCCATGCAAGACAAGGAGGACGTGTTGGCAAAAGCATGGGCGTAGATGAAATGGGAGGAAAATGAGGCGAACTACGTCGCTAAGACAAACAACTACAATAGGCACAATGATAGAGTTGATCGAAGATCAAACGACAGATGGATCAAACCTTATCCAACAGGGAATCGACTCAATAATTCCCGCTACAGCAGAAGATGGATAGGACGATCAGAACCCCCATAAAACTGGTCGATCGCGAGCCCTAATCCCAGAATACAACCTTAGTATTGAACCAGTCGACCTAGTAGCAGTAATGAAGGAAATGGATAGGACGATCAAGTGGCCAAGAAAGATGAATGCACCACTAGAACATCGAGACCCCCATTTTCGATGCGAATTTCATAGAAATCACGGACACCGGACGAAAGATTGTGTTTCCCTAAAGCTCGAAGTGGCAGAATTGATAAAATGAGGATACCTACTGGAGTATCTCACCGACAAAGGGAAACAAACTATCGTTCGACCAGAAGAAAAACAATAAACCAACCTGGAGGATGGACCACCAGCACCGCCTCAGCAAGAACGAGTTATCAACTATATAGCAGGCGAATCAGAGGTCAGCAGCGTGAGTTATTCATCTGCCAAAAGACATACTCGACAGCTGTCGAATGTAGAGATTCAACCAAGCATGAACCACCTGTCTGGAATCGATGAGACAGTCACGTTCAAGTCGACCGACAAATCAGATTTGTTTTCTCCTCACCATGATGCTTTAGTTATTTCATTATATATTGCTAATTGCCTGACTAAGAGAATCTTAATCGACAATGGTAGCTTATGTAGTATTTTATTTAACTGTGCTCTCAAAGAAATGCAGGTTGAAGAATCCAAGATCAGTAGTCGTAAGACAGTCTTGACAGGATTCAGCGGCAAGCAAAAATCCACGCTCGGAGAAATTGTATTACCAGTCTGCGCAGAAGGAGTGAACTTATATCTCAACTTCTTAGTAATCAACTGCTAGTCTCCCTACAATGCGATCTTAGGAAGGCCTTGGATCCATGAAATGAAAGCAATCCCTTCGACCTACCACCAGACGATTAAATTTCCTACTAAGTGGGGAGTACGTGAAATCAAAGGCAAACAGCGGGCAGCAAGAAAATGCTATCATAATGCCATGAAAAAGAGGAAGGAACAATTATAGCAACTACAGGAAACGAAGGTCGAGTCGACAGTTAATAAGCCAAAAACCGAAGATCTTGACGAAGTGTCGATAGACCCAGAAGAACCAGATCATAAAGTGAAAATCAGATCGAGACTACCAGAAGAATTGCGAGAACAACTTATTAATTTCCTTAAAGAACATCGAAAAAGCTTGCATGGTCCCATTCGGATATGGTCGGAATCGACCCTGACATAATTGTTCACCATTTACAGGTCGACCCCAACCACCGATCAGTAAAACAGAAAAGAAGGAAATTCGCGCCAGAGCGAAACAAAAGCTGATCGACATCAAATCAATCAAAGAGGTGAAGTACCCTGACTGGTTGGCAAACGTCGTGGTCGTAAAAAAGAAGAATGGAAAGTGGCGAGTCTGCAGCGATTTCACAGACCTCAACAAGGCATGCCCTAAAGACCATTTTCCACTTCCTCATATTGACATGTTGGTCGACGCAACCGCAGGACACGAACTACTTAGTTTCATGGATGCTTACTCCGGCTATAACCAGATTCTGATGCACCCTGACGACCAAGAAAAGACTGCATTCATCACCGAAAGAGGTATTTTCTTTTATAAGGTTATGCCATTTGGTTTGAAAAATACAGGTGCGACATACCAAAAATTGGTCAACAAAATGTTCGCGGAAATGCTCGGATCAACCATGGAAGTATATATCGACGACATGCTAGTCAATCACTTGTCGCTCGACAACATATAGAACATCTGAAACAATCTTTCGATATACTAAAAAAATAAGATATGAAACTCAATCCTATAAAATGTTCTTTTGGTGTTTCCTCTGGCACATTTTTAGGTTACCTGGTGACTCAAAGAGGGATCGAAGCCAACCTAGACCAAATTTGGTCTATAAAAGCAATCGAATCACCAAAATGCATCAAAGATGTATAGAAACTCACAGGTTGAGTAGCCGCTCTCAATAGATTCATTTCTAAATCATCCGAACGATGCCAGCCATTCTTCAACATCCTTAAGAAAACAAGGTGTTCGAGTAAAACAAAGATTGCGAAGAAGCGCTACAAGATCTTAAACAATATCTGACTTCACCTCCGTTACTGTCGAAACCGAAAGAGAATGAGACGTTATACTTGTATCTAGAAATATCTAACACTGCTGTTAGTGTTGTACTAGTAAGAGAGGAAGAGAGTTCACAACACCTGGTGTACTACGTAAGCAAGTCCCTGTTCGACGCAGAAACCAGATACATCAAGCTGGAGAAGTTGGCATTGGCACTTGTCAAAGCCGCACGAAAGCTACGGTCCTACTTTCAGTGTCATCCAACTTTGGTACGTACTTCTTATCCACTCAAAAATATATTGCATAAACCCAAAATTTCAGGTCGATTGACAAAGTGGGCAGTAGAACTCAGCGAACACGATATTTCCTTCTAGCCTCGAACATCAATGAAATCTCAAGTATTCGCTGACTTCATAGCAGATTTTACTCCTAACGAAAACATGCAGGCTGAACAGGAATTAATGACCCTCGACGGATGCACAACCCAAGGAAAATGGACACTGTCGGTCGACGAGTCTAGCAACATTAAAGATAGCAGACTTGGAATCGTGCTCAAATCCCCCCAAAGGGAAAACCTTGAACAGTCAGTTCACTGCAGTTTTCGTGCGACAAATAATGAAGCAGAATACGAGGCACTGTTAGTTGGACTAAACCTTTCCAAAAGCCTTGGTATTAAAAATATAATGGTACAAAGCGACTCACAGCTTGTCGTACGACAAATGAACGGAACATATGTCGCCAAGGACACAAGAATGGCAGCATACTTGGCTAAAACAAAGCAATTGGAGTCCACGTTTGACTACTTTTCCATACTGCATGTACCCAGAACAGAAAATACTCGAGCGGACGCCCTCGCCAACCTAGGATCTACTACCACGGATGACGGCCCTAAATCAATACCCATTGTGCATATACTTGTACCAGCAATACACGAGGAGGAAAATGTGGCGTCCATCGACAACGGTTCAAGTTAGATGGACCCGATAATAGATTATCTACAATCTATTATGCTACCAGACGACAGATCCGAAACAAGAAAAATCAAAGTCAAATCGGCCAAGTTCTGCATTTTATATGGTAAACTCTATAAAAAATCTTTTACGGGTCCATACCTGAGATGCGTTTCGCCTCAAGAAGCGTAGGATGTCCTCAAAAGCCTTCATTACGAAGAATGTGGAAATCATTCGGGTGCGAGGAGCTTATCGAAAAGAGCAATCACAGCTGGATATTACTGGTCAACAATGCGGTCCGACTCCCAGAAACATGTGAAACACTGCGACAAATGCCAAAGATTTGCTCAAGTGTCTCACCTTCCACTAGGTATGCTTAATTCAATTTTGGCCCCTTGGCCATTTATGAAATGAGGAATGGATATTGTAGGAAAACTCCCAACTGCACCGGGAGGAGTCGTCTACATGCTAGTCCTAACAGACTACTTCTCGAAGTGGGTCGAAGCGGGAGCCTTCCAACACGTATGAGACATAGAGGTACGCAATTTTGTCTGGAAACAAATAATTTACAGGTTTGGAATACCAAAAGAAATTGTGACCGACAATGGGTCGCATTTTATTTCTATCGATTTCAAGAACTTCTACGACAAATATGGAATCAAATTGAGCTTCTCAACCCCACGCTACCCCCAACCGAATGGTCAAGCAGAGTCAACAAACAAAACTATAGTAAATACATTGAAGAAAAGACTCAAAACAGAGAAAAGCCAATGGGTCGACAAACTTCCAGAGATCATATAGTCGTACAGAACAACTCCATGTCGTTCGACAGGAGAAACATCATTCTCGCTTGTATATGGATCAGAGGCAGTCATCCCAATCGAAACCAAGCTCTTTACCGCTCGAAGTGAATACCTTTGCGAAGAACAAAATAGTCTGGAACTCAGATACGAATTGGATCACCTCGACGAACGTCGTGAACGGGCAACTTTAAGCATCCAGGCATATCAACAACAAGTCGCTCGACATTATAATAAAAACGTAAAAATCAGAGTCTTCAAAATCGGCGACTGGATGCTACGAAGGGTTTTCCAAAATACAAGAGACCAAGAAGCAGGAAAGCTGGGCCCGACATGGGAAGAGCCGTATGAAATAACGGACGTGAAAGGTCGAGGCGCCTACAAAATAAGAGGCCTTGACGGTCGAGAAGTACACAACAGCTGGAACGCCCTACACCTAAAACAGTACCACTTATAAACTCAACTACTATTTCTAAATTATTTTCATTTATTGGATTTACCGATTTCAATACTAACAATTCGATCTACAAGAGCTATGATGACGCCTTAGTTGCAACTAAGTGCAAAACTGAGCTCACAAATAACAATTTTTCCAAAGAGATTGCTACTTAACACTCGAAGCTGTCGATACCGATAAGCTGTGATATAAATATTACAGATACTTTTGACCAAGACCCTGCATTCAAGTGACATGGTTCGACATCCTGCATTGAAAGACACGATTCCAAACCAATGACGTATAACTTCAACTTCACGTATTCTTTATCGACAATTACATGAAGTTGTGGGAGTATTAATGGGGACAACACCAAATAACTCTTGCACACGACTTCATTGTAACAGTCATTTCAACTGATTTGACTTCATTGTAATAGTCGTGTCGACTGAATTTTATAAACGCATGTAAGCGATATCAATTTAACAGTCGTGTCAACTGAATTTTATAAACGCATGTACACGATATCATTGTAATAGTCGTGTCGACTGAATTTTATAAACGCATGTATGCGATATCATCATAACAGTCGTGTCGATCGAATTTATTAAACGCACGTACAATATAATTTATTAAACGCATGTACAATAGAATTTATTAAACGCATGTACGCGATTTTATTGTAACAATCTCGTCGAGCGAATTATTAACGCATGTACGCAATTTCGTTAAAACAATTATGTCAACATATTTAATAAAAGCTCTTACAGAGTAATTTAACAGAGCAATTTTATCGACCTATAAGTCTTATGCATACGGGCAGTTTCCAAGTTAATCATTCTTTGTCGATAGACATAATCTGTGCCCAAAATGTCTTTTACACTAACGAGCAATCGTCCTAATACGATCATCGAGTCGATCAAAGTCAATAGTGTGTCTATATGATCCAAAAAGATAGTCGAGTCGATTTAAAACATACAAAAACCATTGTACAACTCTCGATCTGGTCGAGCCATACAACTCAAAGTTAAAAGTTACACAAATGAGAAAATAATAAAATAAATTACTTAGATCATAAAATGAAAAAGTTTCATCCATCAATTCATTCAAAGATTAAATTAAAAAGAGAACATTTCAAGGATTGGCTTGGTCTTGTGTGGAATCTTGAATCGGACGGTCATGATCGACAACATCTAACATAGGAAGAGGATCAACATTAGCAGCATCTTTGGAACCGGTGTCAGATTCCCCATTATGCCCATCGCCCAGAGATTTCTCTGCCTCAAGACGTTCGGCATCTTCCCAATCTGTAATCTCAGCATGGGGATCCCATTTTGTGTGCTCTCCAGCCAGATATTATTTGAAGAGGTCTACTATGGCGGCACACATAGCCTTCACTGAGATACTCATCAGCAGCTTGTTTAATTCTACTATTTATCGATCCCTCTCTGCGATAATTGCATCGACATTCATTAGCTTTTGATCCCAATCGAAAATCTCCTCCTTGGATTTGGTCAACTCAGCATCAAGCGCCTAAGCTTTTTCTTCGACCAATTGTTTATCTCTGTCGGTTGATTCAAGGTCCCTCTTAAGAATGTCGTTCGCCTTCTGTAGATCAGAGAATTTCTTTCGGCTCGCAATATATCTATCTTTCAAAGCCAACTGCATCTGAAAAGCCTACGCAAGAAAAATTTTCTCAGTTAAAATTGCACGACGGATTTAAAAATATTTTAAAGATAAAAAGAATATTATATACTTGGAAAGTGGAAATAAGGCTTGCGTCGATCATCTCCTCCGTCTTCTTCCCCTTCAAAAGTTCTTCATCTACAGAGAATAGGAGATCGTTCGACTTCTTTAGAGAACTGTTGGGCTCGTTAAAAATAGAAACCTCATTTAGGAATGTAACTAAAGTCAGCTCTGGTTTTTTACAAACGACCTCAGTGGAAGCATTTTTCGATCTGACTTCAATCGACTTCCCCTTGCCTTTATCTTCGGCAGTCTTCCTTCTCTTGGGCGCCCTCGAAGGGTTTGTCTCAGGGGAGGACTCCAAGGGTTGCTCGACAACAGGAACGATCGACTTGTCTTTCTGTGCTGCCTCAACACCCTTCTTCTTTGCTAGAGCAGCCGCTCTTCTCTTGGCCATAGCTTTTTTTTGCTTCTTCAAGGCCTCCTCCAGATTATGAATGGTGAACTTCATGCTTGATAGTGATTTGGTTGCAAAACGTTGTTCAGCATCAGTTATAGGAGTCTGAAATTGTGTACCACAAATAATCTCAATCCCTCTCATAATCATTACGAATGACACTAAGTCTTTCATTAAAGGATAAGGAGTTCGTGGCACATTCCATGTTGAATGAATCCAAATGCTACTAGGCCTAAGGTTACCTTCGGCCATCAACACCTTCTAACTTCTCTTCTCAGCAGGAATCGCTAATACTCTCTGCGTACGACTAACGGCATCGTCGCATTTAGGTTTACTCTCCGCATTTATCAACTGTACAAGGAGAAAGATTTGTCAAAACTTATTAATACTTAGATTAATCTAAACGACACTAAGAAATACACTCACCATAACGATTACATACCCTCCGGTGAGCATACATCTCGTTCCCAAAATAACCATCAATCAATAGACCCTTGGCAAAAAAGAACGTATATTTCCACCTACGGTCGTTCATCGTGAGATCTGTTATAATTTGCTTTGCATTCGACCTCAATATTAGCGAATATTGACCCTTTTTGTGAACGTGTTCCTTCAGATAGTAGTTGTGCAAAAACGAACCTATCCCGAAGGGCAAATTATATTTTTCACGCAAGACGGAAATACTTATAAATATTCTCCAACTGTTAGGCATCAATTGGCCAGGAGTTATGTCGTATTATACCAAAAGACGTCGAGCCAAAAAAGGGACAAGAAATCTGAACCCCTGGCGAAAATTATATTCGTAAAAGCAGGTCCAACTGGGGATGTCCTAGTCGGCTCGTTCATGCTCTTTTGGGGCACGCTGAATGACATTGTCTGGGATCCCATATAGCGTTCTTATGCTATCCGTGTCAACTTCAGTAAGCATACTTCCTGGGTTATCGCCAGCCAAGATACCTAGCGGTCTACCAGAACATGATGGTTCATCGACATCTATGTACTCTGGGGACTCATCTCTTCGCACAATAGCGCGCACAGCACCAGATTCTTACATGCTGGATTTATCTATCACTATATCTATCAGTCTTGCTATCGTTATCTGTCGATCGATATCTAACGAATCAGCCTCGATTCCTCCTCCAATTACATCTTTCGAATCACTAATTGTCCAGGAGAAGGATGGCTCTGAGGTCGAAGGTTCGTTCGACATATCTCCAAAAGCTGACAAATGCACACAATGCAAATCAGCAAACCAAAATCTAAAATCACGACCTACGATCTAAAGGATCAAAACCTAGGGTTTTATATGTTCTATAGACCTAGGATTCTTATAGATCTATCAGTCTTCACTAGACTAATTCGGTCGAATGAAAATCTCAATCAAAGGGAAACGATAACAATAGCAACTTCAGAACAGATGTTTCACGATAACAAAGTCTAAAACAAATCAAATTCATCAACAAAATTTTTTTTATTTATCAGATAACAAGAGCAACACAGAAGCATAATAAAATGGGGGAGATTTCTGAGCTATGTTTCACTTACGTCCTAATAATGACAAAAATCAAGTCTTGCGTAAGTAAAATTAACGAAGAAGGGAAATTTGTTGCTTACCTTGAAGATTAAAATACGACGATCTGACCGAAAATCGCCCTTGAATGAGTTGCAGATATCTAGAAAAAATAAGAAGAGCCTGCTTTGAGAGAATATAGAGCAGTGAGGTAATACATTGAAATGAATGTATTTATGGGTTCGCGTTTAAATAACTCATTATTTAACCAGAAAGCCACGTGTTGTTATCATGTTGGTGAACGATTAACTAGGGTAAATGCAAAAGTAGTTTTGAAATTTAATCTTTTCGATAAGTGCGCCTAAAAATACAAAATAGCACCAAAAACATTGCCATGTCAGCCCTAGGAAATGGACCACCGATTTAACTTCTCCAAGATTCGCAAAGCAATCGACCTCTTAAATTTCGTCGACCGACATACTGTCGAGTCTACAGTCCACTCGACTGAAATTACTCTATAAATCAGAATACTTCTTTAGAGAGTGGGGGACAAACTGTGGTAGCCAAAAATGGCTTCTGGGCTTAACGTCCGAAGCCCAAAAAATATTGTGCAAGGCCTGGATTAGGACCAAGCAACCCGGGTCGACCCAGATTGCTTTATCAAAAGTGATGTTGACTGGTTCCTTTTCAGTTTCAAACCAGACGGTTATCAGTGAAACAAACTGATAAGATCACGATATGATCATGAGATCAAGGAGAGATTCTAGGGATTCACTCCCAACAAACAACGTTCGAAGGTTTCTCCACCTCTATAAATAAGACTGGACTCCAACGAAAAAAGGATTCTGATTCCAGTTTTCTTCTTCACGTTGTTAGCTAGCCGAAACTCTGCAAAAATCATCTTTCCGATCACCAGAATATGAAGTACAAAACTTCATCTTTAATTTCTATTATTAACGCTTAACTTAAGTGAAACTGAGGCCAAAATTCGTACTATCACCATTGTTACTTTCCTTTTTCTGTTTCTGTGTTGTTTTCATCTTTTTTGCAGGTAATTCATTGGAGAAGACGAGTCAACGAGTTTGACCAAACCAGCATGCTGTGTGGGCCTACTGGTTTGGTCAAACTCGAATCCGATCCAACCCACTTACTGTAGAACGACCACCTATAGTAAGAAAGCGTATATATACGCTTCATCATCTCTGCAAAACCGTCCATTCTTTTTTTCGTTTTTAGTTTTTAAAAAAGCGATATTCTTTACTTGTTCTGTGATAATGGCCGATAAAGAAGAGGGTCCTGCTATCGGAATCGATCTCGGCACTACTTACTCATGCGTCGGAGTATGGAAGCATGACAGAGTTGAAATCATAGCTAATGATCAAGGAAACAGAACGACGTCGTCCTACGTCGGTTTCACCAAAAGTAAGCGTCTGATAAGTGACGCCGCTGAGAATCAGTTCGCTAGAAACTCGACCAACACAGTTTTTGGTGAGTCTTCTTCGGTTTTTTTTTCTTTTTCAATTATGCAAGTTTTATGTTGTTAGCAAAAAAAACACAGATCTAATTGGCTATATTAGATCTACGATTTAGATGATTCTTTTTTTGTTGTTGTTGATTTGTGTAATTAGATTCAAGATCTTATTTTGTTTATTTTTTTTTAATTTGTTTGAATTATTTTGGTTAATGATTGTTGACATAGATTTGATTTTAAATCGAGAATACAACTCTTTATGTAATAGTTTTAGTTGCAGTGACTTAGATTTGTCTCCATAAATTTAGGAAAAACTAATTTTTATTATATGAAAATTAAAATTATATTAAAAAATAGATAATGAATTTTAAAACTAAATTTAGTAGTTAATACATGTAGTTTGATGTGCTTTAATTTGTATTGTAGGATTAGTTAATGGTTAGTTCATGATCATGGCAGTGATTTGGATTTTTCTCCAAATTTTGATAAAAATAATCTGTATGATACTTAAATTAAAAATTCATTTTTTGAATTAATTGTTTAGATTGTTGAATTGATTTACTTTTTATTCGGTTGATTAATTATTCTTGTAGAAGCTTGAATCTGTAGATTTTTTTTATTCTGTTGTTTTGTCTGGAGCTATGTGTTAATTGAATTTTGTGTATATCTTTGTAGATGCAAAGAGGTTGATTGGTAGAAGATTCACTGATGCAACTGTCCAGAGCGATATTAAGCTGATGTGAATGAATTTAGGAAAGGCAGAAAGAAGAATCAGAGAGGATTTAAATCAAATATTACATGACTTTTATTAATAGTTCGAACCAATATATAGGCTCTGAACTACAACCACAACTAACGATAAAGATGCAATTTCTCTCTAGAGGATAGAAATGCAATTACCTAAAAAAAAGGAAATGGTTAAGCATCATTTGCATAGCAATCTGATATCTTGCCTCAACCACCTATCTAATTTATTCATCTCCTAAACAAATCCAAACTCTTAAAAACCGAGTCAACTCCACAAAGCCGAGTCTCATTTGCATGGCTCTCCTGTCTTGCATGGCTGAGTTGGCACATATCATTCCCTCCCACTTGAAGAATCATTGTCCGCAAGGATGAAATCTGGGTAAGTCCTGGAGAATCGTCTCTGGTTTTCCCAAGTCGAGTCCTCCGTTGGGGCTCCCACCCACTTAATCAAAATTTCTGTTTTCGGTCGATAGTTGTCTTTGGTAACCACCCTGCGGTCTAAAATCGCCTCAGGCTGTGGAAGAATTATGGCGGTACCTGACATGAAGCTTGTCCGAGGTACACGGAGCTGGACCCAAGTGTTTCCGTAGCATGCTAACATGAAATACATCATGTATTTATGAGCCAGTGGGCAAAGCTAGCTCATAAGCTACTAGTCCTTTCTTTGCAGTGATCTGGTATGGACCAAAGTGGCGGGGCGCAAGTTTCATGTTGCCACGGAAGGCTATAGAATTCTGCCGATACGACTGTAGCTTCAAGTACATGAAGCCTCCCACTGAAAATATTACCTCGCAGCGGTGCTGATCAGCTTGGACCTTCATTCGGTTGCGAGCACATTGAAGGTTGTGACACAGGTCACGAAGGATGGAGTCCTTATCACGGAGATATTCATCCACGACCTGAACGCGAGAAGTTCCAAGCATATATGACAGTAAGCTAGGCAACGGAACACCGTAAACGGCCTCATAAGGTGAGATTTTAGTAGAACTATGGACGACTGTGTTATAGCTGAATTCAGCCCATGGAATCCAGTCCAGCCATTTGCGTGGTTGGTCACCCATAAAGCATCGCAAGTACTGCTCTAACATTCGATTGACAACTTCCGTTTGACCATCGGTCTGTGGATGATAACTTGAGCTTATACAGAGTTGGGTTTCTTGCAATTTAAACAAAGTTTGCCAAAAAGAGCTGATGAACACTTTGTCACGATCACTTACGATTGTTGTTGGAACACCATGAAGCTTGAATACATTATCGACAAAAGCCTTCGCTACCGTCACTGCTGTAAAAGGATGTTTTAGGGGAATGAAGTGGGCATATTTGGATAGGCGATCGACCACCACCATGATTATTGTGTTGCCGTTTGAAAGAGGTAACCCCTCGACAAAGTCCATCAAAATTTCTGACCAAATCTGCTCCGGAATGGGTAATGGTTGAAGCAAGCCAGCAGGTTTCATGGAGTCAGATTTGTATCTTCGACAAACACCACAATTTTTTAAAAACTCTTTCACTGTTTGCTGCATTCCTGGCCAAACGAAATTGTGTTTAATCCGAGTGAGGGTCTTGTGATAACCAAAATGTCCTCCTACATTAAAAGAATGAAATTCGGCCAAAACTGCTGGAATTAGAGTTGAAACGGATCTCAAGTAAACCTTGTCGTCTCGAAACCATACACAATCACGGTGAGTAAATTTGTGGCATGCTGGAGTGGCATTTGTTACCTCTAATTGCTTATAAAACGGGTCCTCTTGGACTTCTTTTTGTAACGTCTACCACCAATCCGCGTGTGGTAAAGAAAGAGCCAAAAAATTGAATTCGACCACCCGTGACAATGCTTCTGCCCCCTGATTCTTAGAGCCCTTTTGTACTCTATTTTATAGTCATAACCAAGGATTTTTGGGAGCCATCTAGTTTGTGATACGTTGCTCCAATAGATACTTGAGACTCTTTTGGTCCGTTCGAACTACGAATGGTTTTTCAAGAAGATATGGTCTCCACTTTCGGATTAACTTGACAATTGCGAGCATTTCTTTTTCGTATGTTGACAATGCCAATGTGGACCCTTTAATAGCTTCACTGAAATAGGCTATTGGTCTATCATTTTGAGATAGAATGGCATCAATGCCGATCCCACTGGCATCACTTTCCACCACAAATTGTTGATAAAAATCGGGCAAGCCCAAAACAGGAGGTGATGTTAAAGCTTGCTTCAGCTGCACAAACGCCGCGACAGCCTCCTAATCCCACTTGAATCCATCCTTGGTCAAAAGCCATGTTAGTTGTGCTGTTATACCCCTGATGCCTCATACGAACTTCCGGTAGTACCCTGCCAAGCCTAGAAACCCACAGATTGCCTTGGACGTGGCTGGTGTTGGCCATTCGACGTCGGACTGAATCTTACAGGATCGACCGCCACCCTTTTTTTCGAGATGACGTGACCGAGATAGTCAACCTGTAAAACACCGAAACGACACTTCGATTCCTTTGCAAACAATTCATTAGTAGACAAGATTTCAAGAACCAAGTGCAAATGGGAAAGGTGATCTTCCCATGTCTTTGAATACACCAAAATATCGTCAAAGAATACCAATATAAACCTCCTAAGGTACGGTCTGAAGAGGTCATTCATAAGGCTTTGGAAGGTTATATGAGCATTTGTGAGACCGAAGGGCATCACGATAAATTCGGAGTACCCTTCATGAGTTCGGGTATTTGTCCTTGATTGTGATGTCATTCAGTGCCCTATAATCCACGCAAAACCGCCACGTTCCGTATGATTTTTTAACCAACATAACTGGAGACGAAAAAGGCTACTACTCGACCGAACTAACCCTGACGTCAACAGCTCTTTAACTAATCTCTCTATTTCTGACTTCTGGAAGTGCGGATAGTGATAGGTCTGACGCTCACGGGAGGAGTGTTCACATGCAGTGGAATCCGGTGGTCGTGTGCTCGCCGTGGTGGAAGAGTTGTGGGCATCTTAAAGACGTGCTTAAACTGATAGAGCAGGTTTACAAGGTCAGAAGGGTATGTTTTTGTGCCCATGGCATGGATGGCTGGATTGGATGTCGATACTGTCCCCTGATTGGCTGGAACAATTTGAAAAAAAATAACATGTGCCTTGTAGACTCAAAAGTTCATTGTCAGCTAAAACTTCCTTCTTTGCATTTCCAAGTCCCTTGAAGACGTACGCAACCCCCCTACCTTGAAGGACATAGTCGATTTCTTATATTCTATTTCAACGGGTCCAAAAGTTTCGAGCCATTGAACACCCAACACAACTTGACATGCCGCAGCCTGAAGAACAAAACAGTCAACTGTCATTGTATAGCCTTGGATCGCCAAAGTCAGGGCACAACAACGTCCCGCACAATCTATCCTTTCTCGATTCGCAACTATCACCTGTAACTTTTTGTCTTGAGTTACCAGTAGTCCAAGTTTGGAAACCAAGGTTTGATCAATGAAGTTGTGGGTGCTACCGCCGTCAATCAACATCATCACGTTCTGGTTCCTCAATTTTCTCACAACTCGGATCGTCTGCGATTGCTCGGTTCCAGCAATTGAGTGGAAAGAAATTTCGGGCATAGAATTCGGTCCTTCCAAATCCGTTTTGGTATTGTCCACGTTTGGTTCCAGCGGAGGTGAGTCTTCAATCATGAACATTTGTGGACGCTCACAACGGTGGTCTGGGACAAATTTCTTGTCACAGTAATAACAGAGTCCCTTCTCTCGACGTTCTCTCGCCTTCTGATTGGTGATTCTCCGAAAGGTTACATAAGGATTATTTGAACCCTGTGTGGTCTTCGACAGTGGTGGAAGCCCAAGCACCCCTGAGGTTGGGTTGTTAATGGGTTGTGGTGAAGACTGAGACCGATATGGAAAGGTAGATTTCTTTTGCAGTAGAGTTTTCTCCTCAACCAATCGAGCCACCCCTATTGCATGCGCTAATGTTCGCGGCTGATAAGTTTGACATCCAGACGAACCTCCTATTTTAAACCTGCAATAAAACAACCGATTAGAAAATTCTCTGGTAGACCATCAACCCGGTACGACAATTTCTCGAAGGACTCCTGATAAGAGGCCACGGTGGATGTTTTCTTGAGGCGCGTCAACACTTATGATGGGTCATCGTAGTCAGTTGGTCCAAACTGTATCATCACCGCCTTAGTGAACTCGGTCCAAGTGACAGGGCCGTGGAATTTCGTGAGCCATCTGTGCCATTGTAAAGCCATGCCCTCTACGTGAAACGATGCAAACTGGACCTGTTAGTCAGTAGCAATGTTCTTAAATTCGAAGTATTGTTCCGCTTTGTAGATCCACCTTTACGGGTCGTCTCCGTTGAACTACGGGAAGAATAATTTCAGGTGATGAGTGTTGCGTTCGGTGGCTGGATTGAGACACGAAGGGCTTGGTTAGTGTGATGATTCGGCAAGTGCAAAGGGATTAGTGTCCGTCTGGTTTGTCTCATTTTGGTAGGAACTAGTCGGGAGAGTATTTGAGTTAGGGACCGGTCGCAGAGACTTAAGCTCTGCCAACACCGTTTGTAGAACGGCATTAACTTGATCGAAACTTGACTCATGTCGAGCCAAGATCTCACTCATCTCGTTGCGAAATTCAGTGTTGGACTTCCCACGAGTGTCCATAATAGACCGTGAACCAGGTGGTTCAAGCTTTAATACCACTGATATGAATGAATTTAGGAAAGGCAGAAAAACGAATCAAAGAGGATCTAAATCAAATATTCCATGACTTTTATTAACAGTTCGAACCAATAAATAGGCTTCGAACTACAACCACAACTAACGATAAAGATGCAATTTCTCTCTAGAGGATAGAAATGCAATTACCTTAAAAAAAAAAAGGAAATGGCTAATTAAGCATCGGTTGCATAGCAATATGATATCTTGCCTCAACCACCTATCTAATTTATTCATCTCCTAAACAAATTCAAACTCTTAAAAACCAAGTCAACTCCTCAAAGCCGAGTCTCCTTTGCATGGCTCTCTTATCTTGCATGGCTGAGTTGGCACATATCACAAGCTTTGGCCTTTCAAGGTTATTCCCGGACCAGGTGGCAAATCAATGATTGCTGTTAACTACAAGGGTAAAGAGAAGCAGTTTGCAGCTGAGGAAATCTCTTCGATGGTTCTCATCAAGATGCGTGAGATTGTCGAGGCTTTCCTTGGTGCGACTGTGAAGAATGATGTTGTCACAGTCCCAGCTTACTTCAATGACTCTCAGCATCAGGCTACTAAGGATGCTGGTGTCATTGCCGGACTCAATGTTATGCGTATCATCAATGAGCCAATTGCTGCAGCCATTGCTTACGGTCTTGACAAGAAGGCTACCAGTGTTGGTGAGAAGAACGTGTTGATCTTCGATCTTGGTGGTGGTACTTTTAATATGTCTTTGTTGACCATTGAAGAGGGTATTTTCGAAGTGAAGGCAACTGCCGGAGACACTCACCTTGGTGGTGAGGATTTTGACAACAGAATGGTGAACCACTTTGTTCAGGAATTCAAGAGGAAGAAGAAGAAGGATATTAGTGGAAACCCCGGAGCTCTTAGGAGATTGAGAACAGCCTGTAAGAGAGCAAAGAGGACTCTCTCTTCCACAGCCCAAACTACATTTGAGATTGAACGTTTGTATGAGGGTATTGATTTCTATCCAAAAATTACTTGTGCCAGATTCGAGGAGCTGAAAATGGATCTCTTCAGGAAGTGTATGGAGCTTGTTGAGAAGTGTTTGAGGGATGCGAAGATGGACAAGAGCGTTGTCCACGATGTTGTCCTTGTCGATGGATCTACTAGGATTCCAAAGGTGCAGCAGCTGTTGCAGGATTTCTTCAATGGCAAGAGGCTGTGCAAGAACATTAACCCAGATGAGGCTGTTGCCTACGGTGCTGCTTTCCAAGCTGCCATCTTGAGTGGTGAGGGCAATGAGAAGGTTCAAGACTCGTTGCTCTTGGATGTTACACCTCTGTCCCTTGGTTTGGAAATCGTAGGTGGTGTTATGAATGTTTTGATCCCCAGAAACACAACCATCCCCACCAAGAAGGAACAAATTTTCTCAACCTACTCCAACAACCTGCCCGGTTTACAGGTAATAATCGAAAATAATCAAATGGGGAAATCTCATACATTTTTTCACACACAATCTCTCTCACCGGTGTAACATGAATGAAAAAATAAAATCTACATTTTACACCGGTACCAATCATTAAGATTTCTCACCTTTTCAAAAAAAAAATCAAGATTTCTAAAAACATCAATTCTTTACATAATAACATCAAATTTATTCTCTGTCACAATGCAATTATTAATAACAAGCTTTGTTCCTTTTTTTAAATTATTGCAGATTACAATTAAATCACAAGTTATAGGAGAGACTCATCCTTGCCACCACCAGAACCGCAAGATCGAACTGATTCAGTCTGTAAAACCCTTAAATTGCCACAAGAACCACAAGCTTGAACTGATGCAGTCTGTAAAACCCTTCAAATGCGATGGCTGCAACGGGATGGGAGTTTTGAAAAGTTAAAGATGCGATAAGTGTGATTTTGATCTTCACAAATGTTGTATGTTCAACAAGCCAATCACCCACCACGAGTTCTACGAAAACTGCACCTTCAATTTCTTCAATCAACCACCCTATAGAAAAAGCAGTAAAAGATCCTGCAAAGCATGTCGAAAATCTGTCGAAGGTTTCGTGTACCACTGTGAAGAAAAGGACTTGAATTTGCACCCGGTTTGTCAAAACCTTCCAAGAAAGTTGGAAATCGAAAAGGTTGAATTTGATCTTCGCGACGATAGAGTGTTTAAGGAGTGCCTTTGGTGCAAGAAGAGAAAGCTTGAAGGAAGTGATTCTGGGGTCAGTGGCTGGTCCTATGTGTCCAAGTGTGAGGAGTATCGTTTTCATGTGTCTTGTGCCACTGAAAGGGTGGTTGAGGAATTTGAAAAAGACCAAAAGGAAATGAGATTGCTTGAGGAATTCAAAAAGGAGTCTAATAACAACAACAGCGCGCAATGATGATGATGATGATAGTAGTGGGTTGGCTGTGGCTTTGAAAAACATGAAGCAACCTATTGTAGGTGATCGACTCCGAAGAAGAAGTGGTAAGAAATATCTCACGATTGCAATGAAGTTATTCAAAGTGTTTGTGTGTATTCTTTTTGGCGATCCAGGCGTATCTCTTCTTTGTCTCTTGGTGGACCAGCTTGCAAACTGATGAGTTCCATAGGGTGTGATATGTTCAAAGCCATGCAAAGTCGTGCAACATTTCCACTCTCCATCATGCTGCCGGTTTGGTGATGAAGACCAAGTCAAGAGTAGTTGTTGAATTCAATAAGTTAGCACAACGTGCTGCTTGTCTCTTGCACCCATTTCCCGTTCCTATTATTTGGGTTGTTAGTTGTCATTTAGTATTCATGTAGTTAGTTGTCAGTTAAGTACCCATGTATGGCCCATAAATTGAGAATAGTGTCTAGAGTGGATTTTATGCAGAATATAATATCAATGTCCAAACTTTGATCTCATCTCATCTCCGTAATTACTCTATTTCTCTGCTTTTTTCTCTAAATTAAATATATCAGGGTGTTTCATGTTTTGTTTGTTTGTTTTTGTGTAATTTGCTATACCATTTTGTTGCATGTGTACTTAATTTGATTTGTATCATTGTTTTTCATTTGACCCAATTTGATTTATATTAGGATTGCAATGGTGTGTGTATATATATATAGGGCTCAAAAAATAAATAGCACTTTTTGGAGGTGGTATTTCAACAATGTCACTGCTTTAATAACTTATGTTTAAAAGGCACCTATTATGGTGAACGGACAAAAATACCCCCAATTGTTGTTCCACGTCAGCTTTCTTTTATTCAGTTTACAGTGACAAAGTTGTGAAGTAGAGAGAGAAAGTCCGGTTGAAACTCAGGCAATCACTTGAACGGTGACAGAGTGGCGCTATACAGATGCATTCGGGGGTCGAGCTCGGAGCTTTTATGAAAAAGCTCGGAAAAAGCTCGGAGCATTATGCAAAAAGCTCGGGCAGAGCAATTCATGAAAAAGCTCGGATGAAAAAGCTCGGATGAAAAAGCTCGGAGCTGTTATGAAAAAGCTCGGAGCTGTCATGAAAAAGCTCGGGGCTTTTATGAAAAAGCTCGGATGAAAAAGCTCGGAGCTTTTATGAAAAAGCTCAGGGCTTTTATGAAAATGCTCGGAAAAAGCTCGGAGCATTATGCAAAAAGCTCGGGCAGAGCAATTCATGAAAAAGCTCGGATGAAAAAGCTCGGAGCTGTTATGAAAAAGCTCGGAGCTGTCATGAAAAAGCTCGGGGCTTTTATGAAAAAGCTCGGATGAAAAAGCTCGGAGCTTTTATGAAAAAGCTCAGGGCTTTTATGAAAAAGCTCGGATGAAAAAGCTCGGAGCTTTTATAAAAACGCTCGGATGAAAAAGCTCGGAGCTTTTATGAAAAAGCTCGGAAAAAGCTCAGGCAGAACAATTCATGAAAAATCTCGGGCAGTTCATGAAAAAGCTCGGATGAAAAAGCTCGGAGCTTTTATGAAAAAGCTCGGAGCCTTATGCAAAAAGCTCGGGCAGGGCAATTCACGAAAAATCTCGGGCAGTTCATGAAAAAGCTCGGAGCTTTAATGAAAAAGCTCGGAGCTTTAATGAAAAAGCTCGGAGCTTTTATGAAAAAGCTCGGAGCCATATCCAAAAAGCTCGGGCAGGGCAATTCATGAAAAAACTCGGGCAGTTTAAGAAAAAGCTCGGAAAAAGCTATGAAAAAGCTCGAAGACTTATTAAAAATGTTTGGAGATTCAAAATTGACAAAACTAATATCCTTGAAAAAAGCTCGGACAACAATTTAAAAGGCTCGGATAGTTTTACAAAAGGCTCAGACACAGTGTTAAAAGTCTTGGACCCAGATCTTCATCATCTTATACATAAATTTTACCAACTCAATTTTTAGACAAGTTTATTGTAGAGAGAGAGAGAGAGAGAGAGAGAGAGGAGTTACTGAGTTCATTGTTTGAAGCGTGGAGATAGAAGTACAAACAGAATAAAAAATTGATTATTTAAGGGCAATTTTGGTAGTTCACCATAATATGTGCCTTTTAAACATAACTTATTAAAGCAGTGACGTTGATGCAACACACCTCCAAAAAAGTGACATTTATCACCATTTCCACTATATATATATATATATATATATATATATATATATATATATACTAAAATTGTATCCTAATTTGATTTATATTAGGATTGAAATGCATCATGAAGATTTTATAATCACTTTATCAATATATCACTTGACCAATGTGGATTGTTTGAGTTCTGAAGATTTTATAATTTCTATAAGCATGTTAATTTTTCAGGGTTACTAGTTTCTTTATAAAATATGAGATTCTTTAATGTCAAAAATTCAAACAAATGGGAGATTACAAAGTCACATAATTCCTATTATATATTTCTTAATTTTATCATGTCATTATAAATATTTATATGTATAACAATTGTGGAATATTTACTAGTATACATAACATGGATTGTGTGACGTTTGCATATATACCCTAACAAGCAAAGCTAACAATATCTACATCTATATTGATGATTGAAATTCTATTGAATACCTTGTATCCAAAAAATTGCTGATTAAATCCACTGTACTTTCATCTTTAAATAAAATTAAGAGAGAGAATGAGAAAGAGAAGAGGAAACTAACTATATATGGTATATATATCACTGTATTTCTTAAGGGTCAAACTAAATCAATTCGAATTTCTAACTCAAATTTTTTTTACCCTCTCAACTATTTGATTAAAGAGCATATGAGAAAATTGATAGTTGAGATATTGAAGTCAAAAATTTGAATTGGTATAGTATGAACCATTTTTTAATTTGCTTCATGTTGTTTAATTTGATTTGTGTATATCATTGTTTTCATTTACAAATTTGAGTCCGTAATTAATTAATTTGTATAGTGAGTGTTTTTCTTTTTCTTTTTTATTTCAAATACCACAAGTTAATAATTATTTTAGGTTCTGTGATAATCTAATAAATATGCCAATCATTTGATCATGAAAAAGCATTTTGTCATCGAAATGAATCTTATTGAAAAAATGTTTCGGTATTTGAAAAAAAAAAGAAAAACAAAACAAGCCCAACCAATTAGTCCCAGAACAAGAAACATGGTCAATATTCATTACATATAATTATCTTGTTAATTCCCATTGCGTGTGAGCCGTACATGTAAACTTCGATACAATTTAAAAATTAAACGTTGACTGTGCCGCGATGAAGATGCAAAAAGATGATCATCCAGAGATTTTCTAAGATTATTTATATGGGAGACGTTCTTATTAAAAAAAAATAAGTAAAACATTAAAGCATTAGACGCGTTATTTTAAAAGAGAGAAAATTTTCAATAAAGCATTTTTAATTAGCTATTTTAAGCTCCTAAAAATATATAGTCATTTTAAGGGTTTCAAAAGATAATGCAACACTCCATTACATATACACTGAGAGTTTGAGATCTCATCAGTTTGAAATAAATGCAGCTAGATAATTAACAAGTTTATATTTAAAATCAAATTAATAAAAAAATCAAATTATCTGTAGTTATTAAAATTTTAAAATAAAGATACTATTTTTATAATTAAAAAAGTAAAAGCTAATGTAAATAATTTAAAAGTTAGAATTTATTTTATTAAAAATAAAAAAAGTAAAATAAATAAATATAATTTTAAAATATATATATTTATCTATTTTTTATCTACTATAAACATAGTAAAAATAAATAAATTTTAAAATGAAAATAATTATAAATTTTTAAAAAAAAATTAATTTATGAATATTTTGAAAATATGTTTTTTTTTCAATTAATTTACTTTAATTGTTTTTATAAAATATTATCTTCATTTTTAAATTTTAATAACTATGAGCAATTTGTTCTTTTATTAGTTTAATTTTAGGGCAAATTACACTGAACGCCTTGAGTTTTGGACAAGTTACACTTAGATGGATAAGTTTCTTTATTATACACTAACACCCCCAAAATTTAAATTTGACTTTAAAAATACCTAAAATGCCCTTAGTTATATTATTTTACACTTTATTTTTTTTACCTTTTAATCAAACACTTTATGAACTTTAATAAAATAAAAAAATTAAATAAAAGATATGATTCATTAAATAAATAAATAGTTTAAATAAATAAATAGTTTTTTTAATTAAATAAATAAATATTTTGAATAAATAAACAATTTTAAAATAAATAAATAAATGAATTGTTTTTAAAAATAAAATAAATAAATAGTTTTAAAAAATAAAATAAATAATTAGTTTTAAAAAAATAAATAAATAAATAAATTTAAAATATAAATAAATAAGTGAAAAACTTAAAAACATTAAATTTTTTATGGATATTCATTAATAGGGATAAGAAAAACTCTAAATATCTAAACTTTTACCGTAAAGATGATGGTGAGAGAAGCTTCAAAGTTCCCAACACTCCTTAGATATTTAGAGCTTATATTGTCCCTATTAATAGATATTCTTTAAAAAATTAATTTTTTTAATTTTTTCACTCATTTTTTAAACTTTTTATTTATTTAAAACTATTTATTTATTTGATTTTTTAAAACTTTTTTTATTTAATGTTTTAAATTATTTATTTACTTAATGTTTAAAAAATATTTATATATTTAAATTTTTTAAACTATTTATTTATTTAATTTTTAAAATTATTTATTTTTTTAAAACTATTTATTTATTTAATGAATCATATCTTTTATTTAAATTTTTTATTTTATTAAAGTTTATAAAATGTTTGATTAAAAAGTAAAAAAAAAAATAAAGTGTAAAATAATATAACTAGGGGTATTTTAGGTATTTTTAAAGTCAAATTTAAATTTTTGGGGTGTTAGTGTATAATAAAGTAACTTATCTATCTAAATGTAACTTGTCCAAACCTCAAGGGGTTCAGTGTAATTTGCCTTTAATTTTAATAGCGGTTTATGTAATGTATTTACTCTTTTAAAAATGAATAAAACTGTCGTTTGGATGGAAAAGTAATGATTTGT